>JAMPIV010017452.1:0-437500 GCA_024509875.1 Oreohelix idahoensis
TGACATTACGGCAAAAGAAAGTTATCTCAACCAGCTGTGCCCATCTTAGAAACCACACCATACCTCACACTTAGCCAAGTGCCTGTGCCATTCATTAGGAACTTTTTATTAAAAAAACACAACAGTAGCCTTTACGCTTCACCGTCTGGCGATTTTTTGAGACTATTAGCTACCAGCCCACCTCGATAAATCTGGGGCCTGACACAGAAGAAATAAAAAGACAATTTCCATTGTTCTACGGTATTATCTGCAGTTGTAAAAATTCCTAGGAAGTGCCAGAATTCACCATTTGGTCCCTGTGTGCTGGCCAGCCAAGCGTGTTTTTGAATGAAAGGAGATTTAATCATTTTTTACCCTTATAATTAGTTCGACCTAGTAATAAGGTGTACTGTATTCATTGTACGGGATTTCTCCTAGCGGGATTGTTTAACTGTGTTCATTTCCCCTCCCGTAAAATTTGTTGGATAAAGGAAAACATTTGAGAACCCTAGCTTTTCCTCTACCCCCTTATCACTGTAACCCCTTGCCTCAGAGTAATAAATTTACCATTGGGTTAAATTGCCTATCTCTGATCATCATCCCCCCCTTCCTTGTCTTTGAGACTGGGTCTTTTCTGTTAGTAAATACAAGCGGGAAAAGGTGTATGGGGTACTTCTCCTCAAAACCCCCCTCCCCCTTGTCATATTTGTATTCTGTAACCTTTGATTTCTGACTGTAAATTGATAATTATTTGTGACTTGATTTTTATGATAATAAAAGTATTAAAACTTTATTAGCATTGGTGTCGGCTGGCCCAAATCAAACATTCTCCATATTTGTTATCGTAGTCTGTATTCATGTACGTTGTGCGTCAGAATCACCAAATCGGTGTGTGCGCCTGAGCGACTGGAACTGACAAACAATTGTTTGTTCAGAAGAGTGGTAGGAATAGTTTTTGAGAGACAAATATTGTCGTAACAAGAGACTGTCCTTACTCTTCCCAGCACTTGTGAATCTACTACCTGACTTTCCTAAATCCTTATTCCCACAGAGCCTTCACTATCATTTTACACTCTAAAGGGACCAATATCCATCAGAACTCTCTCAGAGAAAAATTACGACATCCAATGACCAGGTTGTTAATACTGCAGAAACTTTTTAATTTATCCCCATTTTCGTTTGCTGTTCCGCTGCCGCATTTCCCATTACTCTTTCATTATATGTATTGTGTGTACCAACTTTCGCATTGAGGTCTCCCATTACTATAATAAGATCATATCTAGGTGTGTCTTCCATTTCTTTCTGCAGTTGTTGAAAGAGTTCATCCTTGACATCTTCATCGCTGTCATTCGTTGGTGCGTAGGATTGTATTATTGTAGTATTGGTGCTCTCTTCCAGAGTAAAGTACTGTTTCTCCTGTTGCTGTTTTAACTTTTCCTGCCACTGTCCATCTGCTCTCGCTTATCCCTAGAATGTGTAACCTATAGTTTCTCATTTCTGCTGTGACCTGTTTTAGTTTATCCGTCTCATTCATTGTCCTGACATTCCAAAATCCTATTCTTGTATCATGTTTTGCGGTCAGGACGTCCGTTCTCATGTCAGTGGCTTCCTTTTGGCTTTCACCACTGACAGTCATCCGAGCTTCAGACTCCGGATGTCCGTCCCGCAGCAAAGTTTGTTTATTCGTTGTTGTTTCCGTAACTTAAATTTTTTTTTACATAGATAGGGGTGTCAGCCCTATGCTAAAACCCCCAACCTGGAGGACCAGGGTGTCTGCTTTCGTCTGACCCGTGCCCGCGCAAACCTGTCCAGCTTGGTAGAACCTACCTGGAGTAAAACTCCCACTGGCTTTCCTTACATAAATCTACAGCGCAATTAACGCTGTGAAACCCAACGCCCTAATATCTGGCCTTTGGCTGGGATCATGTGTCTAGACACAGGGACCGGTACAGTGACATTCATGTGTCATTAGGTCTCTTGTGTGAGAACACAGAAGATCACTACAGTGACACAGTTTGTCATTGGGTCTTCTTGTGTTGGGACATGTGGTCTTGACCAGGGCCGGGTTTGGGCGGGTACTAATGCGACCTCATGCGAGGAAAAAATATGCGACCTCAAGCGAGGAAAAAAAAAAAAAAAAATATATATATATATATTTTCCTTGTTTGGGCTTCGGGTCCACGTCCAAAGGAAAGTCCATTTTCTGGAGCTTTGGCGCAGTTTTAGCAGACAAGTTATCCGTTGGGGCCGTAGCTTGAGAATTAGAGTGGTTAGATTCATCGTCTTTTTCCACGCTGCGGAATTGGCTTTTAATTTCATTCATTTTGATTTTGGTGCAGCATGGCACTTTCTCTTCCAGCTATCTCAATCTGCTGCACCTGTTTTTCAAATTCTCGGAGTCTTTCATTGTCGTTCCATCTCCCATTTCTTGTCTCTGTCGTGTCGTTCCATCTCCTCATTTCTTGGCTCTTTCTTGTAGCTCCATCTCCCATTTCTTGTCTCTTTCTTGTCGCTACTTTTCCCATTCCTGGTCCTGTTCCATCGCTTCTTCTACATACTCTCGAATGAATGCTTCGCTCGTCCCATCCTTTTTCCAGGGTCATGCCAAGGCTAAGCGGTGGCCAAATAAGTCGTCTACTTCATATTGCCTCTGCAGGATCTCTGCATATTCTAGAAGGGACTGAGTCTCGCTAGCATCGTACTCCATGTACTTAGCTACATCAAGTGCAATCTTATGTACTTTAGCTAGATCGGCCATGTTACCTGGAACTCAAAATTACACTCACAAGTACAACCGAGGAGGAAAGAAGACAAATATTCACCTATACCTGCTGTCGCGACCACAACCAAAAATTCTAACTAACGCCTAATCTAGGTGATAAATACCACCGCTAAAATCCGTTACCCACTTGTTACCTGAGAAAAATTAATGTAGTTACGCTACAACCTGGGATTATCTTCCTGTTAGAGAAAAAAACTCACTGTTAGCCATCAATTACCTCTGTGTCATCTAAAGCCTTAATACAACTCTTGTAGTATATTCTAAATGCAACCTGTGGAACAAAATTTTGACTGGATCGGTTTTAACAGCTCAGAGCGTCTGCCAGCTATGATGGTGTGCATGTCCTCTTGCTTGCTCTGAGTAAGCAGATCTTGGTTGGTGATGATATTCGGCCAAAAGATTCGGAGAATTTTTTCTTAGGCATGTTGTGTGAAAAGAGGACAATTTCGACATTTCCTTCTCTGTAACTCTCCAGCTCTCCACGCCATAGAGAAGCACAGAAAGCACACAGCTCTGATATAATCCTAATTTTGTGCTTGTGCTGTACTGAGAGGACTTCCAGATGTTGTTTAGACTAAAAAAGGCTGTTCTTGCTTTATTCATTCTGTTGTTCATGTCTTTGCTTGCTCCGCCGTCTGGTGTTACAATGCATCCTAGGTATGTGAAGGCATCTGTCTGTTCCAGTTGCTGATTCCTTACTGATATGGGCTCAGGGCTGCTCACATTGAGCGTCATGACCTCTGTCTTCTTTAGGTTGATGTTCAAGCCCACCTGCTGGCTGTACTTCAAATGTAGAAAATGTAGTCCATCTTATTCCTCTTGGATTGCCCTCTGTTGTCTGGCGCATCACCCAATCTATGACTGTTAAAAAAAGAGTGGTTGATAAGGGGCATCCCTGTCGTACTCCTGTCTTCACTTCAAAGGTTAGGTTGCTCTGCCCAATGCTACACGTAAAGTTGGCATAGAGGCTTTTTATGATTGACACTATGCAGCTTGGAATTCCATAAGCCCTCAGTATTTTCCATAAACTGTCCCTATGTATACTGTCACTACACTGGCTCTAGTTTTGTATAAGTCAGCAATTGATGGTAACTCCTGACTAATAAAAAGTAAATTTAATCCCAGAAGAAAACTTACTCTAACGTGCTAAAATCCGATAGAAAAAAAACTCCCAACAAAACTATTAATTTATGAACATACCCAACTTTACAGAATTTCTCGAACCAGGCAGACTGAAATGGCGCTTATTCATGGCGCAAAATTCTTGGACTTGTGAGCGCTAGCTAAACTTTGGCGCTCAATATATATGTTGCTAATAGCCTGATGCAAGACAGATGCGGTGAGTCATCGCGTATGGCATCATCTCACAGGAACCGCTTTTACCCATTTTTTGACCTAATATCATGCCTGCATATAAATTAAATCGAACCCACCCAATCATATCATAAGCTTAATTTCTGACTCTTCGTTGACCGAGCAATCGCAAAATTATTTCTGCTCACTCGCCAAATTATACGTAATATTATTTAACTCTTCTGACCTATTTACTAGAATGAATCACTGGTTCCGCGTTACAACCGGGTAGGGGAATTCTCCCATCCCCACAAATAAAAGGGTTGGTGAAGGTTGTCTGAGTAATCCTAACGCCATAAAGACTAACCCAGAATTAATAACAAACGAAGTCGACCGCCTAAGAATAATCAAAGAACCAAAATAATTATTTAAAAAAAATAATGGGGCGAGTTGAAAATAAAATAACAGTAACTCATCAAATTACACAGAAAATGTTTGACATCTGCAAATTGAAGGACCCCCTTACCAGAAAAGCTTTTGCTGCTGGCATAAAGAAGCGATATCAATTTGCCAAAAGTCATGAAAAGACATTGAGTGATGATATATACCAGAAATTCAACACCATTTCAACAATATACAAGGAAAGCAGCAAATCATGCTTGGGATTCCAGGAAAGGAAGAAGCAAGACTGGGTAACACCAGAAACATTAAACACCATAACACTGAGAAAGAACTCCGCCTATGCCGGTCCCAAGCCCGGATGAAAAAGGAGGAGGGCGGCCTGCATGGAGGCCGTAAGGAGGCAGCCCCTCCACCATGCAAAGGCACAACAGGCCAATCACCTGTTTGCTTTAAATCATGATTACACGAACTACAAGAGAGAAAACCGGACTGATTCTAAAGGCGACGAACTGGAACGCACTACGGACTACGACTTATGGAACTTGGAACACAAGAAGTATAAATGGGAAGGAAGAGGAGCTGGTGGAAGAGATGAGGAAAGCAAAACTAGAAATCCTGGCTATAACGGAAACGAAGAAAAAAGGACAAGGAGTCATGGATCTCGATGGCAATACGTTGCTCTACAGTGGTGTACCCATATCTGAAAGAGCTAAAGGGGGCGTGGGTTGCATTGTGGCCCAAAATCAAAAAGATAGTATCAAGGGATGGAACTTTGTCTCGGAGCGCATTATGGTTGTAAAACTAAAAGAAGGAGAAACCATAGTCAACCTGGTCATAGTGTATGGGCCAAATGAGGATGAGAGAGCAGAGGTCAAGGAGGAATTCTTCGAGCTGCTTCAAAGGACAGTGGATGACTGCCTAGATGAAGTTATCATGCTCGGAGATTTTAATGCCAGAGTTGGAAATGACCATGCTAAATGGGGTGGAGTTATCGGAAGATATGGAGAAGATACTCTCAATGACAATGGAAAGCGACTCCTTAGATTCTGCAGTGAGCAGAATCTGATCATTACAAACACAAAGTTCCCCCATAAGCGCATACATGCATACACTAGATGTGAACCAACCAAGAATGAGAAGTCAGTGATCGACTATGCCATTGTTCGGAGAAGCTCATTCAGATATGTCCGAGATGCAAGAGTCTGGAGGGGGCCAGAGATTGGAAGTGATCACTACCTGCTAACAATCAAACGAACAACTGAAAGAGTTGCTCAGCCTAGGAACTGCCCAACATCACGCAAGAAACCAAGTAAACGAGCAGGAGAAAGGAGCATTAGGACCTACAAGCTGAGAGAGCCAGAAATTAAGACCAGATATCAGGGGCTTATTGCTACAGCAGTGAGCAACACAGAAGAACGACCTGATGACTTGGAAACCCTCTGGAATAAATTCAAGGACATCATAAAGACAGCTGCTGCAGAAGCATGCGGTGAAGTCCGACTTGGAAACCAGAGAAAGAGGACACCTTGGTGGACAGAGGAAGTCAAAGAGAAAATAAGAGAGAAGAAAATGGCATGGAAACAATACTTAGGAGCTAAAAACACAACAGGACAAATGGAAAAATATAGAGAATATGTGACACTCAGAACAGAAGCAAAGAACAAAGTGCTAGCAGCACAACAGAAGTCCTGGGAAGAATTTGGAGAAAAGCTAGAAATAGATGCACAAGAAAACCAGAAATTGTTCTATAAGACCCTAAAGAACATGAGGAAAGAAAAACAATGCCCTCTCAAATTTATAAAGGACAAGCAAGGCAAATTGCTTACTGCCCCGAAGGAAGTAATGGAAAGATGGAAAGAATATTTCTCAGAACTCCTGGATGGTGAGCATGGTGAAGCATCAGAAATGATAACCACTAGCACAGAAGAGAAAACTAATGATGGTGAAGATGACATAAAGATGGAAGAACTGAGGGCAGCACTAGAGAAAATCAAGATGGGCAAAGCAGCAGGGCATGATGGTATAACACCAGAAATGGTTAAGTACATGGGAGCATCAGGCGACCTATTACTCTTAAAGGTCCTACAGGCAGCATGGTGCAAAAAGACCATACCAAAGGATTGGGAGATTACCATCATAACATCAATTTTCAAAAAGGGTGACAATCGACAATGTGGAAACCATAGAGGCATATCCCTTCTCAGTGTCCCTGGTAAAATCTACTCTAGAATCCTAGAGCAGAGACTCCGACGCCTAGCTGAGCCACAATTGGATGAGGTCCAATGCGGATTCCGAGCAAACCGAAGTACTCAAGACCTAATCTTCACACTCAGACAGCTGAGTGAAAAGGCCCTTGAATATAAGAGTGAGATCCATCTTTGTTTCATAGATCTGGAAAAGGCGTTTGACAGGGTCCCCTGGAGCAAACTTTGGGACTGTTTGGCAAGGAAGAATATTCCAGCACCTCTGATTCATGCTATACAGAGCTTCTACAAGCCTTGCAGAAATTATGTGAGGACAGCAAACCATAAGTCAGAAGAGTTCAGGACCACCACTGGTGTAAGACAAGGTGATATCCTATCACCTTATCTCTTCATACTCCTTATGGACGATGTCATCAAGGCATGTAAGGAGAGAACAAGAAAGTATTCAGTGGGGTACTGGAAGATGAGACAGGTCTATATTTCGGAGCTGGCATTTGCTGATGATGTTGCCCTGATTGCTAAATCAGAGGCACATCTCCAATCCAACCTGCAAGTCTGGAAGGAAGAGCTGGAGAAGAGAGGGATGGTCATAAGCAGCTCTAAAACAAAATCCATGGTGATATCACGAGAAGAAAGAAAACATCAGATTAAGTTGGGAGAACAGGTCCTGGAGCAGGTCGACCACTTTAAATATCTCGGAGCTATTATAGACCGAAAGGGAGGCATCAAAGAAGAGTTGGCCACTCGAAAAGCAGCGGCTGGGAGACTTTTTCAGGCCATAAATCGTGGATTCCTCAGCAAGAAAGAGGTTGGTAAGAAAACGAAGATGGCTGTATACCGCTCCACCTATGTCCCAGTCTTGACATATGGATGCGAGTCGTGGGCAATGACTACAACCCACAAAAGCCAGATCCAAACCTCAGAAATGAGGTATCTGAGGAAAGTGGTTGAAGTAACAAGAAGAGACATGGTCCGCAACCAGAGGATCCGTCAAGGCCTAAAATCCCATCCGCTGCAGACCCAAATAGAACAGTCCCAACTAAGATGGTTTGGCCATGTCTGCAGAATGGGAGAAGATCGGCTACCACGACAAGCATGGGAAACAAAGAGCCAGGGATCCAGACCTCCAGCACGACCCAGAGTCCGCTGGGAGGACAACATTAGACAATCTTTGAAGGACCGAGGACTAGAATGGAACCAGGCCAAGAAGAAGACAGCTGATAGAATGGTCTGGCGCTCTCTCTTCCAAACCTCTACACCTCACGGTAGAAGGGGAACGACTAAGTAAGTAAGTAAGTAACACTGAGAAAGGAAATGAAAAGAAAGAAAACAGAAGCGAAGTTCCCCCAGGTTAAAGCAACTATATAGCGAACAGTACAGTCAGCTGGACAAGGTAGTTTAACGCCAAACCCGAGCCAACAAAAGGAATTTCCTAGACGATCTTGCAAGAAAGGAACAAAACACAGTATACAAAATAACTAAAATCATCAGCAGAACAGGAGGTGCAAACAATATTACACTAGTAAGAGATAAGCAAGGAAATCTCATCACGTCAGCAGAGGGACAAAAAACAAGATGGGCAGAGCATTTCAGAGAAACTCTGAACAAGAAACCACCAGAGACACAATTGAATGTTCCTGAGGCTGAAAATGATCTAGATGTTAATACAGACATTCCACGAAAAGAAGAAATCATAACAGCAATTTTTTTTTTTTTTTTTTTTTTTTTTTTTGCGTTCGCCCGCTAATACTCGAGGCGAAATCTCAGTTTATTATTTTATGTCTAACCTGACATTGATTTTGCGTGAGTATCCCTTTATTTCTTGTACAGAGACAGGTGTCCCTCGCCATTCAGGCAAATACTCGCCGATTTCGGAGGTACCCATTGCAGCTGGGTCGGCTCAGGAGCGGCCAGTCTCTGGTCGACGACACTCCTTCAAATGTTCTTGCCAGGTCTCGAGTTAATCCAGTCCAAATCCCGGTCGACGAAAAATCCTCAAATGCCGGCGACCGGGTTTGATCCTGTATCACCCGGTCGCCAGAGCGGTGTTGTAACCACTATGCTAGCGCGGCTCCCAATCACAGCAATAAAAGGGTTAAAGAATGGAAAAGCTCCTGTCCATGATAACTTAAATGCAGAGCTATTTAAGACAGACCCTGAGCTAGCAGCAGAACTATTAGAACCACTATTTGCACAAGTCTGTAAAACAGGGACAACACCAACGGAGTGGAATAAAGGAATTATTGTCAAATTGCCCAAAAGGGAGATCTTGCAGACTGCAATAATTGGAGAGGAATAACTCTTCTCTCAGTTCCTAGCAAAATACTAGGCAGGATAATTATACAGAGAATTTCAAAAGCAGTAGACCACAAACTGAGGAAAGAACAAGCAGGATTTAGAAAGAACAGAAGATGTGTAGATCATATATTTATCCTCAGGAACATTATAGAGTAGTGCTCAGAATGGCAAAGACAGCTGTACATTAATTTCATTGATTTTGAAAAGGCTTTTGACAGTATACATAGGGACAGTGTATAGAAAATACTGAGGGCTTATGGAATTCCAAGCTGCGTAGTGTCAATCATAAAAAGCCTCTATGCCAACTTTACGTGTACTGTTAGTCAGAGCAACCTAACCTTTGAGGTGAAGACAGGAGTACGACAAGGATGCCCCTTTTCAACTACTCTTTTTTTAACAGTCATAGACTGGGTGATGCGCCAGACAATAGAGGTCATTTCAAGAGGAATAAGATGGACTACATTTTCTACATTGAAAGATTTGGAATATGCAGATGACATTGCACTACTAGCACATTCACATCAACACATCCAGGAAAAAACGGATAGACTTAATAAGTATAGCCAGCAGGTGGACTTGAACATCAATCTAAAGAAGACAGAGGTCATGACGCTCAATGTGAGCAACCCTGAGCCCATATCAGTAAGGAATCAGCAACTGGAACAGACAGACACCTTCACATACCTAGGATGCATAGTAACACCAGACGGCAGAGCAAGCAAAGACATCAACAACAGAATGAACAAAGCAAGAACAGCCTTTTTTTTAAGTCTAAACAACATCTGGAATTCCTCTCAGTACAGCACAAGCACAAAATTAAGATTATATCAGAGCTGTGTGCTTTCTGTGCTTCACTATGGTGCGGAATGCTGGAGAGTTACAGAGAAGGAAATGTCGAAATATTCCTCTTTCACACAGCACGCCTAAGAAAAATTCTCCGAATCTTTTGGCTGAATACCATCACCAACCAAGATCTGCTTACTCGGAGCAAGCAAGAGGACATGCACACCATCACAGCTGGCAGTCGCTGGAGCTGGGTTGGCCATGTCCTCAGAAGAGACCCCGATGCCATCACAAGAACAGATATGCTATGGACCCCTGAAGGAAAACGAAAGAAAGGCCAATCAAAAACAACTTGGCGGAGGACTGTGAAGGCTGAGATGCAAAGAATGAACCAGAGTTGGGGCACTGTACGAAGGATGGCCACCGACCGAGCAAAGTGGAATCAATTTGTTATTGCTCTACAAGACGCCGCCAGGCGTGATGGCCACTGACTGCTTTGACGGTCGGCGGTTAAGGATCAAAGAAGAAGAAGAAGGGTTGAGCGGGATACTTTTTCTATTAAAAAACTAAATTGAACGTGATATTTTGTCTTTAAGAAAAAAAAAAGATATTATACTTCACTGATCGTGTTCTTTTGGGGGCCGAAGTAAAACTATTACGGAAGTTGTGGAATTTCCCAGTTGAAAATTTGAGAATCGTGATCACCAGGTTTCAGGCATAGTCTCCCAATCTGGCATTTTGATTTCATAGGTTTCGGAAAAATCTTAAAAACATCATGATTCTTGGTAAGGGTTCAATGTAGAGAGTCAATCTGCAAGCGGGAGCTAATTACAATTGTAAACGAAGATTTGACAAGAATTGTGATGTGCTGTTATCTGAACTAAATGATTAGCATGCACGATGTTTATTTTTGAATTGATGAAAGTGACAAATATTTAATCTTACTGTGAGGAAAAATGGCTTTCATAAATCAATAGGCTAAACAAACAACACACAAAAGTATGATCAGGCACTCAGTGGGAAAATAAAGAAGTAGAAGACCAGAAAACAGAAGTGATTTTCCTACTGAGTGCCTGATAACATACCTTTGTGTGTTGTTTGTTTATTTATTTACTGTTTACAGGCCTCGGGTTTCCCCTCCTTATATGTTTCATAAATCTAGTGGGTTAAGGTTGGACGTATTCGCACTAGGTTTAATAATAGGCCTAGTACTAGCAATGACCAATTACCAAAAATCGATAAACTCATCAGCAATTTAACATTAGGCCTAATAAAAATCGTATATTGAAAATTACATTATTCCAGTTCGTTTATTTTCATTGTCTTTTCGTGATTGGGAGAACTAGTGGCATTTACTTGTGTTGAATCACATGATAGTAGGTCATGTGTCGGATTGTGAATGTACAAGCATTAGGCCTAGACCTAAACAAAAGTTCTTAACCGAAGTTGAAAGTCATGAACTCATTCAAATGTGGCCTTAACTATTTCCTTCCAGAGTTTTTTTGCAGCTGTGCCAGACTTTTTTTTGGGGCAGAATTTTATAGAGTGAAGTGTTCATCTTTCAGTCTAAATTTTTTTGTGAATTTTCCTTTGAACAAGCACATATTATATACTGAAGCACATTAAAAACACACCACTATTATATATACTGATGCCGAGAAGCTAGAAAAAAAGTGTGGGAATGGATTTTCCCAGTGTTTGTCATGAGGTAGAGAGCGAATGGCTGCTGGAATGGAAAGTGCATGATACAACCCACGGGTTTGTGTACAGACTACATGAAAACAATGAAAGTTCCACGTGCAAAACGATTCCCAACAGCTATGACCCTGAAAATGTGTACGCGTTGTGGCAGTATACTCGGTATAAAAAGGCCGTTGAGACAAAACACCCAATACATGTGCTTGAAATGCCACGACTATCTGAAAACGACAGCCAACGAGCCATTGGTATGTTGGAGACCGGAATGAGCTCACATGCCATTGCCAGAAGAATGAATTGCCACCACAGCACTATTGTACGTCTCAATGAACGTTACGGAGCCACTGGCAGTGCCCGGTATAGACCTCGGAGTGGCCAACCACGAGTTACTACCCCTGCGCAAGATCGTCATATTGGGCTGAGTCACCTAAGGAATCGTTCTCTCCCAGCAAGTCAAACAGCAAGAGCAATAGGGGGTAGACTAGGGCAAGTCTCTCAAATGACAGTCATATGATGACTCAGAGATACGGGCCTTACTGCAAGACGACCTTATGTTGGGCCAAACTTGACTCACAGACATCGTCAGCAGCGCCTGCAATGGGCAGAGCAACATGTCAGATGGACTAGACTGCAGTGGAATGCTGTTCTATTCACAGACGAGAGCAGATTCAACATATCCTTTGCTGATGGACGTATGCGGATTTGGCGACAGTGTGGAGAGCGCTTTGCAGATTGCTGTGTTCGTCAGCACAACCGATTCGGAGGTGGCAGTATTCACATTTGGGGAGGATTCAGTTTTCACCATCGCTTGCCTCTTCATGTCTTCCGTGGAAATGTTAATGCTGTGACATATCGAGATGAGGTTCTGGATGCATTGGTTGCTCCTGCATTCACAAATTATCCAGACTTGCAGCTTCTCCAGCTGGATAACGTACAAGCGCACACCGCATGCATTACGCAGCAATATCTACAGCAGCAGAACATTGTGACGATTGATTGGCCTGCCCTATCACCAGACATGTCCCCTATAGAACGTCTGTGGGATGAGCTTGGACGCAGAGTCTACAGGCAAGGTTCTCCAGCTAATCTGCAACAGCTCGAAGCTGCTCTTACACATGAATGGGACTTGATTCCCCGGAATTTCCTTCAGAGACTTGTGCGTTCCATGCGGAGCTGCTGCCAAGCTTGTTTGCAAGCACACGGTGGACATACCAGATACTGAGGATAGTGTGAATGAATTTTGTTATTGGTTGCATTTTTGGTTTTCTCCCTTGCCTGCACAGAATGCAATGAATTTCATAACAATCAAATGTACAAATTAATGACCAGCATGGATTCATAGGAAAATGAATAAAGATTCCAAATATGTAAACTTGTAAACACTTATATTTACATTTCACACTCTGTTCCTGGATTATACAGGTGGTGCGTTTTTAATGTGCTTTAGCATATATCAACATGAAGGGGAATGGAAGGAAAATTGTAATTATTAATTTATTTTGTAGTATTAACAAACATGCTGTTAGTAGACATTAAAACATGATGAATGTTATTTGAAAAACACAAAAATATTGAAAGCAAAATGTGCACTTACCGATGGCGAGTTAATGTTGTAGTCATTAAAACTTACCATTCAGTCTTGAAACATCAAGGTAATCCATTTTTGAAATAACACAACACTAGATATAGCAAAATTTAGCACACTTAGTGCATTTATGCAGTGTATGCTGCAGCCACTAAAAACTTCACAACACTGAAAAAATCCTAGAATATATACATTACCACATTATGGCTTTTTCCAGCATATAAACTAAAAACATATCAAATGAAACATTTTCACAATATATTTACATGATTATTTTATGATTCAAGCTTGCGCTGTGTGTGCCACAACTTGAAGCAGTGAGGATGAAGTCGAGGTTTGCCTTCGCATCCCTCACAAATAAAGACTGTCCTCTTTACATCCTTTGGTGTACTGCACACTCTACAGCGTCCATCATTTTTTGCTCTAACAATAACATGCTTCGAGCCCTGAAGTCTTTCTGTTGCATTTGACTTAATAGGGCGGCCAATTCTGGATCTCATCATGTCATCTGCTTCAGCCATCAAGTCAGCTGCTGCTTCTGTAAGCTGGTTAATTAAAATCAGCTTTAATTTTTTAAGTGACATTTTTGGGTTGGCGCCCTCTGGTCGAGACAAAACATATAGAATATGTTCATTATTGCGGCAAATCTCCACTATCCAGTGGTATATTTTCTTGCACCATTTATTGATTTTCCTTGTGTGGAGTCCATAATAACTCAACATCTGGTCAGCCTTATCACAACCATTCATGCTCATATTGTAACTATGCATAGTTGATGGTTTGGTTTTTTGCCTGTGTGTAATGTCTTCAGCATTTCCATTTGAAGTGACTATCGCCACAGGTTTTTTTGCATTTTTATCCTTCCATGCAGTACACACAATTCCGTCATCTTTAGAGACCCAGTGCCGGCTTTCCACATGTGTCAAGGAAAGACCTTTCAGAGCAAGAGGAAAACATTTTCTATTGGTCTGGAGTGGCCCTGTGAAATAGAATTTGTGTTCAAGAAGGAAATCAACTAAAGCTCTGGTGGTGTAATACCTGTCAGCATAGATGTGGTATCCACTTCCAATACAGCTGAGGAGGGTATTGAAGATTTTAATGGCATGGCCAATGTCAGAATTACACTCTGGATTGTATAATGTATCTGCTCCATAGTAAGTGAGCAGATTCAGTACATATCCAGTGGCACTGTCTACCAATCCAAAACTTTTTATGTGATACTTTTTTGGGCTTGGACGCCCCTTGAAACCAATAATCATTTCATCAATTGAAATGGTATAAAGGCACTGTTGAAATTTGAACATAGCATGTCCACAAAAGGCTCAATTTTGCTCTTTCCATCAGCATCTGCATCTCCCACATGAAGCATTGTGTGATATATAGCCTCAAATCTTGGTCTTTCAAACATTTTGATGTAGAAAGGTGTATACAAGCTTGGCTCTCTTGAAAAGTAGTCACATATGCTTGGTCTCTTATCCAACCCCATTGAATTAGTGACTGCAATGAATTTTAAAAATTCGTACCTATTTACAGGTTTCCAGTTGTTATACACTGATTGTTTTTGAGCTGGGGGTTCATCTGTACACATCTTGTGGCATATTCATTGATGCTTGTGATTATATATGCCTTGTTTGAAGAAAATGCTTAATTTTTCATATTTTTTAATCACCCACAAAGACTGAGAAAACAATTAACCATTTAAGGTATATTTACATATCATACATCACTTTAAAGCATTTTTATAGCTGTTTGCAATGGAATTCAAATAAACCATGTTTATATGACATATTCTGCTATGTGGTACCTTTTTCCCTGATGAAGGTCTTGTGGCCGTAACGTTGGCTATTTTCTTTGTCTTTTGTCTATTTTCTTTGTCTTTTGTCCTCATAAGACGAATCACCTTTTTTCGATTTTTTTTTCACAACCATCCATTGATTATATATTCCATCACATCATTTCTGACAAGTGCCAAAAAGCAATCCAGAGGTTTACACCTGGTGCTGTTTTTGTACCTCATGGCTTGGGGATAAATCTAAAGTTGTTTGAAGTTTTAACCGTACTTCTAGCATCATCAGCAACCTGTAACCAGTCATCTAGTGTTGTAAGCCTAGCTTTCTTACCTTTTGATGGGCCAGGCTGGAGCAATGCCCTCTCGTCACCTGAATCTGAAGTGTCTGACATTGCTGCAACGCTTCCATCATCTGATAAAAAACTATCAAAATCCATCAAATCATCTTCACTCTCCATTATATTTTCAAGTAAACTTAATGCTTTAGACGCAGAAGGCATAGAACTAATAGGAATATGACTTGCCATAACGCTATAGACACACACAAATTTTTCACAAAATCGGATCACACCTGACTAGCAAATAAATTCGATAACAAAGAAATAACACATGTGAACAGCTCGAAATCCTTCGATAAAAGGATCAGACCACACTAATGGAAGTTCCGATTAGGTTTAGAAAACATGGATTTGATTACATGGTTATGTTTCTACATTTATTAGCAAGAATTCTTTAGTCACACTCAGAGCGTTGTTCTGGCACAGCGTGCAACGCTCAGAGCGTTGCTTTGGAGTTTAAGAGTTAAGTGATTTGAACTTTCAGCCAACATTCTGAATTTGATAAGTGCAGTTCATTAGCTGTTGGGTGGAAAATGTGAAAAGTCTTGAACGAGGCCACGACAGAAGACGACGAAGGTCCTTCATGTTGCCCCATATTGTCAGACTGGCATTTACATTAGGCCTACAGTAGGTGCCACAAACTGATTTTTCATATTGGTTAAATAGACAATTCAATAAGATATTTAGAAAGTACATAAAAAAAACAAAATGAACAACAACAACAACAAAAAACCATCAAAATCGGTCTATAAATAAAAAAAATGTGAATTTTTATTTTATTTCTCAACTTATAAATTGTATCGCTCAGTCTGAAAGTGAAAATGGGCCATCTTTGACATCATCAAAGGATCACATAACATGTATAAGCACATATAAGGTCATGTTTGTGTTAAAAACTACTTGTAATTGTAAGAAATGGAAGGTATGGAGGACATAAAAAGGCCAGTATGCTCTTTTCAAATTTAAAGAAAATCAGGTTAGTCATATGTGTTTGATTACAAGATCAGCTCGACATACATGTTTAAAGTGTCAATGCTCAAAATCTATGACATCCAATGTCATAGTCATACTAAGCAAGCCCAATTTTTTCTAAACATGTCACATTATTTTGAACAAGGTTATAATGAATTGAAAATTACAAGAAAGCCAAAAAAAAAAAAAAAAACAATTTCTGCATCAACCGTGCAATTCGTCAAGATTTCTACATGTTTATAAAGAACAGAAAAAAATGTACTGATGAAGTTACAGTAATGATTCATTTATCATTTTAAAGCTTTTTTCAAGCACTTTCCAACAGTACAGAAATAAGCACATTTACTTTGACTTGTTAAACAAAGTATAGGCCCAAAGATGCCTTGTTTGAAGAAAATGCATAATTTTTCATATTTTTTATCACCAACAAAGACTGAAAAAACAATTAACCATTTAAGGTATATTTACGTATCATACATCACTTTAAAGCAGTTTTACAGCTCTTTGCAATGGAATTCAAATAAACCATGTTTATATGACATATTCTGCTATGTGGCACCTTTTAGAAATGTCTTATTATTCCCAGTCTCATTAAGAAAGAATTCTGCAGTATAATATATTTACAGCTTATTCAACATCACTTTCGCTCCCTGTTTCATGTGGACTGTAACGTCCTCATTTTGGACAAGGCAACCCAGAGTCTTGTGTTACACACTGGCACAAAGTTTTATAAAGTTCTTTCCTTGATCCAGTAACTCTTAGATGTCTCTCATTATGATTTAGAAAAATTTTCCTGTTGCGTACCTGATGGTGTGCAAATGCCGTGATTGTTTACATTGAATGAGGTCACAAAACTGACTGAGATTTTGAGCGATTGGGGCATTAAGCATGATTAAAAAGTATCTAAATACCACATTCAATGTGCACGATGCTTCTGAAACGCTGTCAACCTATTAAAATCGCCCTCAAATAATTAAATTGCCAAAACAAAAGCTAAATCGAGCAAATGACATTTTTGCTGTTCCAACCTTGAATCTTCTACCTGCACTCCCCTTGCTAATTCCCTTGGTTTTATTTTAGTTATCACAGTCATACTTATTCCAGTATAAATTAAATGTTATCAATTTTCAAAAACATCTATTAACTTATGCAGGTAGTTTCTCTCATTCGTGTGCTCAGTAGAATCAGCCCTATAGTATCTCTCATTCACACCACGCTCAGGGTGTTGATATTTCCCGGGTGGAACAGCCTCCATGACAGACACAAGCGCAAAACACTTGTTGGGTTTATTGTAGTTTGTGAAAGATTGCTCTTTCAACAAATCTCAGAAAATGATAAGAATTTGCATACTGATAGTCGAATAGATAGTGGATCTATGGATATAACAGAAGCAGGGATCCGGTTCTTGGAAGCACACTTAAAAAGACAACTTTGTCATTACTTCGAAATTTGTGCCACTTCTTCGATGTGTATTGGGGCTTGTGTTATACAAAACTTAGGCTCAATAACTCTTCTTTCCATTGATCATCAATTTGGAGAGAATAGCTCTTTGTTGATATAGCAACGAGTGTTTGAATGACGCGCGGGTAACTCTGAAATTCGCCTGCGCTTCGAAAACCCCAATCTTCTTCTTCTTTGATCCTTAGCCGCCGACCGTCAAAGCAGTCAGTGGCCATCGCGCCAAGTGGCGTCTTGTAGGGCAACAACAAATTGATTCCACTTTGCTCGGTCGGTGGCCATCCTTCGTACAGTGCCCCAACTCTGGTTCATTCTTTGCATCTCAGCCTCCACAGTCCTCCGCCAGGTTGTTTTTGGTCGGCCTCTCTTTCGTTTTCCTTCAGGGGTCCAAAGCATAGCTGTTCTTGTGATGGCATCGGGGTCTTTCTGAGGACATGGCCAACCCAGCTCCAGCGTCTGCCAGCTACGATGGAGTGCATGTCCTCTTGCTTGCTCCGAGTAAGCAGATCTTGGTTGGTGATGGTATTCAGCCAAAAGATTCGGTGAATTTTTCTTAGGCATGTTGTGTGAAAAGAGGACAATTTCGACATTTCCTTCTCTGTAACTCTCCAGCATTCCGCACCATAGAGAAGCACAGAAAGCACACAGCTCTAATATAATCTTAATTTTGTGCTTGTGCTGTATTGAGAGGACTTCCAGATGTTGTTTAGGCTAAAAAAGGCTGTTCCTTCCTTATTCATTCTGATATTGATGTCTTTGCCTGCCCCGCCGTCTGGTGTTACTATGCATCCTAGGTATGTGAAGGTGTCTGTCTGTACCAGTTGCTGATTCCTTACTGATATGGGCTCAGGGTTGCTCACATTGAGCATCATGACCTCTGACTTCTTTCTTTAAATTGATGTTCAAGCCCACCTGCTGGCTAAACTTATTAAGTCTATCCGTTTGTTCCTGGATGTGTTGATGTGAATGTGCTAGTAATGCAATGTCATCTGCATATTCCAGATCTTCCAATGTAGAAAATGTAGTCCATCTTATTCCTCTTGGACTGCCCTCTGTTGTCTGGCGCATTACCCAGTCTATAACTGTTAAAAATAGAGTGGTTGATAAGGGGCATCCCTGTCGTACTCCTGTCTTCACCTCAAAGGTTAGGTTGCTCTGCCCAACACTACACGTAATGTTGGCATAGAGGCTTTTTATGATTGACACTGTGCAGCTTGGAATTCCATAAGCCCTCGGTATTTTCCATAAACTGTCCCTATGTATGCTGTCAAAAGCCTTTTCAAAATCAACGAAATTAATTTACAGCTGTCTTTGCCATTCTGAGCACTGCTCTATAATGTTCCTGAGAGTGAATATATGATCTACACATCTGTTCTTTCTAAATCCTGCTTGTTCTTTCCTCAGTTTGTGGTCTACTGCTTTTGAAATTCTCTGTATAATTATCCTGCCTAGTATTTTGCTGGGAACTGAGAGAAGAGTGATTCCTCTCCAATTATTGCAGCCTGCAAGATCTCCCTTCTTGGGCAATTTGATAATTATTCCTTTGTTCCACTCTGATGGTGTTGTCCCCGTTTTCCAGACTTGTGCAAATAGTGGTTCTAATAGTTCTGCTGCTAGCTCAGGGTCTGTCTTAAATAGCTCTGCATTTAAGTTATCATGGCCAGGAGCTTTTCCGTTCTTTAACCCTTTGATTGCTGTGATGATTTCTTCTTTTCGTGGAATGTCTGTATTTACATCTAGATTGTTTTCAGCCTCAGGAACATTCAATTGTGTCTCTGGTGGTTCCTTGTTCAGAGTTTCTCTGAAGTGATCTGCCCATCTTGTTTCCTGTCCCTCTGCTGTCGTGATGAGATTTCCTTGCTTATCAGTCTTACTAATGTAATATTGTTTGCACCTCGTTTTCCGCTGATGAATTTAGTTATTTTGTATACTGTGCTTTGTTCATTTCTCAGTGCTGCCTCTTCTGCCTGTCTTGCAAAATCGTCTAGGAAATTCCTTTTGTTGGCTCGGGTTTGGCGTTTAACTTCCTTGTCCAGCTGACTGTACTGTTCGCTATATAGTTGCTTTAACCTGGGGGACTTCGCTTCTGTTTTCTTTCTTTTCATTTCCTTTCTCAGTGTTATGGTGTTTAATGTTTTTGGTGTTATCCAGTCTTGCTTCTTCCTTTCCTGGAATCCCAAGCATGATTTGCTGCTTTCCTTATATATTGTTGAAATGGTGTTGAATTTCTGGTCTATATCATCAGTCAATGTCTTTTCCTGACTTTTGGCAAATTGATATCATTTCTTTATGTCAGCCACAAAAGCTTTTCTGGTAAGGACCCAATTTGCTGATGTCAGACCTTTTCTGTGTAGTTACAGTTGGTCCTGCCCTTCTTAGTTTCACTTTCAGTTTTACTACTACTAAATGGTGATCACTTCTCACATCTTCTTACCTTCACATCTTGTAATGCATGTCTCCATCTACCATTAATCATGATGTGGTCTATCTGGTTTCTGTCCCAACCATTTGGTGATTCCCATGTTAATTTGTGAATTTCTTTATGTGGGAAAAGTGTTCCTCCAATGACCAGGTTGTTAATACTACAGAAAGTTATTAATTTATCCCCATTTTCGTTTGCTGTTCCGCTGCCGCATTTCCCCATTACTCTTTCATTATATGTATTGTGTGTACCAACTTTCGCATTGAGGTCTCCCATTACTATAATAAGATCATATCTAGGTGTGTCTTCCATTTCTTTCTGCAGTTGTTGATAGAATTCATCCTTGACCTCTTCATCGCTGTCATTCGTTGGTGCGTAGCATTGTACTATTGGTGAATCTACCTCTCAATCTTAACCTTATCAGTCTGTTGTTGATAGGTTTCCATTCCAGTAGTGTCCTTTCTATTCCTTTCTGTAGAATAATGGCTACACCTTCATTGTGCTGTCCATCCTCTCTTCCAGAGTAAAGTACTGTTTCTTCTGTTGCTGTTTTAACTTTTCCTGCCCCTGTCCATCTGCTCTCGCTTATCCCTAGAATGTGTAACCTATAGTTTTTCATGTCTGCCGTGACCTGTTTTAGTTTACCTGTCTCATTCATTGTCCTGACATTCCAAAATCCTATTCTTGTATCATGTTTTGCGGTCAGGACATCCATTCTCATGTCAATGGCTTCCTTTCGGCTTCCACCACTGACAGTCATACGAGCCTCAGACTCCGGATGTCCGTCCCGCAGCAAAGTTTGTTTATTCGTTGTTGTTTCCGTAACTTCAATTTTTTTTACATAGACAGGGGTGTCAGCCCTTTGCTAAAACCCCCAACCTGGAGGACCAGGGTGTCTGCTTTCGTCTGACCCCTGCCTGTGCAAACCTGTCCAGCTTGGTAGAACCTTTCAGGAGTAAAACTCCCACTGGCATAGCTCTGGGGGTAATCAGGGTACGCAAGCCGCCATACCTCGACAAGGTATTGACACCGGTGATGGCAGAAAACCCCAATATACTGTTTTTTGTTGCAATTTTTCTATCATTTAAAAAATACATTCCGTTTTCAAGTTTATATATTTTGAGAGAGAAAGAACACAGAATTATCTTGTGTGAATTTTATTACAATACATACAAAGGTGCAAGAACAGCAAAACAACAAAGAAGACTGTCACAGCGCTATTTCGCACTGCATCTTAGGTATTGTGTTCGGCGAAAAGTCGGCCGGGCCTAGCCGAACTGGTGGGTCAGGTGACTACCAGAAGTCGGCAAATAAGGCGCAAATTTGGGGAGTGAGAAACTAGCCTGCGTCCAGAGAGGACGGACATTTTCCTTTTGCCAGCAATATTGCTGTGTGGTTCATATTGTGGACTGTTAATTGAGTGCTTGCCATATTTCGGGCCTGGTGGATACATTGTAATGCTAGAGCAGTGTATTGTCTAGTTCGTTTTATCTACAGTCCATAGTTTGATAAAAGATAGATGATTTTTGAGTGTGTCATTTCCATAGTTTTTGCCGCTCAGGTGAGCGATATTCATTGCAGTGGTTTTCATTGTAAGTCGTACTGTTGTGTATGATGCTAATAGATTAAGCTGCTAAGGCAAGTTTACAGTGGCATTTCATTATTAATTTGATGCATTTATTGGCCGTGTGAGGCCTTATTGTATTGTGCATATTATTAAAGGGAAGTTCCTGTTAAAGGTGTTCATTTCTATTGTCAGCCATTGTTGTTTGGTATACTGTTGGAAGAACGAGCCTTTAGTTATTATTACAAATCCACACTGCAGTGGTGGAACCACAGTTTAATGGTTCTTGACATCTGGGGGCTGTATCCGGTTCTTTTGTGAGCCTAAATGCCGTGGGGCCAATATTTTATAGTATACAAGGCTAGTAGTTTCTATGCACACAAATATATAGAGGTAGTAGCAAAGCATTGTGTACACTTCATCGTGTCTTCCAGTGTTCACGGCAGTGTGTTTGTGGTCCGGTGTTAGTCAGTAGCAGTGAACTGTTTTGGCCAGGTTCAAATTGACGTCGTGGTATTTGACCTAGTTTGGTAAGAGTGCACAGTGAAAGTTTATCTGTGTCAATATGGATAATATTTGACATTTAGGGTGTTCGATGTTGTTTTGGAAGGTTCACTTTTGTGCTAGGTTGTTCAAGTATTGATAGCAGGAGTTTCACAAGTGGTAGAGTAAAGTTACAGCTGGCATTTAGGAGCACAGTTTGATATATTACAAGGCGCACTTTGGAGCTTAGTGCTAGGAAAGTAGTGATCCAGACAGAGCAGTGGAGGTTAGTTGTGGTATTGGTAGTGTCAATAGTGGTGTTGGTAGTATTTGGGCTCTGGTGCCTGACTGTTGTGTCAGCAGAGGAGATTAGATCATCAAATAGTTGTTGGTATTGGTAGTGTCAATAGTGGTGTTGGTAGTATTTGGGCTCTGGTGCCTGACTTTGTTGTGTCAGCAGAGGCGATTAGATCGTCAAATAGTTGTTGGTATTGGTAGTGTCAATAGTAGTGTAGGTAGTATTTGGGCTCTGGTGTCTGACTGTGTTTTGTCGGCAGAGGAGATTAGATCATCAAATAGTGGTTGGTATTGGTAGTGTCAATAGTGGGGTTGGTAGTATTTGGGCTCTGGTACCTGATTGTGTTGTGTCGGCAGTGGAGATTAGATCGTCAAATAGTTGTTGGTATTGGTAGTGTCAATAGTGGTGTTGGTAGTATTTGGGCTCTGGTGTCTGCCTGTGTTGTGTCAGCAGAGATTAGATTGTCAAATAGTGGTTGGTATTGGTAGTGTCAATAGAGGTGGTGGCATCTCAGGGCGTGTACAACTCCTCTTATTTTGATTATGGTTTAGATCAACGCAACCATCGTTATACATGTAGCCAATCTGCAGTAGTGTCATCGCTCGAACTGCTCTACGTAGCTGGAGAACATTACATTCCTGCGTTCCTGCAAAGTGCCGTCGTCATCATGCCCTACCGGTGTGCTGTTCCAATGGGAGCCTACCCATGCTCCATTCGTGGCCCTAGTACCGCTTGAAGGGATGCCGGTTACCAAAGCCTGCTGATCTGAGTGGTCCTGGAATATACTGTGCTGAAGAGTGAAGACTGCTGGGTTCCTGAAGTGACGTAGTGAAGTGAACTGTGCTTGTATATTTTACGCATCACCGTGCCAAAGGACATTATTGTTATTATCTGGCACATAGACTTGTGAAGAAGACATTATTGTGGATACAGTCATTATTCTTGCTGTGGACAGTGCTGAGATAACACCGTGAAGAACATTGTTTATGGTTGGATTTTTTCAAGTTTGTGGAGACCTGTGTGTGCTATTTTCATATACCATCATCTGTGTCTGAGGAGCTATGTGGAGGTGCATCGCTGGATCATCAGTTAAGTTATTGTTTGAACATCTGTGTATGATTTGTGTATTTTTGTTTTCTTCTTTTGTTCTTCCCTTTAAATTTTTTTTCTGTCTTCAAATTTTTCTTTTCTGTCTATCCATCTGAGACAATTTATCTTACAGTCTGGTCTCTTAGATTAGTGGGACACTTCTGTTGGGGTCGTGTTATTTAAGCATAAGAAATAAGCTTTTTCGGCGTCAACTTCTGCTTTTTGAGGTATTCTTATTTGTTTTTGTTGTTTGTCCTTCCTTTTGTTTTGTTCTTTTTCCTCACTTTCTTTGTAGAAATTTAGTCTGTGCCTTTATAGGGTGTTAGTTAGTTATGTGGGATCTGTCATTCTGATTTCCTGTTACTTGGGATCATTAGTATTATATTCTTGGTAAATCAATTGATATGATATAGTGTTATTATTGCTTAAAGGTTATTTAGTTTATTTTGATTGGTATGATTTAGTTGGTGGCTAGTTAAGGTGATAGCTCTCAGCACTTCATTGTTAAGTGTAGTTGTTGTTCTAGTCTGCTTTGTTTAATGTTATAGTTGTGAGTCAAGGGTGGATGGGTGGCGAGTTTAATTCTTTCTTTTCTTACTTGTGTGAAAAGATTGGATTAGACTGATCCTTTCTAGGGTGTGGCTGCGTATGTTTAGTGGTGGAGTCAGGCATAAGGGTTTCCTGCGACTGCCCTACTTAACATTCCAAGCTCAGTATTTGTTAGGTGTACTGGTGTGGTTTGTATTTACATTGTCTTGTCCATTTAGTAATTCTATTTTGCCCACGATGACAGTTGCCTCAATTGGCTGTGAGTGGTGTACCCGGAACCGGGGCCTCCCAGTACTGAGGCACAGTTAAGTCCAAGATGTCGCTTATTGGTGCAGAATCGAGAGAGATGGCTGAGCAAAATGCAAACAACAACAACACAAATTGGCTCAGCATCACAATCCCCCCTGTGGTGCAGCATGTTGAGAACCCAGCATTGCACACTGAGCTTGGGGGAGTCACATTGGGCACCAGACTTAATACTGGCTCTTGACTGGATGGCTGCATGCAGGAAATTTCTACAATGGAGAGATGGCAGGTGGTGGGTATCTGGAAGTGGCTCTGTGCAGGACATGAGGATTCCTTGGGAGAGCCCAGAACCAGAGCACAGCATTGTGCAAGCTCTGCATAGTTGGAGAGCCCCCATGGATGATGGGGAATGCACAGTATGCCACCCCACCTATTTTCAACTGCTAACTTAGAATCAGAAGTGGGGTCCACTGGATACGTGCCAGATCAGAATACGAGGGGCGTTCAGAAAGTAATGCACCACATCGTTTTTCTCAGGAGCTGTTTGTTCAAAAAGCATGAAATTTAAACACAATATACATGGATATGTCATGTAAACATCGGTATTATTCAACATAATCCCCATCAACTTTTACGGCTTTATGCCATCGCGAAACAAGTGCGTGTATTCCTAGCCCGTACCAGATTTTGTCTTGATCATGTAGCCATTTCTTCGCTGCATGAATCACTCTTTCATCATCTTCAGACCTTGTCCCACAGAGTGCATCTTTAAGTGGACCAAATAGATGAAAATCAGAGGGTGCCAAATCGGGACTATAGGGTGGATGGGGTAGTACAGTCCAACCCAATTTGGTGATTGCTTCCCGTGTTGCCAGACTTGTGTGAGGTCGCGCATAGTCATGAAGGAGAAGCAGGTCTGCTGGATTCTTGTGCGGCCGAACTCTGCGAAAACGTTGATTGAGTTTTTTCAATGTCTTAATGTAAGCTTGCGAATTGATTGTCTCTCCTCTTGGCATAACGTCCACAAGAATCACACCTTCAGTGTCCCAAAAGACAGGGATCATGACCTTTCCAGCTGAAGGAATTGTCTTGAATTTCTTTCTTCGTGGTGATTGTGGATGATGCCACTCCATTGACTGTCTTTTTGTCTCAGGTTCAAAATGATGTGCCCAGGTTTCGTCACCTGTAACGATCTTAGCCAAAAAGTTCTCTCCATCAGCATTGAAACGCTCCAACAATTCAGAAGAAATTGCTTTCCTTTGCAATCGGTGGTCATTTGTGAGACTTCGAGGAACCCATCTTGCGCAAACCTTAGAAAATCCGAGAGTTTTTATAACTGCATTTGCACTACCAATGCTGTCTGACAGCTGTAAGGCCAATTGTTGAGTAGTGATTCGCCTATCAGTAAGAATAATGCCCTCAGCGCATTTTAACATTTCTGCGTTGGTGGCTGTGGCAGGACGACCACAGCGCGGCCGATCAAGCTGCTCTGTATCTCCACTTCCTGATTCTTTGATTCTCTGAACCCAGCGACTGACTGTACTCCTGTCGACTGCAAAACTTCCATACACATCACATAGACGCTTGTGAATGTTCACAACAGTATCCTTCTCTGCAACGAGAAATTCTGTCACAATTCGCTGCTTGTAACGCATGTTGCTAACATGCTCCATTTCAACGGTTTAGGGCAGCCGTATTATTTAGCCGGTTGCAGTGTAATTTGGTGCACACAATTGGCACATGCCATATTTGAAGTGTGCAAAATTTCATGCTTCTATCTTCATTATTAGCTGAGAAAAACGATGTGGTGCATTACTTTCTGAACGCCCCTCGTAGAATGCCTGGGAAAGAGACTAAAGCTAAGAACTCCCCAGCTCAAAGTTGCAGGATGGCAGAAAAGCCACGGGAAAGACCATATTTTCACCATACGAGCTCGGACGCTGCCTCGGTAAACAAGTTCTGCGCAGAGCAGTGACACCCGAGGCTGCTTGCGAATAGTCTACTACTGGGAACATAAACAGATTAGGGATGAGCCCACTCTCCCGTTGAAGAGGTGCTGAAGTCGTAGATACTGGGCCAGAAGGCACACCGGAAACCACAGTATCACGCACCTCGCTTTTTTCTATGATGAGTACACCGTCAAATAAATCTTGTACTGGTGCTCACCCTGTGAGGTGCAGTGCCGGGCTCTGAGCCTCGACAGAGCCCACCCTCAGCTACTGGAGGACCCTCTAGGCCGTCTTGTGGAGTCAGCAGATGGCGGAGGAGAACTACTGACCGAAACAAAACAGAAAAAGAGAAACCCAGAGTACCACTTGTCATAATGCACTGGAATGCAGAGGGAGTGAACAGAAAGCAGGCTGGATACAGCAAAAAGACGGAGCTGGAAAACATCTTGTATGAGAAGCAAGTCAGTGTTTGCTGTATCCAAGAGACTCACTTGAAAGCAAATGAAACCTTTAAAATAAGGGGATATCAATGCTTCAGATCCGACAGACAAGATAGACGAAAAGGAGGAGTACTTACTCTTGTAAGGAATAACATTCATGCACACAAAAGGAAAACCTACATGGACGGAGCAGAATATCAGCTGTTGCAGCTAAAGGTAGACAAGATGGAAATAGAACTTCTGAACTATTACTGTCCAAACAACAAACCCCTGAGTCTCAGCTCTATGCAGGTACCAACCACCAACTTTATAGCAGTTGGAGACTTTAAATCAAACAGCAAGAGACTGCTGGAAGCAAACAACAGAAAATCTCAACCTAGATAAAGAAGAGAACAAACAGTGGAAACTATACTGTTCAAAAAAAGAAACGCATAGCTACTGAAGGCACACACAAAGCCATAATTTTGACATTCAATAACTTTTTTAATTTAATGAGTTAATTGTTCAAACTGCACAGAAGAATACCTTAGGGTTCAACCAATCAATTGACAGTAGTTTTGCATCTGGGTCACGAGAGTTTTTTTGGCGTACGGGCTTTCCCGTTAGTATGGTGTGTGGCCTCCTCTTACATCGATCAGTGACTGGCATCTCCTGGGCATGGATGTGATCAGACGTCTGATGTGGGCCTGTGGGATGGCTGCCTGGAGTGCCTGGAACAGATCACGATGATTGGCTGGAGCAATGTCTCGGCAACAAAGACGTCTATGCAGCTCATCCCACAGGTGCTCAATCGGACTCATGTCTGGAGACAGGGATGGCCAGGGAAGGGTGAGAATGTTGTTGGCAGTCAGGAACTGCGTGGTCAACCGTGCACAATGGGGTCTGGCATTGTCCTATTGAAACACAGACCTTTGGGCAGCCAAAAGTGGAAGGACATGGGGTCGAAGAATTTCATTGACGTATCGTTGCACATTCAAGCCTCCTTCAATGTGCACCAATTGACTCCTTCTGTTGTAACTGATCATTTCCCACACCATTGCACCTCCACCACTGTGCGGCGGAGCTTCATCAACGCAATTTTGGGCAAAACGTTCATTTCGCCTATGGTAGACCCTACGCCGTCTATCATGACGCTGCAACAAAAAGAAAGATTATTCACTAAACCAGACACATCTCCATTAATTGTCAGCTGCCCATGGACGATGCTGGTTGGCCCAAAGAATTCAATTTTGGCGATGGCGGCGCGTAAGGACAGGTCCTCGGTGAGGTCATTGTGCCCAAAGTTCAGCGTCATGCAGTCTATTCCGGACAGCTTGATCAGACACATGACGTCCTGCAGGCAATGACTGGGCAGTTGAGGAAGCTGTTGTAAACCTGTCTCTGAGGTGACGAAGCCGAATAAAGCGATCCTCCGCTGCTGTTGTCACTCTGGGTCGTCCACTGTGATGCCGGTCTTCAACTGAGTCAGTGACTTGGAACTGGTGCCAAAGTTGACTGATGGTACTCTGATGCACGTTTAGATGCCTGGCAACCTGACTTTGACTTTCGCCTGCATGCAGTCGGCCAATAGCAATGTTCCTTAAATTTATCGAGACGCCATAAATGTCTGCTTGAAAATGAACTGAATTTTTGTGTGTGTAGCGTTATCCTTTTATAGGGTTTCAGTTGCGTAGTCAGTGAATAGTGTTCACCCCAAATTTTGTTGCTTTCACGTGCGCGCAACATGAGCTGTGGTCAAAAATTGCGTCATAAACACTATTGACCACTGCGTTGTAACGATGCAAACCACATTGATATCACAATAGACAGGAAAAAGACCGTCATTGACACAAAAAATTAGTCATGACAACAGAAAGCTTGCACCAGAAGTGTACATGATGGCGAAGTTAACAATTGAAGAAATGGAAGAGGTAATGAGGTCGCTAAAGAATAGTCACCAGGAAAAGATGGGATAATGAATTAAATGCTAATCAGCCTAGGCGCAAAGGCAAAAAAAAAAGCTTCTGGTCATTTTAAACTGCAGCTGGAAAAGAGGAATAGTACCACAGGCATGGAAAAATGCTATATTGATTCCAGTACCAAAGAAAGACAAAGATTTGACAGAACCAAATGGCTACAGACCTATCATTCTACTTAGTGTGTAGGAAAACTTATGGAGCACATAATTAATGCTCGATTGATGTGGCATCTGGAAGAAAAACACCTTTTAGTCCCACGGCAAGCAAGATTCAGATGCCACAGATCCACTGAAGATCAGATCTCAAATATAGCTCAGCTGATTGTCTTCACAAATACGCAATCAGTAGTTGAAACACAAAGAGTCAGAATAATGTCGAGCTGAATAACCTAAGAGTAACACTCCGTGGACTACGTCAGCCATTCAAAAGAGTTGTGATACAGTGGATCCCATCACACTGCAACATTCATGGAAATGAAAAGACTGACAGATTGGCAAAGGAAGGTGGAAAGCTAACTCAACTTGACACAAGCATAACTTATGAAGAGGCCAACACTTTTATCAAGAGCAGATATAGGAACAAGTGGGAAGCAGAGCATCCAGGCCACCAAAAAATTATGCAAATTTTGCAGAAGTGAACAAAAGGTAATCTTCAAACTTCACACAGGCCACAACAGATTGGAATACCATCTGTTCAACAAGCTAAAGATAGGAACTACTGATGAGTGTAATTGTGGCACCAAAAAAGTGACTGCTGAATATCTACTTCAAAGGTGCTCAACATATGAGGAACTGAGAATGCGCATATGACTATCAGCATTACCATTCCTCGAAAAAACTATGGAGATACCAACTACCTCAAGCTAACTACTGCTTTCTTTGAACATATTCAAGTTGATGTCTTCTTCTTCAACTTTTGCTCTCATATAACCTCATCTATCTCTCTTATAAAACTGGCAGTCCATCTCAGGTTTCTCTCATCACCACAGTTTCGCCCTCAACTGGGTTGGAGAAGGCTACTCTGCCTCTCTGTACTGTCTGTTTTTTCTCCCCACATAGACACACATCTGTCTGTCCAATTTCTAACTTGTTGAACAAATGGTCTGCAATGGTGTTTTCTCAGTCTGAAAATTATCACTTGATTTCTTATTGGTAATGTGTAGTATGGTTCTGCATTACTGGACTCTGAATATTCCTTCTGCAATTTTTCTGCAATAGTTATTTCTGATTATTGCTTTTATCTTTTCATATGTAGCCCTGTCTTTGGGTTTTCCATCCTGCCTCTTTGGCAAGTTTATCTGCCTTCTCATTTCCATACATCTTGCATTTGGCAAGGAACCACTCACTTTTTGAATGTCTGAAAGTGAACGAAGGAGAAAAAGAAGACAATACCAGTATAAATAAAAGAATGTCTTCTTGTGAGCCCTTAATGATTCTGCTACTAACAGTCCGTCTCCTCCTTATCCTACATGATCTCTGAAGTTTATAGTTTTTAAGGCTTGTTTTCAGTGTTGTCCATTCATCTTCATCATGGTGCTCACCATGCCTTGACCCCTAAACTACATTTTGGCTCCAATTTCACAAAAATTATGCCATAATTACATGTTCCTTATAACCTTGCACAGTTGAGGCAAACAGTATACATAATTTTAAAAAAACCTATACAGTGCAGACCTGATAAGGAGAACTCACCAGGAGCCCAAGAAATAGTTCTTCTTATCAGAAATTCCTCTTATCCAGATAAGAGTTCAAGCATATGGTAATGCATTTACAACTTACAATACAATAATGAATTAGCGTTGAATATGACAGATGTATGACACAGAAAATATGTAAATCACCAAAAGTGTTAATGTACAAAGTTGGCACAAATATCTAGAGAATAACAGCACTTTTTACACTTTGAAATGAAAAAGCTCAATTTTCCTCTGTATCTTAGTACCCGTACTTGAGTTACCGGTAATAAAAATCTCTTTCCATGACATCCTTAAATTCAAATAAATGATAAATTAAATCATCTTCGCATCCAGCCGGCATTATATACATGTTAGTTTTATCCATGCAATTTGAAACTTCCAACTGTGAAATAGTTTGTACCGTTAACCCACAGTCATCATTATCTCTAGAATTTGCACACTCTTAAATGATAAAGCACTCTTAAATGAAAAAGTCTGTAATTTTCCTCTGTACTGCATCAATGGGACCTACACGTTTGGACAACATTGCTGACCTATAATGAACCTTCAGATTTTGAATAATACCTTGGTCACAAGGCTGAAGTCGCATTTGGTGATAAAAATAAAAGTTCTGTTGCTTTTAGATTTTGAACATTTATGGGGGCTGAACAGTTGTAAAGCACCAAAAGAACTTTGTGATGTTGATGTTCCATAGAATGATCAAATGCATATAGCCACTTGGTGAAAATGTCTGATGTAATCCAGGATATTGAATTAGCTGCATAATCAACACACAATTTTTTCAAACCTATAAAATAGCGTGGATTTTTTAATTTACCGATTACAAGTAATGGCAATTTATCTGAACCATCCATATTTGTACACACAACAATTGTGATTCTTCCCCCCCCCCCCCCCCCCTTTTCCCCATGACACTTTTCATTTCTGAAGGAAAAAGTCTTGTCAGGCGGCAGGCAATCTCCAAAACAATCCAGTTTCATCAGCATTAAACACATCAACGGAATTATACCTACTCATGGCTGGTTTTAGCACCTCTTCCGTCCATGACTCGGTAGTCGTTTCATTAACAGAATGCCTTTCCCCACACACACAAAAAAAGGTAAAGGAACCCGTTACACGCCCATTGAGGCATATTATCTTGACCGTCGGCAAACCAGGGGTGGTGTGGTCGGCATCACGCCGGCCACCTTAACCTTCACAGGGTTGCTCTGGTACCCATTTGGGGCTGGGTCGACCCAGGAGCCGTTTGTGGCCTAAAAAATTCTCACCTAATCTGGGGATCGAACCATAGACTACTTCGCTAGGAAGCCAGTGCACTAACCACTATGCTACCGCGGCTTTGTAAGTAATGTTGTGCCGTTTTTTAAAACGACCCAACCAGCCAGGACTACATTTCCAGCCAGTCCGACCTTCCAGAAGTGCTAACTCTTCTGCCTTTGCAGTTAATATAGGTCCATTTACAGGAACATTTGCTGATCTCGCCATGGTGAACCATTTTAGGAGTGCCGTGTCAACCACATCACTCGCCGCTTTTCGGTTATTTATTCTGTGACAATCAACTTGTCCACCATAAAACATTTTTCTGTACCGATCCTTATTTTTTTATGATTCCTGAAAGCGTTGATTTTGGAATGTCGAATTCCTTTGCTATTTCTATTTTCTTTTTGCCACTATTTTCCACTTCTTGTAATAGCTCAATCTTTCTTTTCAAAGATATGGATTTTAACTTTCCAGCCATTTTTAGAGGGGAAATAACTCAAATTCTAACACCGACGAAGCGCACAATTTCCGAAAATAGCCGAAAAGTTGTACAAATGTCCAGGTACTGTATTTGAAAAAAAGTTCGCCTTAAGCAGATCAAATTATATAGTCGGGACACGTTTAATCGTTCGGCATATCCGAAAATTCGTGATAAACGGATTCCGCTTAACCGGATATTTTTTACAAAGACAAAGAAGAAAAATTGCCAGGGATAAACAAATTGTTCTCCACAACAGAAATTCGCCACATCCGAGATCGCCTTAAGCGGTTTGCACTGTACAAACAAACAAAAATAAGTGCATTACACTTACATGTAAATTATATGTTTCCATAAATTAATGTTGGATGTCTCATATATCTTTTATGCAAATGTAATATAGCAGAATTTTTTTTCTTGACTTTTAGAATGGACATACACTATTATGACAGGACTAACTGCAGTTGAAGCTTTGCACAAGCTTCATTCAGAAGTAAATGAGCTGGTCAATAACCATGAGGAGCAACTCAGGAGGACTTTCTGGAGAAGGTTCATTCGTCACATGCAGGACAAAGCATCTTGTTTTACTCCAGTATCATTTCTGTGGATATTTGGTATGGCAATCTTGCTGCTGATTGCAGCGACATTGGAAGAAGTTAATAGGTATGTTTAAAAATGTTTTTTTAATGAGATAATTTTTTCTGCAGTCGCTGATAAGATGTCATTTTGTTCCTCCATTTTGCTGCTGTTTTTAATTGAGATAATTTTATCCCTCCACTCAGCTGATAAGATATACATTTTCCCCTTCACTCTGCTGTTTAGATATTATTATCCCTCCACTCTGCTGTTTTACCTGTGTTGTTACTGGGGTTAAGCATGAGGCCAACTACCCCATCCTGTAGAAATGTTCAGCTACAAGAACAAAATATGGACTAATCAACTGCAGGAAGACTTGTCATAAGTTTGTTGAATACCAATTCTTCTTGGGGAGCTCAAGTGTCATGATGATGATTAGATAATGTTAAAATTTCACTTAGCTGCTCCTTTCCATACACTGCTGCTGCCATGTTCACTGCTGCTGCCATGTTCACTGCTGCTGCCATGTTCACTGCTGCTGCCATGTTCACTGCTGCTGCCATGTTCACTGCTGCATCCTCCACTATGCTGCTACCCTTCTCTATTGTTCAGCATACCTTGCTGTTTTTGTCTGCTACTTCCTCACTCTTCTGCTGTTGTATAATGTAAGTCAACCAGCGTTTTCTTTCCTCTATCATACTTAACATTGGACTCCTTTGTTTAAGATTGAGAAAGGAAAAAGGAAAACACATTGAACTGAAGAGAAAGTTGTTAAATTTGTTACAAGGTAAGCTCAGTATTTTAAAGAATGGGAAACCACTGCTGTTGCAGGATTGAAATAATCCTCATCTCCCCTTTTTTGCTCCTTAAGAATGTCACTGCAGCTGGTCCTCTTGCATAAATACAGCACCAAGCATTCATGTGCTATAGCAGTGGTTGTTTCTGTAGCAATGTGTTTTACATGATCAAGTTTCTCTATACACGAATACATGATGAGTCGCTCTATACATGAATATATGATGAGTTGCCTCTTACGGTTTATCTGAGGATGCTGTAGCAATGTGTTTTACATGATCAAGTTGCTCCATACATGAATACATGATGAGTTGCTCCATACACGAATACATGATCAAGTTGCTCCATACACGAATACATGATGAGTTGCTCCATACACGAATACATGATGAGTTGCTCCATACACGAATACATGATGAGTTGTCTGAGGATGCTGTAGTCCTATTCTTTCTTTGCCTCCTTACAGACACCATCTCCCCTCCCCCAAAAGCTTCAGGCCATTTTTGTTTAGAATGTTGCTAATACCTCTATCTGCCTTCCCCATGGACATCATGCACTTAAACTATTTTTTTTTTTTTAATTAATGAAGACAAATATCCCGTTCAACCTCTGATGGGTTATAATTAGGATATATATTGTTTTCAATTCCAAATAATATGAACAACTGCCGACATGAGAAAGTGGCATCACATTTGTCAAATCATTGTAAATAGGGACAATCACAACTGTGCTTATATGTTAAATAAATTATTAAAAAAAAAAAAAATCAAGAAGAAACTCTGAACAAGAATAATATTAAAGTGGAGGGGTGTAAAGGCCTGGTGGTTCTAGTTATATAACGGACTTTAACAGATATTTAATTGACTTTCATCTGTTAAAAGTCATTTGCATTGTAAGCAAGCATCAGACCTTCACATTCCCAGCCACTATATATTAACGTGTGCATGTTAAATATTGTTTGACTATATTATGCAGTTCCCTAGGTCTGTCTATTCTCAACACCTCTTCTATATTTATAGGTAAGTTGGATGCTTGCAAATAATCTAATATTGGTATTCTCATTTGTTCATATCTCTTACATTTTAACAAGAAATGTTCTATATTATTGTCTTGAAGACATCCTGCACAGTAAGGTTCTTCTATTCTGAAATAGCCTTTTCCCAGCTGTAGTCTGAGAAGTTTCTTATTACTGGGAATTTTAAATTCCCTGGATATCTGACATTTTCTTGTTGGAGCCTTGAACATCTTATATGCATGTCTTCCTTTCAGATTTTTATCCCACTCTGCTTTCCATTCATCTGTTATTAAATTTTTAATTAAGCTCTTAATCTCTGATTTACTCGTCCCTACATTTATTTTTATCAGATCTACCTTTCTTGGCTTCTTTATCTGCCTTTTCATTTCCTTCTATGCCAACAGTAAAACAGGTGAGAAAGACAGTATGAAGATCAGCATGTTAGAAAAAAAATTAAATCCAAGGCAGCCTTATATCAGCAATACTTTGATCAAATATGTCAGATTGTATAGGGTGGGTCAAAAGTCACGACCAGGTTTTATTTTCTTATAACTATTCAATAAAAACACAAGGAATAAATTTCAAAATATAATTTAATTCACATATTTTTTTATTAGATTAATTGCGAAAAATAATATCACGCAAATGTTTTCCTCTAATTGCCTCACAAAGTCTTGTTTCATTCTGTGAAACTTTCTATGACTTTTCTTAAAACAACATCTCCCAAAGCTCCACATACCATCTTAATGTCGTTTTTTAAATGCACAGTGGTTGTAGGTTATTCTTGTAGACACATTCCATTAGATATCCACACAGGAAGAAATCTGGTGCTGTCAGATCTGGTGAACGTGAAGGCCAATTAATTTCTTGGAAACTAGTAATAAAAAAATTGCTCTTATTAGTCCCATAGTTTTTCGGGCAGTATGAGCTGTAGCTCCATTTTGTTGGAACCATAATCCTGGAGTGTTTTAAACCAAAAATTTGTATCAGGGACCTGTATTGGTCACCATATACAGTCACAGCATCGCCATTCTCATCTTCAAAGAAATAAGGACCAATTTATCCCGCACCAAACTGTATTTCAAAGTGGGTTCATTTGTTGCTTGACAATGCACCTTGGATTTTCAGAACCCCAAACTCTGCAGTTTTGTTTATTAACAAAGCCATTTAAATGAAAATGAGCTTCATCACTCATGAACGTGTCAATGAAATATGCATTTTCCCATACCAGTTCATGAATAGCAACTGCAAACATTCATTCATAACCCTCCACTCCCAAAGGAGCATAGGCCTTCAACAAACACATGCCAAGTCCTCCTGTCACGTGCCATCATCTCAAGTTCTTTCCACGTTCTCCTCATCATTTTCACCTCTGTTTCCAACTCTCTTCTCCATGTGCTTCTTGGTCTACCTCTGCCTCTCTTGCCCTGGGGGTTCCAGAACAAGGACTGCCTTGTAATGCTATCAACAGGTTTCCTCAGTGTGTGTCCTATCCATCGCTGTCATCTTCATCTCATCTCCCACTGGCACTTGTCTGGTTCTTGTCATCAGTTCCACGTTGGTAACCTTGTCATACCATTTTAATCCTTCTATTCTACGCAAGCACCCATTTATGAAAGTCTGTCGCTTTTTGGTTGTTGTCTTTGTTGTTCTCCATGTTTCAGAGCCATATAATAGTACTGACTTCACATTTGAGTGGAAGATTCTTATTTTCGTGTTAGATCCGATTTCTCTTGATCTCCATATATTTCCCAATGCAATGAAAGTTCCTCTTGCTGTTTGTATTCTTATTTTGATATCAGTGTATGTCCCTCCAACTTTGTCTATATTGCTGCCAAGATATGTGTACTATTCTACATCTTGTATTGGTGTTTCTTTAAGTTCAACCCCGTTATCATTACCTGCATTTATTCTCATTATTTTGGTCTTTTCCCTGTGTATTTTTAGACCCAATTGCTGTGACCTCTCATCAAGTGTTCTCAATTTGTCCTGCATCTGATTACGGTTATGGGACAGAAGAGCCAAGTCATCAGCAAAATCCAGATCATCCAACTGCTTAGTGAGTCCACTGGATTCCATTTCTGTTGCGTGTTGTCGATGTTCTCATAACCCAGTCTATTGCTAGTAAGAAAAGAAATGGAGACAAAAGGCATCCCTGTCGCTCTCCCGTTCTTATCCCAAACAGTTCTGTAAGCCGTCCTTCATGAAGAACTCTGCTTGTCATGTCTTTATATGTGTTCTTTATTAAATTAATGATCTTCAGGGGAACTCCATAATGCCTCATCAATTTCCAAAGTGATTCTCTGTCTACACTGTCAAATGCTGTATTAAACAGGATTATCCTCGAGAGATTAAAAGTGTCCATAGACAAGAAACTGAGACATGAACAAGCAGGTTTTCCACAAAACAAATTCTGTACAAAGCACTCTCCACATGTAAGCCTACCTTGCCATTGGTTGGAGAGATTGAGTGCCGCAATGATCCCTGGAGCTATGCTGGCAGGAATTTTACTGAGGAGTAGTGGACCCCTATAGGTGTATATGCAGAACCCACTGGCGAGTGGTACATGCTCTGCTCTGCACCAATCCACCCCCACTTCATGGGTTAAATGCTTTCTTGCCTCATTCTTCACTGTTTGTCGTCTGTCGGGAGTAGTTTGGGACCTGTCACAGTATAGACATTCGTCAAAATAGTTGTTGGTTACGCTGTTGAGTGGCGACGCTGGTAGAATAGAGAAAAACCTGTTTGGTCAGTTTGGCCAAAACGGAAGACGATATGAAACTTTTGGCGCAAATCATTCTACGAGATGTCTGCCGTCCTGTTCGGACATTTGTTGCCTTTGTCAGCAGTTTTTGCTGGAGATTACATGAGTGCCAGTATTGTGCAGTGCTTGCCGATTGTTTCAGGTGTTCAGGATTATTGGTGGAGTACTAGAATGTGGTTGTAATTTCTAGTGGTTTTTTTCCTGGATTGTATTTACGTAGAATCTTGCAATTATGTATTGCTTTATTGTGAGTGATAGTCAGTGGGTGTAGCTGCTGGTTAGATTACGTCGGTAACTATTTTTGCTATTATATTGAGCTATAGTGTTTGGCAAGTTATTTGGCATTCTTCATTGCATTGTGTATTGCATTTTCATGCGTATTGATAGCCGTGTGTGGCATATGTGTGTACCTTATTTATTAAAAGGGATCATACCTGATTTCAGTGTTGCCGGTGTTATGGTGAGTTTGTGTCAGCTAGTTTAGTTGTGGTCGTACTTCTAGATAATGAGTCTTGCTATTGGTATTATTAATATACATATGCTGATGGTGGTAAATCCACACTATTACTAGTAGTTGACAGCTGCGGGCTCGTCCGTTCTTTGGGCCGTGAAGCTTGTGATATGATTTATAGTTTATTTCCCAGCTAGCTGATGTATTCATTTGATATTATTGCTAGGAAAGCCTTAGAGCCTGTATTTGTGGTAATCAGGCCATTAAGAATGGTGCACACTAGATTATAGAAGGCTGTAAGGCCATTGTATTGGCGCCTTCATATTTTTCCTTCAACTCACAGGAGTGAGTTGTTTTTGTGTCCGTCCAGTGAAAGGCTAGTGTGTGTGTCGGTCTGTCAGTGTATTGTTTACGGTCTTTGACCTGACCTCGTTTACGGGCTTTGACCTACTTTTCAGCATCACAGTTGTTATGGCTAGTTTTCAATACATTTTCAGTCTATTGGCGGGGAAATAGTGTACAGTTGAGTTTTAAGTTGTTTGTTATGGTATCTTTGCAGGTATAGGTACGTTTGTCAAAGTAATAGACTAGTGTTACAGTGTGCGTCAGACGGGTCAGTTTGACATATCTCTGAGTCTTTTTGGTGGTTGGCGACAGTGATCCTGGTGGAGCAGCGGAGCTTGGGGTGTCGGTACCTTCTAGATAGGAGCCCAGGCGGCATGAGCAGGTGCCAGATGGGAGTTAGTTTGGTCAACCTTGGTATTAGGGTGGTAAGAGTTGATTTGTAGGAGTGTTTATAGTGATAGGAGATTGTTAGAGTGGTTGGTACCTCAAGTTATCGTCATGAGCTGTTGGCCCTGTCATTGCTGCTTAGATGTGCCCACCCAGGGGTGAAGTTCTCTGACGTGTCCTTCCTAGGCTGACGCCTGTGACGTTGCCTTACGACGCAGAAGTGCCTAACCAGGGGTGAACTTGTATGTGCTTTGTGCTGTCTTTCTTACTAATTCTAGCTATCATATACTTTGACTTGTTGAGTAGTTTAGTGCTGTTTCTGTATTTGCTTCTTGGCTTGTTGTTGTTTTCTTTCCTTATGTTTTGTCTTTTCCTTATTGTGCCAGTATGACTTAGTATGTATGTATGTGATTGTTAGTTAAATCTGATCTTGCTTTGTTGTCTTAATAGTTTGGTAATATTTAGATTATAGATATTTTGTTACATTATACAAGGGGATTGACATAAGTCTTGGGCCTGACCATGAAGGACATGTCACAGAGAGCTGAAATTTTGTATAGTGTTTATTCCTTTTCAATATAGCCACCGTCTTTGCTTGACCTTGAAAAGACCTTGGGAGTAGAACACCCTATTTTTCAAACTAAACCAGTCATCACATGCCAGTATAACCTCTTCATCGCTGTCAAAATGATTTCCTTTTAGCTGTTTTTTTTAAGATTTGGGAATAGAAAAAAAGTCTGATGGAGCCAAATCTGGAGAATATGGTGGGTGTGGAAGAATTTCAATATTCAAATCATTGGCTGCTAGCTGCACAAGCCATTCTTTGTGAGAGGGCGCGTTGTCTTGAAGCAAAGGAAGATTTTGAGTGCGCGCTATCCCTCGTTTCCTGGTCACAACCTTTCTTAGTTTGGTGAGAAGATCTGCATAGTACTGTCCATTAACTGTGTTGCCACGAGGCAGATAATCTTTCAAAAGGACACCTTTGCTGTCCCAAAAAACAGTCAGCATCACTTTTCCTGCAGATTTCTGCGCTCTTGGCTTGACAGGTGTTGGGGAGCCCGGGGTTTTCCATTGAATGCTGGCAATTTTGGATTCGGGGTCATAATGGTGTACCCAAGTCTCATCTACTGTCACCATGGTCTCCAAAACATTTTTTGACTGACACTTTTTGAGCAACTGTTGACAGCAATTTACCCTCGTTTGCTTCTGTTCACGTGTCAACAGTCGCGGAGCCCAGCGTGCACACACTTTTCTCATGTTCAGTCTGTTGTGTAAAATTCTATAAACTGTTCTTTCATTTAGTTTTACTCTACTAGCTATCTCCACAATTGTCATTTTTCGATCCTGGTCAATGATTTTCTTCATTCTTGTTGCATTTTCATCGTTGCCCTCTGAGGCTGGTCTACCAGATCTTGGCAGATCAGCAACATTTGAGCGGCCGCACTTAAACTGTTGACACCAGTTTTTTACCGAAGTATATGAAGGACAAGAATCACGAAACACTGGTTCCATCTCCCTGTGTATTTCTGTAGGTGTTTTTCCCTAAAACATCAGAAATTTTATCACAGCTCTGGCCTCCTTCTTTTCCATTATTTTGTCAAATCTTTGGAGCAGGAGATCCAGTCAATAGGGTACATTGCGCCGTGCACAGTAGCGGGAAAACCCATTGAAGAAACAAACTCGTACTTCACACATTCAGTGCTAATATGATGAACTTTAAATGTGCCAAGTTTCATCTTCCTCCTGTGACTCCTTCATGGTCAGGCCCAAGACTTATGTCAACCCCTTGTAGTATAATTTTACTGATAGTTTATTTAGTTTGTTTTCACTGAAGTGAAATAGTGGTTAGTGGAAGAGATAGCTTCCAGCACCTCACTGTTGAGTGTAGTTTTCGTGTGTTCTTTGGTGTTATAGTGTATTGGTGTGTTCAAGGGAGGAAGGGTGGTGAGTTTAATCCATTTTTGGCCTCTCGGGGAAAAGAGTGGATTAGACCGATTCTTTTAGGGTGCGGCTGTGTTTGTTCTGTGGTGGAGTCTGGCAGACGGATTTCCTGCGACTGCCCTGCTTAACATTCCAAGCCCTGTTGGTGTTAGCTGTATTTGTGGTGTGTGTATTTATAGTGTCCTGTACATTTAGTAATTCTGGTGTTCTGTTTAAGTGGTGTGTTCTCTTTTCCCATCTTACTATCTTGTAAATACATTTACAGGTATCCCTTGTTTTCGTTCATTCTCAGTCACGCAGTGTAGTTATTAATCTACCTCTTCTTTTCTTGATCTTTCATCTTGTTCCTCGTGACTGATATATTGTTTTCGTAATGTGATGTGTGCATTTCTTTAATCTGTGTAGTGTTCATTTTTGCCATAGGTAGTACTTGCATAACAGAGATTATAGAGTTTAGTAATAAGTGAAGTGTTATTTGAGGATAGCACCAGTGTGGGTGCCAGTAAAAGATTTTGAAGGAAGTTGTTATTATACAACTATCGACTATTGTAAAATTATATATTGGTGTCAAAGTATCAGGAAGTTGTTATTATACGACTAAAGTAAGTTTGGGTGAGGTTATAATAGAGAATAAGTGGTCAGAAAGACCTAATTGTCACAAGTGGAGACACCATAGCCAACGGGGCTAAGTGAGACTTTACTGATATTATAAGGTAAAGGTGAATTATATTTATACAATAAACTACGAGGTGATATTTACTGTCATGCATATATATATATATATATATATATATATATATATATATATATATATATATATATATATATATATATATATATATATATATATATGTGTGTAGATTGAATAAGTGATATCATTATTTACTACTGTTATTACGGAGTATTATTGTAAGCAGAACTTTATCTGCTAACTTAAGTGGAATATATACAGTTGAATAATTGTATTGTAAAGACTTATACGAGAGTTAATAGTGAGCATTCGACGTGTACACCATGGATCTACAGGCTTTTATTCAGATCGGGAAAGAATGTGGGTACACTGGCTCACAGCTAAGTTAATATGCCAAGGCTGAATTTCTTTCAGTCGAAAATCAGAAAGCTCTGGAGAAGGAAAAGAAAGAGAAGATAGAGCGAGAATTGGAAGAAAAGAAGATAAAAGAAGAGAAAGAATTACAAGAAAAGAAGTTGAGAGAAGATAGAGAATTTGAAGAAAAGAGGAAGGAGAGAGAGATACAAGTAGAATTAGAGAAGGAGAGAATGAGAATAGCTCTGGAGGAGAAAATGATGGAGAAGGAAATACAATTAAAGAAACTGGAAGTGGGTGCGAGTGGTCAGAACTCAACTTCAGGTGAGGCTCATCGTCCCTTTAGACTGCGGTTGCCGATTTTTGATGAGAAAATCGACAGTTTAGATTTTTTCCTTGAAAGATTTGAGGCCGATTGCGTGGCCTATAAGGCTGAAAGAAATTTGTGGCCAACTCTACTATCGACATTGCTAGCGGGGTCTGCGATGGAAACTTTATAGCCTCCCACTAGATGAAAGGGCCAATTATGACAAAGTGAAGGAGAGATTGCTCCGGAAGTTCCGTCTGACTGCTGATGGCTACCGGACGCGTTTTAAAAATGCGATGCCTAGCGCAGACCAGGACTTCGAGGACTTTATCTCGAAGATAAAACTTCTGTTCAATAGATGGATTGAGATGGAGGGGATAAATAAGGACTATAATGGCTTGCGAGATTTGATGCTGCGGGACAAAGTTCTATCCTCATGTTCCACAGAGTTGCTGGCGTTTCTCCAGGAGCGCCAGCCAAAAGACATCGATTATATGGCCCAAGTGGGGTACCGTTATGTCCTGGCCCATCCGGGCAAACCCATCCACAAGTCAGGTCAGACTAATGACTTAGTTGCCAGTGTTGCCAAGTACAGCACCAGTCTTGGCGAAATCAGTCAGACAAGGTAGACAGTGATGATGAGCAGAAGTATGAGAGGCCCTCAAGTCCATATCAGCCGCGTAGAGGTAGCTATGAGAATTTTCGTTCTCATAGGAGTGGTCAGTCGAGGTGGCAGAACCCACATAAGGATAATTGTGATAGGGGGGAGCGTCAAACGTGAAAGCAGGTATGCTTTGAGGACTCATGTGACGAAGACAGATTTTAGTTTAAGACCAAACATCATAAGCAGAGGAGTGGTTCCTCAGAAAGTCGTTCTTCTGACTCTGATGCGGGGTCGTCGTCCTCGAAGAGCTCCAGCAAAAGTACACGCGAGGAGAATAAAGAGATTATTTGCCAATATTGTGGTGGCAAAGGTCATGGTGCTGACGTATGCACTACCCGGATAGAACACGCGAATTCCGTGGTGGTGTTGGACACGATCAACGATGAGGACTGTGAGGGGTGTCGCCCTCTGTTCCATGCGAACGAGAGGATAGTGCTTCAGTGTGGGCATGCAGCACCTTGTTTGTCAGCAGTCCATGAGACTGGCAAGGTGGATCTCCACAAAGGCATGGTGGAGAAGAAACCAGTCTCCGTGTTGAGGGACACGGGATGCACGACAATTGGGGTGCGTCGATCATGCATCGACGACTCCTGCCTTACAGGCAAAACTGTAAAGTGCTCCACATTCGGGGGCAAAGTAGAGTCTTACCCCCAAGCATGTATCAGTGTGGATACTCCGTTTATAACAGGTAGAGTCGACGCGTTCGTTCTCGAAGATCCTATTGCCGATCTAATCATCGGCAATGTATGGGGAGTTCATAAAGCCAAGGGTGCGGCTGAAGCAGAAGCTCAGCATCACCAAACTCCTAAGGGGGAGGACCAAAAGGTACATCGTAGATGCGATTCGCGGCAAGTGCCAAAGGAACAGAGTAGAAGCAGTAGGTACTTATACGAGTGCCCGAACGCTAATAATCACACAGTTTGGGTGCGTAACGTTCCCCAGAATACTAGTTGGCGCACTCTTAGGAGAGTATTTGATGAAGTCGCGCAGGTTGGATTTGTGGAAGTAGTGCCGTTGCGCGACAAGACCAAAATGGCACGGGTGACTTTCGCGAATAGTTGGGGTGCGTGTAATGCAGTTAGGCAGAAGCATATGTACTTGCTTCAGAACCATCTGCTGATGGTTCAGCAATAGCTAGGTTTAGGTTTCGGGTTCGTGTTCAGTAACATGTTTCGGTTGACGCGAGCCGAACCGTTAGAGTCTGATCCACACCCCCAGTTCTATTCTCATAGGAATATCTGAAGAGTTTGTAAATTTGTAAACATTATGTGATTCCTTGCAATTAATGTTTATGCTATATTATGTCATGCTGTACAAAGTTAGATTTAGCAAGAGGATACTGGCAGGTGTCATTAGCTGAAGCTGTAAAACCTCTTACAGCGTTTGCTACTCCAAGAGGTCTGTTCCAATTCAATTACATGTGTTTCGGGTTAGTGAATGCACCCGCCACCTTTGTAAGAATGATGAGGAAGCTGCTAGGGCACAGAGACAATGTCATTACATACATCGATGATATTTGTATTTTCCACAAAACAGTGGAGCAGCATGTGGATGGGCTGTTTGCCGTATTGAAGTGCCTGAAGGCACATGGACTCACTGCTCGCCTGAGCAAAGTGTCCATCGGATATGCAAGCTGAGCTTCCTTGGCCATGTGGTTGGCCATAACATCATGAAACCTGAAGATGGTATGGTTTCAAAAATATTACAGCTGCAAACGCCGAAGACTAAGAGGCAGGTAAAGAGTTTATTAGGTTGGATCAATTTCTATAATAATTCATCCCAGATTTTTCATCGGTGGCTGAGCCGCTTACGGCACTCACCAAAAAGGGGCAACCCAACAAAATAAAATGGGATGGTAAATGTGAAGATGCATTGAGTAAGATTAAAAAACTATTTTCTGAAAAACCCATCCTGAGATTGCCAGATCTTGGCAGACCATTGATATTGCACACTGATGCTTTGTTGGTAGGCATTGGGGCCTGCCTTATGCAGGAGCATGGAGGGTCGCTCCATCCAGTGTTGTATGTCAGTCGTAAGCTGTTACCAGCAGAAACCAGATACTCCACGATCTGGGCGGTGTCTAAATTGGCACGATATCTGTTGGGGGCACATTTTTTCCTCCAAACAGACCACAAACCACAGCTATTTTTGCATTCGGCTAAATCCACCAGGGCTAAATTGACACGCTGGGCATTATTGCTACAGCAATTTAACTTTACTATTTTACCAATTCAGGGTGTATATAATGTGGTAGCTGATGTCTTGTCCATGTTGTGAAGGGGTTGGACATTTATAGTCTGTGGGACAGGTACATCTGAGGAGAGTACTTATTAGAATCTATGTAAGAAATGTATTATGACTATTTAAAGTGGTATTTCATGATGATGTATTATGGTATACAATGTATGTATTATGCTGCCATAAAGGCAATATCTATGAAGTTGTAATCAATGTCGATATATCATGTTACCTTATACCTACAGTTATATTGTAGGAGATGATCATTGTTACGATGACTTGGTGTGATTGGTGACAATTAGTTATATAGATTTGGTGTAACATGCATTGTGTTTAGACTACTCCAGGATTAGTCAGTCGTCGTTATTTTTCACGACTGTCAATACCTGGTGTGGATCGGTACATGTTTCCTTGTAGTTAGTCTAGTGAGGGAAAAGGCATGTATGACAATAGTATTGGACAACTCTGGCATTCTTTACCTACATGAGGAGGTGCTTTCTTGGCATTCTGTTCGCCCATACTCTGAAAGGGGGTGGGCGCGACTCCTCCAGTGGAAGAAAACTTTGTTTTCTTTCTTAAGGGGGAGGGTTGATGTCACAGTATAGACATTCATCAAAATAGTTGTTGGTTACTCTGTTGAGTGGCGAAGCTGGTAGAATAGAGAAAAACCCATTTGGTCAGTTTGGCCAAAACGGAAGACGATATGAAACTTTTGGCGCAAATCATTCTACGAGATGTCTGCCGTCCTGTTCGGACATTTGTTGCCTTTGTCAGCAGTTTTTGCTGGGAGATTACATGAGTGCCAGTATTGTGCAGTGCTTGCTGATTGTTTCAGGTGTTCAGGATTATTGGTGGAGTACTAGAATGTGGTTGTAATTTCTAGTGGTTTTTTCATGGATTGTATTTACGTAGAATCTTGCAATTATGTATTGCTTTATTGTGAGCGATAGTCAGTGGGTGTAGTTGCTGGTTAGATTACGTTGGTAACTATTTTTGCTATTATATTGAGCTACAGTGTTTGGCAAGTTATTTGGCATTCTTCATTGCATTGTGTATTGCATTTTCATGCGTATTGATAGCCGTGTGTGGCATATGTGTGTACCTTATTTATTAAAAGGGATCATACCTGATTTCGGTGTTGCCGGTGTTATGGTGAGTTTGTGTCAGTTAGTTTAGTTGTGGTCTTACTTCTAGATAATGAGTCTTGCTATTGGTATTATTAATATAAATATGCTGATGGTAGTTAATCCATACTATTACTAGTAGTTGACAGGACCCCTTAAGGTGTAGGTACAGTACCCACCGGCGAGTGGACCATGCTCTGGCCAGCACCAACCCAAACCCCAGGCATGGGTTAAATCCCGGGTAGATGAAGCTCGTAAGCCTTGAAAGGCAGTTCGTCTAGGAGAAGGAAAACTCTGATTTTAAACCATCTGCTGCCTTGCAGGTAGGCTGCGGACAGTCAAGGTCTAAGGAACGCAACCCTACAGAAACGCCTGTTGAAATCAGATGCACTGGGCTACATGCTTAACGAAACAGTGCAACGTACTTCGCCTAATGAAGATGTCACGAATAGAATTTAAGCATTGTGGTGCTCATCCCGTGGAGTCCTGCCAGGCGGCGAGAGTGCCGGACCCCTGCCTCGAAGGGGTCCAACCAATACTACTGGTGGTCACCTTCCCCTGAATTGTGGAGTCAAGGTACAGAGGGAAAGGGCAAAAGCTATTGACCAAACACCAAGAACACTCAACATTCTGCAGTGGAATGCAGAAGGAGTTCTCAACAAAAATGTCCCCCTAAAAAAACCGCCTTTATGAGGATCAAATCGATGTGGCTTGCATCCAAGAAACACATCTCAACAGCAACCACAGATTCTCAATAAGAGAATACCAGGCTTTCCGACTCGATAAGAATGACACAAAAGAGGTGTGCAATTACTTACCCGAAACTCAATACCAAGTAGCGAGGTATATGCGAACTTCAACGACCAGTCGGAAATTTTAGGGGTTGACATTAAAATAAAGGACACGAACATGTGTATCTAAAATTTGTATGGCCCACCGAGCAAAGACCTGTCACTTGCAAGTATGGAAATAAAGAGCTCAAACTGCATAGTGGTCGGAGACTTCTACAGCCACTCGGAAAGATGGGGATATCCGGTTACAGACAGTAGAGGAGAGGAAGTGGAGGGCTGGGAGATAGACACAAACCTTCACCTTATCAACAGGCCAGATGATAAACCCAGTTTCTACTCTAGAAGATGGCACACCATTTCCACTTCAGACCTAGCTTTCGCTACAGGGGACATCCTTCACAAAATTGACCAACAGGTACTTGGCCAGCTAGCAGGCAGCGACTGTCATAGATTTTATCAGATAGGTAATAAATGTTTATAGTCCTGTCTGAGCAGAGGTGATAGTGATAACTATGGGAGCGTAAGGTGAAAGAAATAGTTTTTCTCACGAGGTGGTCGTGTAAGAGAAAGGACAGTCTCTGGGTTGAGTAATTTCTCTAATCCAGCCTATCTGGACGACTAAATTTAAATCAGACGCACTTTCTCTCCTTGTACCAAATACAAGTTACACTGCACCCACATGCACACAATTCTGTGACAAATACGCACAAACATGAAAACAAACTATGGATAACTTATATGGACAGGGGTTGACCAACACAATAACTTAAGGTTTATTTATCACTAGAACTTTACAACATAAATCATATACATCAATAGATCATGGTTTACAGACAAAATGAAAATTAATCAAATAGGTTTTCCCCTCTGGTAAAGAAAAAGAATATCCCAACAGAGGTTAATTAACCCAAAAGATCAAAAGTTAACGATAAGTGTATGGAATAGTCGTTAAAGAAACAAAGAACAAGTTCCTAATTAATCTATCCCGTAAATACTCAGGTTAATGAGAACAAAAAAAAGGTTTGTATGATAGGGGTAATAACAGAAAATTATGAAATTCTCTTACAGTTCATTCAATCCTTCATACATGTGGCCACATTCATATTCGCTTACCCAATAGTTGTCGCAGGCATTCCATGGAAATAAACACTAATAAGTAATAAGACTTCTCAGTGTGATATTAAGTTTTGCCAAATCCAGCCCCAGACTCGCTGTAGTTGCGGACTGCAAATTGCACGGGAGTTGCTGGAGTTGGTGATTAAATTTTTTCCTGGATAACAAAAACGGTATCTCTGCCTTCAGTTGGTTGGAGTAAAGTTCATACGTGGTGATCGCCGACATAGGATGAATAATACATATATATTCTGGGTTGTCTAGCCTCTGGTTGCTGAGACACTATGTTAAGTTACACAAATGTTGCTGGCAATATATTTTGCCACAGCTGGCTGATGAGATTGATATAAATAAAATCTGGTAATAGTTCTGGTCCAGTTAATATTATAATTTAATGGTTCTATTCTGGTTTTCGGTCATATAAAAAAACATAATTGTCTGGAAAAAATAGTGATGGAAGGCATGTCCCTGGAAAAAGGGGAAGGGGTCGACCTAGATGACGGTGGACCCAGGACATCACAGAGAGTCTGAACTTGTCTTTGGCTGATGCAGGTCGACTTGCCCAGAATCGTGATGCGTTCAGTGCAGCTGTAATGGAGACAACGTTCTGGAAAGAATACGTCACGTGATGATGATTCTGGTTTCTGTCATGAAATGAGAAAAAAGGGACCGCACAGGTCACAGCAAGAAGCTCATCAATATTTTTTTTTTTTTCGTACGCCCGCTAATACTCGAGGCGAAATCTCGGGTTATTATTAATTTCTAACCTGACATTGATTTTACGTGAGTATCCCTTTTTTCTTGTACAGAGACAGGTGTCCCTCGCCATTCAGGCAGATACTCGCCGATTTCGGAGGTACCCATTAGAGCTGGGTCGGCTCAGGAGCCGCCAATCCCTGGTCGACGGCATTCCTTCAAATGTTCTCGCCAGGTCTCGAGTTAATCCTGTCCAAATCCCGGTTGACGAAAAATCCTCAAATGCCGTTGCCCGGGTTTGATCCTGCATCACCCGGTCCTTCACCATTTCGTTATAAATTAGATTTAAAACACAAATGTCTAGCTTATCCTATCGTTTTCAACTCGTGATATGAACACTAGTCATTTATAAAATTACATAAAAATGGATAGAAGTAAATAATATATACCGTCAGTAGACAGTTATTCAATGTATGTACTAGTCAATTTAAAATATCTCTTACTGGGAAAAAGCGAGTAATTAAATTTACTTTACGGCTGGAAAATTTGCTATAAGTTATTTAATTATGCTATTCATTTAACACAGAAAATCCCAGTGAAATATAAATGAAAACTTTAAACACACCAAATCACTTAACACTTTGCTGACCAGCGATCCGGAGCATTAATGTCTCCCATTACCAAGGGTGTTTGCAGATTTCTTTAAAAATAACTGTTTTTTTTTTTTTAAATTCATAAAAAATTGAAAAACAGACATAGGGTTTTGAAATTTTCAGAGCGCCATTATGAATGGTTGCTACATCTATAAAAATATATTTTATGCAAATTGGTCACATGATCATGGCGGCCATCTTGAATTTGTGTGGCTATTTATAGAAATTTCAGGAGATGTTTTAAAACCATGATATTTTTCCAGTGTTTAGTGAATTTGTTTGATGTCAGTGCAATAAAATGTTAGGGACATTGATGGCAATGAAGAAAATAATCTTAATTGACGTACTGATTTAACGATAAACCAGCAATCCAGTGCATTAATGTCTCCCATTACCAAGTTTGTTTGCCAATTTCTTTAAAAATAACTGGTTTTGTTTTAAATTCATAAAAAATTGAAAAAACAGACATAGGGTTTTGAAATTTTCAGAGCGCCATTATGAATGGTTGCTACATCTATAAAAATATATTTCATGCAAATTGGTCACATGATCATGGCGGCCATCTTGAATTTGTGTGGCTATTTATAGAAATTTCAGGAGATGTTTTAAAACCATGATATTTTTCCAGTGTTTAGTGAATTTGTTTGATGTCAGTGCAATAAAATGTTAGGGACATTGATGGCAATGAAGAAAATAATCTTAATTGATGTACTGATTTATTAATAACCATGTATTTCAACATAAAAGGCTCATAAAAATTGTGAATAAAATGCAAAGAAAATTTAATTTTTGTATTGTCTTTTTTGAGTGTATTCTGTGTCTGCGGCATCTGACAATGAGTGTTTGTGAATGTTTTGAATAGTTACATACCTCTAGTTGGAGTCTGAGCTACTTCCTTCATTAACTGGGGTTGAAGTTGTAGCTGTAGGCCTCTGCAAGAGTCTTTGTCTGGATCGTTGATAATCCTCGACTGTGTGGTATAATTTGAAGCACGGTATCGTGCATAGAGGTACATTGCAATCTGGGCAGTACATGACAGTCTGGCTTCTTTTCCCTGCAGCCTTACACACTTTACAGTCTGGTTTGTACCTTGCCCTTTCATATTTATCAATGAAGTGGCGCTCAGTAAGTCGTGTTGTTGTGACTTGTGGTTTTGAAGGTGTCACATTGCGTCGAAGAATAGCAGGTTCAATAAGAGCGAGACTAACATCCTGCCTGAACTTCTTTGCTGTGATCTTTTTTGTAGAGTTGGCAGTGTTGTAGGTTATGTGCCCATTAACCAGGGCAGTTTCAACTAAGAAATGATATAATGGCAGGTACCATTTATATGATCTGTGTGGGTAGGGATAGCTTGCACCCAGTTGGCCGAAGTGGTCGACACCTCCCATACTTTTGTTGTATTTTTCTGCTAGCACTGGCTTCTGAATTGTTCTGCCCTCAGGTATTTTCCTCGTTTTCTAACTGTCTTGTCCATAACATCATTGGAGTGAACAGTAGATAAAAGATTAAACTCTTTTTGTGTCATGCCAGGTAACTGCCAACATGCCTTTATCTTCTGTGGCACAAAACACAGGATGATCTGCCTTTTTCAATTTGAGTTGCTTTTTCTTCAGTGCTTCAGGAAAATGCTTCCTATTCTCAGCTACTGTTCCACATGCACCAATCTGAACTTCTTTCAGCTCTTGAAATAAAGCTGGGGCTGAATAAAAGCTGTCGCAGTAGAGAATATGTCCTTTGTTGCCATATCCATCAAGAAGATCTTTCACAACCCTGGAAGTTGCCCCAACAGAACCTTCATCATTTGCCTTACCAGTATAAATTTTCAATTTCAGGCAGTATTGTGTTTTAGCATCTGTGAGTACAAATAATTTGAATCCCCACTTTGTGGGTTTTGCTGGCAGGTATTGCTTGAAATATATTCTACCCTTGAACCTCACCATCGATTCATCTATTGACAACTCCCGCCCAGGTGTGTAGTGTTGCTTATATGTAGGCAAAATAATATCCAGTAAGGGTCTGAGCTTGAAGAGGGGGTCATACCCAGGCTGCCCCCTCTCAATTCTGTTATCATTATTATTAAAATGGAGATTTCTGTGGAGCTGTTGGTACCTGTTCCGACTCATGACCCTCGAATATGGTGTATCATTCAACCAAAAATTCTTACACCAGTAGTCTGAGACTGCTGGTTTGCAACACATTCCCATACCAATCTGAAGGCCTATGAATGCAGAAATTTCAACTGCATCAGTTTTATCCCAAGTACGTTTCTTGTACTTAGCATTTCCTGTGCACTGACAAGCTCAACAAGTTCGTTTTGAGCAAGCTTTCTCCATCTCCACAGATTATTTTGATGTGCAGTCTTGCTGTGGTCTCTTGTGCCACGCCCATCTCCTGCTTCAGATGTACCTACATCACCTTCATCTAATCCAAATTCGTTATCGCTGCTATCAGTTGCGTTTCGATTGAGTGAAACATCTCTACTTAGCCATGAGATATCACTTTCGGCCCCAGATTCGCTGCTAGAGTCAGAATCATCTCTGTTATAAGTCTGGTTTTCATCATCACACATGATGAAAACAAAGAATGGGCTCTTGTACTAAAAATAATGAAATTTTATTCAAAATTTGGCTATAAACAGCGATTCACGATATCATTCATGGGCGCAGCCATTTTGGAATGTTAAAAATACCCGGATGAGGCTTGTTTCGTAAAACTATCGATACGGCTGTCTGTTGCGTTGGTGGAGTTACTAATTCGACTTTCGTCGAATCTGGTCAGCAAGGGTTTCAACCGGAAATTCGCCTATCGTCGAATTTGGTCAGCAAAGTGTTAAAGGCTAGTAAATAAATTACCGCAACAGAAAAATGAAACACTCCACAAAATCTAATAATTCACTCTTGTACGAGAGATCTAGGATAACGAGATAGTGAATTCAGAAAAATCTCTGAGCAACTGATCAAGACTATAGGAGAGACAAGGTATATATTCATAGATACTGTTCTTTTCGCTTCTTAATGCGAAAGTCACACCTATGTCCAGGGCCGGGCGAATTTGCCGTTCGATTCCCTGAATGAAAGGATATTTCTTCACCTCTGCCGATCGACGATCTCTGGCTTGTCTTTGATTATCTCCGCCTTGCCGAATATCAGCTACGTAAGTTAATTCCCCTGAAACGTAACAATTCCAGGTACGTCTCAGACTGATCGCCCCTTGATTCTTCAAAGAAACTGTTAACGCCTGGCCTCTTGTTAATGCCTGGCCTGGCCCGGCCCGCGTGTTTCCCTGATCAAAGAACGATTACGCCATGCTGCGCCCTTCGCTCTGTTCACCGTGTTTAAATGCCAAATGGCTCACGTGTTAATTGCAATAGTGAATCAGGCGTTCGTGTAGCAAAAAAAATATAAACTTAGATGGGGGGGGGGGGGGGGGGGCAAAAGTGGATGGTCATTGCTGCGACTATTTACATATGTGACATTTCGTCCGGGCTTGAAGACATGAAACCCTTTTATGTCTCTTCTATGAAAATAGCGCTGCTGTTGTCCATATCTTGCGAGTGATTGCTATCTTCACTTTCCCTTTCTTCCTCACTGCTCCAATCTGTTGTGTTTCAGAGAGATTGTCACCGAATTTTACATCTTTGAAAGATTCGGTTTGTTGCAATGGATATTCCATGCAACTATCGTCATCTTCAGTTGCTATGGCTACCGCCAGGAGATGTTTGGAGGACGGCACTGGTCTTTCCAAGTATTTCTTTAACAGATTTACGTGGTAGACCTTCTCCTTTCCTTTAATAGAGATCTTGTAGTTCGTTCTTGAGATCTTTTTAAGGACGGTAAACGGCCCTTGCCATCCGATGCGTAGTTTGTTGCTTCCGGTTGGCAGTAACAACAAAACCTTCTCCCCTGGTTAGAGTTCTCTCTCTTTAGCCGCTTTATTATATCGTTTAGCGTGCTTTGCGCGTGCTTTCTTAAGGTTGGTTGTTGCTAGATCCCATCCTAGTTGTAACCTTTCCTTAAGTTCTGATACATATTTGCTGGCTGAGACAACTGTCTCGTTGGCCTTCTGGTCTGTCAGTGACCGGAGTAAGGCTTCTAGCGGCCCCAAAATAGGTCTGCCGAATAAAAGAGTAGCTGGTGGTAAACCTGTAGAGGCCTGGGGGACTTCCCTGTAGGCGAATAAGGCTTATTATTGCAAGAATGTATGAAATATTTCATAATTGTGTCTAGAACACAGCTTTTTGCTAACAATTAATATTATGAAAGTACAAATGCATTACCAAAATTCATAACAACTTATCTTTTCAACCTGAGCAGAAGCAGCTAAAAGGAAGAACTGGCATCCAGATAACTTTCCAGATTTGCACATGCCATTGTCTCCATGTATTTCCTTGCAATGGTGCATTCGTGACGGCACCTTGGTGAATGTACCCCATCCTCTTCTTGTCTTTGGAGATGTTGTTGTTATGAGACCAGGTCATGCTGCACCAGGACAGTGTCATGCACTGGAGGTAGTAGTTAAACAACCAGTTTTTTAATTTTGCTGAAATAATTCAGAATAAAATTGTTGACATGCTAACTAACTTGTGTCAGAAGGTTCTAATTTCACTATGTTCATTGCCATTTGAGAAGTCAATATTGAATTGTCTGTGTATTTTAGAGAAACAATCATTTCAATTTTTGCTAACATGTAGCTGTTTGACTCGTAGTTAACTTTTAAATTATCAGTTATTGGTTCTCCTACATGATATGTAATTAGTAAACATATAAGAAAAGCACTAGAGGCCACTGATGCGTGATGCCATATGATGATGGATGGTATCCGCATGTCTGGTTTTGGGTGGTGTGCAGATGTGTTCAGTCAAAACAATGTTCATACAAAAACAACAGGGCAATCCACATAGGACGTCAGTAAACTCACGACGTATAAAGTCAATGATTCTTGTAACAGCCGTTGACGTTTTTCTTCATTATTTATTGTGGACGCCACAGTGACAAAATGGTTACGCGAATATGTAGGCACATCAAACAGTCATTATCACAGCAACATTCAATACAGCAATAGACGGTAGACAGCATTACAATGATGAGTCAGATGCATGTTATATTTCATAGTGCTGTAAATGTAGTCAGGTGGAAAACTCCATCCTTTTCTATAACAGCCAGGAGATAACCAGATGTATGAGATCAGTTCACTCTCCTTAGTCTGACTTCAGCAAGACCGACACGTCTGCCGAAGTATAAATAATGTCCTCAAAAATATCCTCTAGATAATAAAGGTTTTCCAAACCTAGTTCATTTAACAAAGTAGCAAGTAATGGTCCTTGGTACATGCATCAACCGATGCAGTACAATGCAGCGACATGTGAGCTGGAAAAAAAACATCTCGTGACGACGACTTTCGAAGACAGGCTATGAATCGAAATCGCTCACGACCCAAAATCGATAGAGTTAATGAAAAAAGTCAATTTACCTTGCTTTCAAGAAATACAGAAATATCACGCCTCCCGGCATGTGCAAATACACTAGAGGTATTATCCCGAATAAACGAAATATCCATAAGAGGACTACACATCCCTGACAGAACAAAAAATAGCGGAGATCCCCTCTTCAACGAGGCATCTCTTTCGCCATTCCAAATCGCTCACTCCACTAGTGGTGGGCGGAAACCGATCGACCAAAAACAAGACAAGTCATGCGCAGTCCAGCGCAAAATGACCACAGCTCAAAACTTAACTGCATTCGATACCAACGCGAGAAGACAAATGCTTACCGAGAAAAGTGACTATAAATTTCAAGCAGTTGTTGCCCTTGCGTTATAAAATAGATATTGTAAAAAACGATGTTGCGAGAATTTATCACGCAACATATCACCACCTCCTCCCGATAAAAAAAAAATGTGGAACATATTTTTTTTTTAAATATCAAAGAGCATGCGATAAGCGGCTCAAAACGCACGAATTATGCGCTGATAATTAATTAAATTGCCTAACATGAGGCTAATTATAGAGTGTCTGGTGAGGATATACCTCAACAGAAAAATAAATATGTCTCAAAAAATATTCACATCGGGGAGGTGTCACCAACACACATCACGTTAGCATGTAAACACAATATACGTATGCAAGTTACCATAATCATCATTAAACAGCATACTCTAATATTGTCTTTAAAAATGGATGTACAAATCTAATAGGAAAATTTAAATAGTAAAGTCTTTGACATGTAATGACATAAGTACATAGTAAAGTTAAACTACATGACGATCCAGGACATATGCTCTGGTATTCCGAGGGTAAGTACACAATCTAGAACTCGTCATGCTTGATACTAGTAAGGTAAGTCCTCAGCTCAACAATGACATTCTGAGAAAGTACAAGCAATATAATGCTAATTAATAACTAATATGCTTCATAAGGTACAATACATTATTAATAATTGTGGCTGTTTAGTAAACTAACGGCCCTTATATTAACTACTCAGTCCTCCTCTATCATCTTAAAAAACGAACAGAAGAAGATGACAACAAAGCACGATAGTGTGTACATATAGAGTAAGTACAGATGTGCTAATCTATTGTAGAAATATAGGTGTGTTATGACTCTGTAATATATGGAAATATAAGACAGAAGTATTAGTTGGAGTCATGTGGGCATCTAGACAAAATGTCAGCCATCACATTATCCGCACCACGGATAGCTCGTACCGTGAAGTGAAAAGGTTGAAGAGCTATAGCATATCGAGTGGATCTCGAACTCTTCAAATTCTTAGTCTGAATAGCTGTAAGAGCTTTCTGATCAGTCTCTAGAATGAAATGTGCGCCCAGGAGGAATCTTTGTAGCTTTAGAATTGACCAAACCATCGCTAACAACTCACGGTCTAAAACCGAGTAGTTCCTCTCTGCCGCATTTAGTTTTCTAGAAATGTACATAACAGGATGCAGAGTATTTGCATATTCTTGCATCAGTGCTGCTCCAATCCCAGTGGATGAAGCATCACTCCGAAGAACAAAAGTCCTATCAAGAGTAGGTAATCTTAAGATGGGAGGAGAAGAAAATATATTCTTGATTTGGTCTAGTGAAGATTGGCATTCTTCAGACCAACGGACCAGATTAGGCGAACCTTTCTTCAACAATGTTGATAGAGGTGCCATGATCGAAGATAAATTTGGAATAAATCTCCCATAAAATTGAATTAAACCTAAGAGACTCCTAACTTGTTTCTTCGTTTTAGGAACAGAGATGTTCAGTATTTTGGAAGTATTGTGGTCTTCTGTCTTCAAGAGACCATGACCAACACGATGACCCAGGAAAGAGATTTCACCAAAACCAACAAAAGCTTTAGAAGGTTTCGCTGTCAAATTATTCTCACGTAGAGTGGACAGTAAGTCATATAACCCTAAATAGTGATCCTCCCAGGTATCACTGAAGAGACAGATGTCATCTAAGTATGCGATGACATCCGAACGATGTGACAGAATTCGACGCATCATGCGAACGAAAGTGGCAGGGGCGTTCATGAGACCAAAAGGCATAACATTCCATTGAAATAGACCCCTAGGTGTAGAAAAAGCAGTAAGAGGTTTGGCATGCTCTGCTAAAGGCACTTGCCAATAACCTTTAGACAAGTCAAGTTTAGTGAAGAATCTAGAATTAGAAAGTCTAATCAGTAGATCTTCTAACAAAGGCATCGGTTCAGCGTCGAACTTTGTGACCTGATTCAATTTGCGATAATCAACGCAAATTCGTATGTTCTTATCCTTCTTCCGGACAATAACCATGGAAGAAGAATATGGTGAAGTCGATGGTTCAATTATATTTAATTGAATCATTTCATCCAATTCCTTTTCCACTTGCGACTGAAAGTGTATAGGAATAGGATACGGCCTAACCCTAATTGGATTATTGTCGGTAAGAATTATGTCATGTTCTATGACATCTGTGTGTCCAGGAATGTCAGTGAGAACATCCTGAAATGTTTGTAACATCGACGAGACTTGTCGATGTTCGTCACCAGAAAGATTAGGAGAAACAGAAACGTTTTTCCAAGATTCCGTGGAATGTAATGGAACCACTGGAAGGGGAAGATTGACATCTGAGAAGGTAGATTCCTCATCCTGTATGACAGACAGGGATGAATAATGACCGTGAGGTGCAGGAGCATCATCCGTTGCCTGGAAAATAGGCAGCAAATAGTCCGGACGTTCGTGAAATTCCGAAAGCATGTTTATGTGGAAAGTTTTATGCTTTCCATCAATATCGACCACATAGTCAACATCGGAAATCCGAGAGACTATTGCATACGGACCTTTCCATGCAATAAGAAGTCTATTTTCCCTACTGGGGAGTAGGACGAATGCTTTGTCACCTGGACAAAGTTGTCGTAGACATCTATTCTTGTTAGCAAACTGTCTTGCCTTCTCTTTAGCAATTTCTGATGAAGCAGTTGCTAGCTTACATGCCTCAATGATCTTTTGTCTAAGAGCAATGACATACTCATATGAGGATTGAGTTTCATCGCTAATATCATCGGCAGTGATGAGATCGTGTAATAAAGACATAGGGCCGCGTGGACGCGCGCCAAAGACAAGTTCGAAGGGAGAAAATCCTGTGTGTTCATTAGGGACTTCTCTATAGGCAAAGAGAGCCGCGGGTAAAACCCTGTCCCAATCTTGAGGATGATCTTCAGTTATCTTACCAAGCAAAGTCTTGAGCGTTCTATTCAGACGCTCAACTAACCCATTAGACATAGGATGGTAGATACTACTGAGAGATCGTTCAATATGTAAGGTAGACATTACCTGTGACATAGTGTCAGATATGAGTTGAGTGCCATGGTCTGACAATATTTCTCTGGGGAACCCCAAGCGAGAAAATATCAACCAAAGAGCATCTGCGATATCTGTAGTAGATATGCTCTTAAGAGGAATAGCCTCTGGCCAACGTGTGCACATATCGACACATGTAAGGATAAACTGATGTCCTCTGGCCGACCTGACCTTAAAAGGGCCAATAATATCTATGGCCATTTTCTGAAACGGCCGAATAGGAATGTCAGCAGCCTGGATAGGCGCAGCATGTCGTGGTCCTCTAGATTTGACCTCCTGACATACCTTGCATGATCGGCAGTAAATACGAATGTCCTTATTGACAAAAGGCCAAAAGAAAGCCGCAAGGACTCTCGACTTCGTACGGGCAAAACCCATATGTCCAGCACATTGCGAGTCATGAGCATGTTGCAATATTTGCACTCTCATGCTCTTGGGAACAAGAATTTGCGAATGTGCCGACGTAGTCGAATCTTGTACCATACGTACAAGTACGCCGTTTCTCATTGCAATCCAAGATTTTCTATTTGTATCCTGATTCGGATCACCTTTCTTCGCAAGAACGAAGAATTTTTTTAAAGAAGGATCTTCTTCTTGCAATTTTATGAAAGAGTCACGAGTGATTACTAAGTGACTATCTTGGCTATCAACTTCATTATCACTATTCAGTGAAGTTTCGGGTGTTTGTAGAGCTTGTGCTCTTGTAACTACTGCATTTGTAGCTTGCATGTTATTATCTTCCCAAGCAGCAATCTGCTGTGGGGTACACTCCCTAACTCCGTGAATACGACCAATAATAAGGTCCGCAATAGGATTAGGTAAGAGACAAGCATGCACATCTCCAGTAAAGAAAGGAGTGGCAATGCGAATTACAGCAGTAGGATATTTTTCTAGAGTGCCGCCAAATGTGACACATTTAATAACCCTTCCTGTAGCACAAGATGGATCTACAAGCGATTGTCTAACACCAATAGTGGTGCATCCGGAATCGAAAAGTAGTGAGACCGGAGTATCATTAACAAGACCCTTATGTAGAATTAAAGAACCCCTCCCGTCATGCGCAACAGCAGCAGGAAGAGCGGGAAGTGGGTGACCACAACTCAAAGTAGTTATGGTACCCGGTTCGAATAAAGTACTGCATTGGGGGCATTTGTTTGCTCTCTCAAAGTCAAAAGCAGAACCAGTGACAGCGTCAAAGTTTTTACTATCAACAACATGATTACAGGCTCCCTCAGTTTCCTGTTGTACAGCATTAGCCTGCTGATATCTCTTTTTTTTGTGTTGAGATCTACCCCGACTATTATTACCTCTGAAGTTATCAGAGTTATTATTATCTCTGCAGTTATTATTGTCTCTATTGTAATTGTTATCCTGGTTCGAATTCCAGTTTCCACGATTACTATCATGTTCACATTGATGCGAACATCTATTTGTTTGGTTCTGAGGTCTTCGGCAGGAATAACCTCTATTACCATATCCTCTTTTGAAATGCTTATAATTATTAGGGTGATAGTAATGAGTACTATCAGGTTGTCTCCAATTCTTCGAAGAAGAATCACTATGAAATTGGTTTCCATGATTTTGACAGAAATTACCGCTACTCTTTCTATCAAAATTTTGTTGGAATCTACGAGCAAAGTTTTGGCCATACGGAGCTGCCGAAGCAACTGGTAAACCTTCTTTCACCTTAGAGTTACCCATGGTTATGTGTGGGTGCGCAGTTACGTACTGGCAACAGAAATCTTCCATTTCTTTTATTGTTTTAGGTTTACGTTCATGAAGGAAAGCAAGGAAAGACTCATTGACAGACGACATGACTTTGTCTCTAAGTATTAAGTCCATAAGTCCTTCATAAGTTTTTTCCGTCTTAGATAGTTCAACCCATCGTGAGAAAGTAATGCGTATTCTTGCAATAAACTCGGAGAATTCAACTCCATTTTCAGGTAACATGTTTTTAAATTGTAGACGATAGCCGTCTTCGTTAAGCTGATATTTCTTTAACAAAGCGGCCCTGACAACCTCATAATTGTTCTTGTCAGGTTCATCCACCATATTTAATATACTTAGAGCTTTACCTGTCAGTATCCCTGATAACTGATAAACATATTTTGCTTTGTCTATGTTATGAGCTGTACATGCTTGTTCAAATCTGTCCAGATAGAACATTATGTCATCACTGGAAGGACTAAATGTTGGTAACTTAATCTTAAAAGTATCATTATTAGCCTTCCCAGAAGATGAACCCTTGTTTGAATCATTACCATTACTCATGCTCGTCAATTTCAATTTCTCCAACTCTAAAGCTAAGAGTTTTTCTTCATGTTCCATTTTTGCTTTCCTCTCATCAGCCTCTCTTTGTAACTTCCTTTCTTCAGCTTGAGCCTGCATTTGAAGTCTTTCATTTTCAGCTTCTTTTTCAAGTCTTTTATTTTCAGCTTCTTTTTCAAGTCTTTTATTCTCAGCTTCTTTTTCAAGTCTTTTATTCTCAGCTTCTTTTTCAAGTCTTTTATTCTCAGCCTCTAGCTGTAGCTGGAGTTTTCTCTCCTCAGCTTCTGATTCCCTTTTTTGTTTTTCCATTTCCATTTGGAATCTCTTTTCATCCACCTGCATCTGCAGTTTCTTTTGTTCAGCTTCCATCTGCAGTTTCTTTTGTTCAGCTTCCATTGCTTTATCATATCGAGCAGTTGCAAATTCTTCTAACTTATCACCAGTCTTCCCAAGCAATTTACCCTGCTCAATAAAGTGCTCAAATGTAGACATGATGAGTAATATATAAGTCCAAAACCTGAAATAATTAACTAATTTATTTCAAACCTAAGTGTAACAAGTCTTAATTAAGCACTTGTATATTCACATCACCTTATATTATCCCAGTCTCTGTGGGAAACAAGTCTCCAATCAAAGAACTTGTATATGAAATATCAACAATCAATTCTTGATCATAAGTGCACTTCTCATTCAATAGTGCACGACACTATTCATCATTCATTTATCATCAGTGTAGTAGTAACAGTGCATTAGCATAGCCCATTAACTAATTACTATAACTGTAAACAATGACTATGTAAACACATGCAGAATGTAAACATTGAAAATGTAAACAATACAAACAATGTAAACAATAACAATGTAAACAATAACAAAGATCAGCAACAATACAAAAACGTTCGCAGAAATCAACTAAAAATAAAGCAGAAATTAATGACATATCACAAAAAAATGTGACGATATCTGCGCTATAATTAAACAAAATACATGACACCACAGTGTATAAACAAAAATGTTGTATGAAACTAAATTATAGACAAGAGTAGGCTAACAAATACAAACAAATCAAAACAAAACTAAGGAATGTGAAATAATAACGAAAACAATATTAAAACATGTCATCACAGCTAACATAAATAGCAACAGAAGTCGCTTAGCAAATTCCAGTATCGGAAATTTGCAAACCCTACAGAAAACGCTCACAATAGACGACCTCTATGACGTGGCATAATCTAACGGAGACACCACCCAACCGAGAACCCGCTGAAATATAAACATATAAATATACAAATAACATATAAACATATAACATATAGAATGAGATGATACACAGAAGACTCAGCAGAAGTATAAGGGCACAGTTTACATACAAACAGGCCACTTAACTTATAGGCTTCCAATCGTAGAACAGCAGAAAAACGGATGTCAATCAACGTCCTAAAGAGCGAAGCTCCAACGATGATGGCACATCTGAACTGCTTCCACTGCTAACACGATGGTACAAGAGCTTCTGAAATACTGTGTGTTGAGTTGTTTCGGCACTTGACCTTCTAATCCAAAGTAAGTTGATGGAAATCGGTACTTGGCCTTCTTCAGAAAACAACCCGTTTCAACCGGCACTTGACCTTCTCAAAAAACGACAGCACTGGAACCTTGACAGCAGCAACTTGCTTGACTTGCGTAAAAGATAACAGCAGTCCGAGTTATCTGGCAACATGTAACAACGCCGGGTACTGTCAAATTCTTGTTTCCGTCAAAAAGTTGAAATTTTGACTTTTACCGGGCAACGCCGAGTACTTTGAAAATTTTGAAGATGTTGACTGTATTGAAGAATGTTAATTTCTTGAAGGATGCTGATGAATTCTTGTTGAAAATGAAGTGGGTAAGGGACCCCGTGTTTGCTAGTACCAGAATCAAACCAGCTTATGGCCACCAAATGATGCGTGATGCCATATGATGATGGATGGTATCCGCATGTCTGGTTTTGGGTGGTGTGCAGATGTGTTCAGTCAAAACAATGTTCATACAAAAACAACAGGGCAATCCACATAGGACGTCAGTAAACTCACGACGTATAAAGTCAATGATTCTTGTAACAGCCGTTGACGTTTTTCTTCATTATTTATTGTGGACGCCACAGTGACAAAATGGTTACGCGAATATGTAGGCACATCAAACAGTCATTATCACAGCAACATTCAATACAGCAATAGACGGTAGACAGCATTACAATGATGAGTCAGATGCATGTTATATTTCATAGTGCTGTAAATGTAGTCAGGTGGAAAACTCCATCCTTTTCTATAACAGCCAGGAGATAACCAGATGTATGAGATCAGTTCACTCTCCTTAGTCTGACTTCAGCAAGACCGACACGTCTGCCGAAGTATAAATAATGTCCTCAAAAATATCCTCTAGATAATAAAGGTTTTCCAAACCTAGTTCATTTAACAAAGTAGCAAGTAATGGTCCTTGGTACATGCATCAACCGATGCAGTACAATGCAGCGACATGTGAGCTGGAAAAAAAAACATCTCGTGACGACGACTTTCGAAGACAGGCTATGAATCGAAATCGCTCACGACCCAAAATCGATAGAGTTAATGAAAAAAGTCAATTTACCTTGCTTTCAAGAAATACAGAAATATCACGCCTCCCGGCATGTGCAAATACACTAGAGGTATTATCCCGAATAAACGAAATATCCATAAGAGGACTACACATCCCTGACAGAACAAAAAATAGCGGAGATCCCCTCTTCAACGAGGCATCTCTTTCGCCATTCCAAATCGCTCACTCCACTAGTGGTGGGCGGAAACCGATCGACCAAAAAAACAAGACAAGTCATGCGCAGTCCAGCGCAAAATGACCACAGCTCAAAACTTAACTGCATTCGATACCAACGCGAGAAGACAAATGCTTACCGAGAAAAGTGACTATAAATTTCAAGCAGTTGTTGCCCTTGCGTTATAAAATAGATATTGTAAAAAACGATGTTGCGAGAATTTATCACGCAACAGCCACAAAGATAGGTTTTACAGAAGAATGTTATTGTTGAACAGAATCAACATCATTGCATTCTGGGCAAACCAATAGTGCTCAGTCTCCCTCAGTATATGTCGAAGAATGTGAATGCTAACTGTTCCTGTAACTTGCTGGTTATATACACGACGGATGCATCTTGTCATACGTCCGTCTCTGCAAGTCTTACATTTCATGCCAAATCCCAACAGTCTTAACCTTGATGATTCATCTGTTGCAGTGTCATTCTTTAACAGGTGATCATTAACTGTTCTCAGGTTCTCTCCCATATCCAGTGTCCCTACTGTGGGTGCTCTTGATGCTAGTCTGTCAGCTCTCTAATTACCGCATACCCCTGCATGACCAGGACAGTAGATCCACACCAGCTCCTGCAGATTTGAAGCTGTGAATGTTTTCCATTCATGCCTTTGCCATCCATTTTGAGGCGTGGACTGAGAGTCTGACACAATGACTGCCATTGTTAATGAAGTTTCACTTAGCCACCTTAAGGCTGCAGTAGCTGCCTGTACCTCCATTCTCAAGCTGGAAGTTGTTATCTTGTAAGCCCCGCTATGTTTGGCGACGATTCTGCTCTTTACACTGACAGAGAAACCCCAGCCTAATTTCTCACCACAGATCACAGACCCATCAGTATACACAATGGCATCATTATCCATGGCATTATCATGTATCAGTTGATTAATTTCCATTTCTGCTTTCCCTTTGCCCCAAGTTCTGCACCTGCCAAGGCTGATGATGACTTGCTGGTAGTTAATCCAGTTCTCATCTGACTTTTTTTCAACTGTGGTCACCTGCTTGATTGTTGTCTCTGCCTGGGTCATTCATGACATCCCCCTCTTTATTCTTGCACCCTTAATGTCAGCTATGTTTCCATGAAGGGGGTGCCATTTGTCTGGTTACTCTCTTATAGGCTTTTGCCTGGGCCATCACATATTTGGACCTAAACGACAGCACTCCAAGCATGTACCTCATTGTCACAATGGGGGTATCTTGCATGCAGCCCAAACTATACGTATCCCTTATTCTAGTCATTCACCTTGTGTTACTGACAGCGTGAGTATTCCCAGCCCATACTCGTCGACTGATATGACTGGCAGATGATAAAGAAGAAATAGTAATCTCTGCTTCAGATGCGCAGCAGCCATTATTTTCAGGGCTGCCAGACCTCTCCTGCATTTATGTATATTGTGAGCAACATGATACTTATAAGATAGCCTGTGATCAGATGTAACTCTAAGGTATTTCAGCCTTTCGTGGCTTTCAGTTTTCTGCTGCACCAAATAGTGGTACTATTCGACCGAATGCGAATAGAGGCCTTTAACTATGGCCGAATACGAATAGGGCAAATATTTTGGAACTATTTAATGCTACCAACTAGCCATTAATCAGTTTTTAATTTGCTGCATGAAACATACATTGGCTTTAAAAAAAAAGAGTATCTCAACATTCTCTGCCAAATGACAACATCTGTTATCTGAAAACATGTGGCCAGCAGTGCTGAACAGATGTTCACTTGGAACGCTTGTTGGAGGTGCAGCGAGATGTCGAGTCAAAACTTGTTTGCATTCCTCTGGGTGTTTGAATGACAGGTGATTGTTGAGTGGAGATGTTGAATATGTTCTGGATGTTACACCATGATATAATCGTTTTGCACAGCAAACACACTGCTTTGCTATTATCCTTCTCACATGTACTGAAAAATTTCCAAATTGGACTACGCTTTTCCATAACGATGATCGTTGCTAAGGAATAATAAATTGAGCAGTCACTATAACGTATAACAAAACAACAAGGCACAATTTAAACCAATACAACAGTCAAAATATGAGGACTAGAGCAGATGCTGATATTTACATGTCTGGTTTTAACCGGCTGGCTGCCTACCCTCTGCATAGTCAGCTGATGCAACCCGCTACATGCTAAAATATGCATCGCAAGGCGTGTTGTGGAGTTCGTAGCATGACCAATTGAAACTGAGTCAGCCTACCTTCTGGGTCTAAAATTATAATGACACAGGTTGACCTAAATTTCAATCAATCAATACCTTTTAGCTCCCCGAGGAGCATAGGCCTTCAGCAAACACATGCCAAGTATTCCTGTCCTGTGCCATCCGCTCAAGTTCTTTCCATGTTTTCCTCATCATTTTCACCTCTGTATCCAGTTCTCTTTTCCATGTGTAGACATGATCACCTACGCCACCAGACGTGGTACTTGAAGAAGCAGAGACATAATAAGATGACAATGTTTTAACATAGTCTTAATGTGCAGCATGTCAGACTTATTTAATTGTTTGTGGTTAGAGACTGAAAAATGTGTCATGATCGTCTTGTAAAATTGAGACAGAGTGATAGAAAAGTAGAAGAAAAATGTTTACGTCTTATTGAAATTGCTGACTTTTATGTGGACTATCTAATCATTCTGTACATTTTTATCTGAACTGTCTAACCATTCTGTACATTTGTATCTAAACTGTCTAATCATTCTGTACACTTTTATCTGAACTGTCTAATCATTCTGTACTTTTTTTATCTGAACTGTCTAATCAATCTGTAAACTTTTTATCTGAACTGTCAAATCAATCTGTACATTTTTATCTGAACTGTCTAATCATGCTACACTTTTTTTTATCTGTCTGCCTAATCATGCTCTGCACTTTTATCTTTACTCGGAGTCAGAGTGGCTAAGAGGTATGGCGCCCACCTAATTTTAAAGGTACTGGGTTCAGTTCCAAGTACAGGGAATATATTTGATGGATATTTTTTCAGAACCAGTGGGTTCTAATGATGGCATACTCTCCCATGATCTCCTGGGTAGTGATGACATCGGATACATAGCCTTCTTGGATAAGAGAAAAAAAAAGTAGGTCCCATATGCAAGTTCCGCACGTTAATAATCCTAAATCACTTGGAAATCTTAAAGAGTTGGCCATATGGCCTCTGCCCTGGCAAAATTTAAAAATCAGGAAGCCTACCCACCACAAAAATATTTATAGAATGTGTGATTCCTGTATACACACATTGGGATCCTGGTAGGTGCTAAAGAGTTTGTGCACTGTGCTGAGATCCTCATTGTGTGATCTATGGGAGGAAGTCAGAACACTGATGGAGTTGTCCGTGTGCAATATAGATGGTCCTTAAAACCAAAAAAAAAAAAACCAAATCTTTACTTGCTACTCATGACCTACATTTTTGCCTGTACTGCTTAATTATTCTGTACTGCCTAAGGCCATACCCTTTTGTCTATTATCTAATCATATTATACATTTTTATATGAACTGCCTAATACCGCACACTTTTATATGAACTGCCTAATACCATACTTTTATCAGAACTGACTAATGCTGTACACGTTTATATGAACTGCCTAATGCCATACTTTCATCTGAACTGACAAATAACAAGTTTTCATCTTAACTGGCTAATGCCATACACTTTTATATGAGCTGCCTAATGCCATACACTTTTATATGAACTGCCTAATGCCATTCTTTCATCTGAACTGACTAATAACATGCTTTCATCTGAACTGCCTAATGCCATACACTTTTATATGAGCTGCCTAATGCCATACACTTTTATATGAACTGCCTAATGCCATATACTTATATGACTACCTAATGCCATGCACTTTTATATGAACTGCCTAATGCCATACACTCTTATCTGCACTGCCTAATGCTATAAACATTTATCTGCGCAACCTAAGGCCATATACACTCTTATCTGCACTACCTAAGACCATACACATTTATCTGCACTACCTAAGGTCATACACTTTTATCTGTACTATAATCATACTATACAATTATCTGTACTGCCTAATCATGCTATAAACATACTGTCATGATCACAATAGTTTGAATTGGTTCACAAATGCTACTTATGTTCTTCCCAAGTGCCTTACTGGCTTGCATAGGCAATCATGTCTGTCCACAAATGTATGTCTCAAGTCAGTCAGTTCTGTTGATGACTGTTTTCCTCTGCATTGATGTTAAATTATCCAGTTTCTTCTGTCTGGATAATCCTTAATCTCTTTTAACACTAGTTTTCAACCTGTGACTGTACAAAATATAACACAATGGAACTGATTGTTTACAGCATTCTTCAGTAACCTTTGACTAAAATGTGTTACTCACAAGGCAATGGGCAATAGTTGAGAGGTTCAGGCACCTCCATCTCACCAGGGTTCTGTTTGTGAAACTTCAGCCTAAATTGACCCTGTTACAATTTCCATGCAAGCCCTTAGTGATCACCATTTCTTGTGGCCCGCATCTGATTACTCAGTGTTCACAGCAGACCACTGTATCTGGAGGCTTTTCCAGCACCCAATAGACATGCCCAACATAGACTATATTGACCCTGAAGTTGCAAAATTTAAAATCTGCATTCAAAAATTTTGTAGGAGAAACTGAAAATAAATTTTGTATCAAGAACCACTTAAAACAAAAATTATTTCTTAAGAAAAATGTCCATTGCAGTTTTATGAGTTTCTTCTTCACTTATCATGTCAGCTAGCATGAGGAGTGTCCACAACCACCTGTCCCCAGTGGTATTTCTCAGTTCTGTTATGAGGTTTTTTTCCCCATATCATGATGTTAAACAGTGTCTGTGTCTTTTGGTGCTAGTAATCATTATCTCTCTGATATGGTCTTGCTCCTTCAGGAGCACTGGAAGCCTTACCACATCATTTCATGTGTTCTTACTTTGGTGTTCTCTGTAACGATTTGTCTTACATTGTTAATTTGTTAATACCAGCTCACAAACTGACCTTTGTCACATCATACAGCATGCCTGATGGGAACAATTGTCCTGTTCTTTCTCAGACTCTCTGGACTGTTAACTGGATTTGTCTCACAGCCTCAAGCAATAACTGTAATGATTGATTCTCTTCATTCTCTTTGCAGGGAGACCTTGAGTTACAGGCTGGTGAAACCTATTTTTCAGAGACACCACAGGGCAAAGGTCAAGGACCTCAGCCCCGTATGCCAATGTGTACAAAAAAATTTATTTTGAAAGAAACCCCCATAATTAAAAACTTCAGGTACTTGTTTTTGTTGTTGTTTTTTTCTTGAGTATTTTGGTATATTATTGAAGCCACACCTCCAAGAGCATGAGAATGAATTGGGCAGGCTTCCTGCAAGGGGGTTGGCTGCAGTGGTGGCTCCTTGCTCCATAGAGAGAAAAAAGGAAAATGAGGATTGAAAGAAAGACTAAATGGATAACAAGCCAGGACTAAAATAAATAGATATTTTTTTCTCTGCTTTATTTGCCTCTGGGTGTGACACTTTGACACTACTGGTTATTTATGAATAAATAAACTGGCATAAGTGTCAGGTTTACTGTCATACACTGTGATGAGGGTTGATGAATGCTTCTGAATAATGAAACTGACATAAATGTTGGGTTTACAGTCATACACTATGATGAGGGTTGATAATTACTTCTGAATAATAAAACTGGCATAAATGTTGGATTTGCAGCCACAGCGGATGAGGATTTATTATTTCTAAACAGTCAAGCTGACATAAATGTCAAATTTACAGTTAAACCCAATAGTGATCACTTTTCTTATGTGTTTTGTCTTTATTTAATAAAAATTTGAAACATCTATTTAACTAACACCTGACATTTTCATTTGGAGACTAGCTTTTCTTCAAAATATGTAAATCATAGAAGTTTCTTAGAAATACAACAGGCCAGAAAAAAGAATTTTCACGTTCAGCTTGTGTTTTGTTTATGACTGATAACTTAATGTCAACTGATGGTTGTGAAAGTGGTTGTTTGTTGAAAATTAGTATACCCAGTCACTGATAAAATATTTTTATTAGTTTTTCTTAATTTTTTTTCATTTCTTATATTTTGTCCAAAAATTTATGTTTATTTTTAAGCTGTCTATTTTTAGGTTGTCTATTTTTAGGTTCTGTTAATTAATTAATTAATTTTTGTTTTTGGGTGCCCTTCTTCTTCTTCTTTGATCCTTAGCCACCGACCGTCAAAGCAGTCAGTGGCCATCACGCCTAGTGGCGTCTTGTAGGGCAACAACAAATTGATTCCACTTTGCTCGGTCGGTGGCCATCCTTCGTACAGTGCCCCAACTCTGGTTCATTCCCTGCATCTCAGCCTCCACAGTCCTCCGCCAGGTTGTTTTTGGTCGGCCTCTCTTTCGTTTTTCCTTCAGGGGTCCAAAGCATAGCTGTTCTTGTGATGGCATCGGGGTCTCTTCTGAGGACATGACCAACCCAGCTCCAGCGTCTGCCAGCTATGATGGTGTGCATGTCCTCTTGCTTGCTACGAGTAAGCAGATCTTGGTTAGTGATGGTATTCGGCCAAAAGATTCTGTGAATTTTTCTTAGGCATGTTGTGTGAAAGGAGGACAATTTCGACATTTCCTTCTGTGTAACTCTCCAGCATTCCACACCATAGAGAAGCCCAGAAAGCACACAGCTCTGATATAATCTTAATTTTGTGCTTGTGCTGTATTGGGAGGACTTCCAGATGTTGTTTAGGCTAAAGAAGGCTGTTCTTGCCTTATTCATTCTGATGTTGATGTCTTTGCCTGTCCCGCCGTCTTGTGTTACTATGCTTCCTAGGTATGTGAAGGTATCTGTCTGTACCAATTGCTGATTCCTTACTGATATGGGCTCAGGGTTGCTCACATTGAGCGTCATGACCTCAGACTTCTTTAAATTGATGTTCAAGCCCACCTGCTGGCTAAACTTGTTAAGTCTATCCGTTTTTTCCTGGATGTGTTGATGTGAATGTGCTAGTAGTGCAATGTCATCTGCATATTCCAGATCTTCCAGTGTAGAAAATGTAGTCCATCTTATTCCTCTTGGACTGCCCTCTGTTATCTGGCGCATCACCCAGTCTATGACTGTTAATAATAGAGTGGTTGACAAGGGGCATCCCTGTCATACTCCTGTCTTCACCTCAAAGGTTAGGTTGCTCTGCCCAACACTACACGTAAAGTTGGCATAGAGGTTTTTTATGATTGACACTATGCAGCTTGGAATTCCATAAGCCCTCAGTATTTTCCATAAACTGTCCCTATGTATGCTGTCAAAAGCCTTTTCAAAATCAACGAAATTAATGTAAAGCTGTCTTTGCCATTCTGAGCACTGCTCTATAATGTTCCCGAGAGTGAATATATGATCTACACATCTTCTATTCTTTCTAAATCCTGCTTGTTCCTTCCTCAGTTTGTGGTCTACTGCCTTTGAAATTCTCTGTATAATTATCCTGCCTAGTATTTTGCTGGGAACTGAGAGAAGAGTGATTCCTCTCCAATTATTGCAGTCTGCAAGATCTCCCTTCTTGGGCAACTTGACAATTATTCCTTTGTTCCACTCTGATGGTGTTGTCCCCGTTTTCCAGACTTGTGCAAATAGTGGTTCTAATAGTTCTGCTGCTAGCTCAGGGTCTGTCTTAAATAGCTCTGCATTTAAGTTATCATGGCCCGGAGCTTTGCCGTTCTTTAACCCTTTGATTGCTGTGATGATTTCTTCTTTTCGTGGAATGTCTGTATTCACATCTAGATCGTTTTCAGCTTCAGGAACATTCAGTTGTGTCTCTGGTGGTTCCTTGTTCAGAATTTCTCTGAAGTGCTCAGCCCATCTTGTTTCCTGTCCCTCTGCTGTCTTGATGAGATTTCCTTGCTTATCTCTTACTAATGTAATATTGTTTACACCTCGTTTTCCGCTGATGAATTTAGTCATTTTGTATACTGTGCTTTGTTCATTTCTCAGTGCTGCCTCCTCTGCCTGTCTTGCAAGATCGTCTAGGAAATTCCTTTTGTTGACTCGGGTGTGGCGTTTAACTTCCTTGTCCAGCTGACTGTACTGTTCACTATATAGTTGCTTTAACCTGGGGGACTTCGCTTCTGTTTTCTTTCTTTTCATTTCCTTTCTCATCGTTATGGTGTTTAATGTTTCTGGTGTTATCCAGTCTTGCTTCTTCCTTTCCTGGAATCCCAAGCATGATTTGCTGCTTTCTTTGTATATTGTTGAAATGGTGTTGAAATTCTGGTCTATATCATCAGTCAATGTCTTTTCCTGACTTTTGGCAAATTGATATCGTTTCTTTATGTCGGCCGCAAAAGCTTTTCTGGTAAGGGAGTCCTTCAATTTGCTGATGTCAAACCTTTTCTGTGTAGTTACAGTTGGTGCAGCCCTTCTTAGTTTCACTTTCAGTTTTGCTACTACTAAATGGTGATCACTTCCCACATCTGCACCTCTTCTTACCTTCACATCTTGTAATGCATGTCTTCATCTACCGTTAACCATGATGTGGTCTATCTGGTTTCTGTCCCGACCATTTGGTGATTCCCATGTTAATTTGTGAATTTCTTTATGTGGGAAGAGTGTTCCTCCAATGACCAGGTTGTTAATGCTACAGAAACTTATTAGTTTATCCCCATTTTCATTTGCTCTTCCACTGCCGCTGTAACTGTACTTTTTCTCTTGTTGAGGTGATCACTGGCCCAAGACAGTATACATGTTGTTAGGTGTGTGGTGCGAGCGGATGATGAACTGAGTGTGGGTGCGAATGAAGGCGCGAATGTGTTTAGGCTCTTATGTATGTAGACCCTGCAACCCATACACTCACATGCAGTAGTCAAGGATGCTTGGACACTGCAGACACGTTTCAAAACATTTATTGACGAGAACACACATGGTATCAACAGGAACAGTCATTGTAAACAAGGTCATGCTGACCGGAAATCGATAGGTATACATTAGGCATTCAGCAAGCTGGTAAACATTTGAATATTCGTGCATGGTCAATACAAAGTTCTTCAATAAGGACAGTTCGTGGCGTCGCCCTGGGATTACTGACTAAACGCGTCAGATTCCTTAATCACTTTGACACATAGGTGCAACTTGGCATTCCCCGCCAATTGCACATTATCAGGCTGTAGTATAATAGCCGAAAACACAGGCCTCGTTCTGACGTCGGCTGTGTACTTCTGATAAGCAGGTTACCATCAACCCTGCAGTAATGCTTATTGTAGACATAAATTCCGCCAATCTGCGGTTCCCACAATATATCTTCGTCACTGGATTTCTGGATGGTATGAAGACTAATAGTCTTGGATGGCTACCTTGAGCACAACATATATGTTCTGTAATGGAGGACCGGTGAGCTGCAGTTCACAGACTAGGCAATCTTCTAACATGTTCTGCTACCGAAAGCATAGTAATGGAAAAAAGTCGGTATTACCTGTAACCGAGTCCACAGAACTTAACAAGGAACTCTGCTGTCATTCCAACGCACAGAGATTCACTGGGGAAAACTGCCAGTGCAGTCACTTCGAAGATTCTTCCCGAAAAACACAATGGACTCTCGTCCCTTCAGAAACCAGGACACTCCCCGGCTTGCCGGAAGTCTAACTCAACTCCCGCTTAAAAAACCTGCCCATGGGCATACGCCCGAACTGTCTACCTTTGACCCTAAAGGTCAAACACAATGAATGAATAAACAAGGGAAGACAACCCCTAATCAACCTGACATCGCAGGTAAAGACACAATTATTCTTATGATAAAAACATAAGCAAATAACTTGACAGATGACTCCGCCAAAAATGACAGCAACAGCCGCATTTCCCCATTGTTCTTTCATTATATGTATTGTGTGTACCAACTTTCACATTGAGGTCTCCCATTACTATAACAAGATCATATCTAGGTGTGTCTTCCATTTCTTTCTGCAGTTGTTGATAGAATTCATCCTTGACCTCCTCATCGCTATCATTCGTTGGTGCGTAGCATTGTATTATTGTAGTGTTAGTGAATCTCCCTCTCAATCTTAATCTTATCAGTCTGTTGTTGATGGGTTTCCATTCCAGTAATGTCCTTTCTATTCCTTTCTGTAGAATAATGGCTACGCCTTCATTGTGCTGTCCATCCTCTCTTCCAGAGTAAAGTACTGTTTCTCCTGTTGCTGTTTTAACTTTTCCTGCCCCTGTCCATCTGCTCTCGCTTATCCCTAGAATGTGTAACCTATAGTTTCTCATTTCTGCCGTGACCTGTCTTAGTTTACCTGTCTCGTACATTGTCCTGACATTCCAAAAACCTATTCTTGTATCCTGTTTTGCGGTCAGGACATCTGTTTTCATGTCAGTGGCTTCCTTTCGGCTTTCACCACTGACAGTCATACGAGCCACAGACTCCGAATGTCCATCCCGCAGCAAAGTTTTTCCATTTATTGTTGTTTCCGTAACGTGCGATTTTTTTTTTTACATAGACAGGGGTGTCAGCCCTATGCTAAAACCCCCAACCTGGAGGACCAGGGTACCAGCTTTTGTCTGACCCCTACCCACACAGACCAGTCCAGCTTGGTTGAACCTACCAGGAGTAAAACTCCCACTGGCATAGCTCTGAGGATTGTCAGGGTACGCAAGCTGCCATACCGCTACAAGGTATAGGTACCATTGATGGCAGTTTGGGTGCCCTGCTCTGTTTTTATTTCTAGCTTTTCTTTTCTGTTTTTTTTTTTAATGGGTGTTGCTCAAGCTGATGATGATTTTGTTAAGAAATTATTGATTAGTGCTTGTCCATTTGTAATACCAACATACCATTTTGTCAGTCAACTTTATCATGCAGAGTCATGTTTCAAGACAGTTCCAGCAAACCTTTAAGTTTTATGGAAAATGAACGTCACACTATATGTAATATTTGGATGGAACGACGCTTTTTACCTGGAGTTTTTGTAAGTGTTACTGTTGCTAATAACATCCTATTTGCTTGTTAAATATTACATGTATTTATCATTTGCATTAGGTCACTAAGCTCTTATGACTGTATTCTTAATTTTCTTTGAGTTCACTTTCTTCCTTTCTGTTCCTTTCCACCTTGTTTAACATGGTCCCAGGATGTCAGTTTTATAGTTTGTCATTTCTGTTGCCACCTTGCAGTTTTCACTTGTTTATTTAATGTACAAACATTCTGGGTGCCAAATCTGGAGATTTTCATAAAAGGAAAAAGGTGAGTAAGCAACAGACTCCTTTTTTTTCTTTCTGTGGGCTGCAAAATTTGCCTCCTTTCTATAGGACATTCTTCTATCTTTGAAGACTGAGTTGAATTATTTAAATTATGTTTAGTTCACTTATCCTTGTAAGGCATGTGTGGAGTTATCCTTATATGACTACCAGCTAAGCACCGTGTTATAGTATACACATGTGAAAAGTGAACCTCTGTCTGTGAGGCTAATTACATCCTCATTGACTCTTGATATCCACAAACTTCCAGGGATTCCCCCTGTTGTGAAATATGTTGAGAACCCAGCATTGCCTACTAAGCTTGCAAGAGTCACGAGCCCCAGACATAATTCTCGCTTTTACTAGGTTGGCTTCATCCAGGAAGATCTCACTAAGGACCTATAATAGGCAGGAGGAGCTGAGAGGTGGCTCTGTGTAGGATGTGACAATTACTAGGGAGAGCCCAGAACTAGAGTACAGTATCTGCATAGTTAAGGAGCCCCCTTGGATGGTGAGGGAATGCACAGCTTCTTCTTCCTAGCTTGAGACCAGATGTGATGATCCTTAAATACAATCCAGGCTGGAGAAACTGGAGCTCACGACTTCAACTCAACACATTTTGGAATGACAGAAAAGCCACACAAAAAGTCTAGATCTACAGTGTAGATAATACCAAGGAGTTTGGTATTGGCTGCAAAAGAGCGAGAATCTCAGCAGCCCTAGTTAAACAACAACAACAACTTATCTATGTTGTTACTGAAGTTTTTGTGGCTTAAATTTTAGCAGGATTGGGTAGGTAACCTTATGCCCGACCCTCCTTAGTCACATGCCCAGCTGGTTACAGTGTTATTATTCTATACTGCGATTTAGCACCATTGGAACACATGAGCTTTTTTTTTAAATATCCTTAATGAAAAATGTGTGTAAATTAATTGCTTTATGGGCATATGAAATTGAATGTTATTGTTTCTCCCTTTTTTTTAAAATTCCAGCTAACTTTTCTTGCCATAAACATGCTAAGATTTGTGTATATTGAAAAAGGGGCAGGTCACTGGGCAGAGTTTCTTCTGGTTTTACAGGTAGGTTTTCTGATATTTCTTATTCTCTTTCTGTTTTGTTTTCCTGGTTTTTTTAAATACAAAATTACAATTCTAGACATTTATTATTATTTTTTCTTTGGTGCGCAGTGTTAAACAAGACAAGATCACTGATGATCAAATCATGATAAGAACCAAACAAATGCCAGTGGAACAGGAGATGGAAAAAAAAAATGCTAGCAATAGATAGAACACACATTGAGGAAACCTGTTGGTAGCATTACAAGACAGTCCTTGTTCTGGAATCCCCATGGTAAGATAAGCAAAAGAAGACCAAAAAAAACATGGAGAAGAGAACTTGAGACAGAAATGAAATGATGAGGAAGACTTAGAAAGAACTCGAGATACTGGCATGCCACAGGAGGATGTTTGTTGAAGGCCTATGCTCCTTTGGGGAACTAAAAGGTATTGATTGATTGATTATCAAGATCAGTTGGAAATTGTAAAGAATATACATGTTATCAAAGATCACTCAGGCTGGAACTGCATTATGTTTGCAGCTGATAACCTGAAGAGCTTGAAGTGCTGCAGATGAAGTATAGGGCACTAGACAGGCTCTTCTCTCTTCATTTCTATCCTTAGAAATCGAACGTGTATGGAGGGTAAATTTCAAAGTCGCAGAAAGTACTTTAAGAAAATTTTTTTTTTTTTTTCAAATTAATATCATTATTTTATTATAAACTAATACATAAAATTTAATTCAAACGTAAAAAGTTTCTTTTAAAACAAGTTTTATAAGACTATAATGAACTTTGAAGTCACGACTGAGCACCGAAAACGCTCACTGCCATTTTGAATTTTTCGGTAACATTGGATTTCACTGTCGCAGAAAAAAATTTAAATAATGAACTTCAGCGATGATTTCGTTGATGAATTCATCACTGATTCTGCAGATAATGATGTCTGGGAGACTGAAACATTGGATTAAGACATGGATATTGACCATAATGTCCCACATGATCCAATTTATGAAGCAAACACGGCACGGTAATTTGTGGGAACAAAAGTCTAAACCTAGCTCTGGGGATTTTAATGGAAAGTCATAGCCCAGTGACCTAATTTTAAAAAAATTACCATTTAAATAGTTTTTTTCTATTAAAATTGGTATTGATTATAACATTTATTGTGAAAAAGATTTTCTTTACTTCATTTTTTTTTTAAAGGTTACCCATCAATGGCAACAGTTGCTAATGACATTTATATTTGCAAAAATGAACAGATACATAGTTAAAAAAAAAAAAAGACCAGAAAGTGGTGAAAGTTATCTTTTTTTTTTGGGAGGGATAATGTTTAAAAATATTTAAAGTTTGTAATTTTTTATTTTATTTTTTTAATTAAAGAAATTAAATTATAATATATAATGTGTGATTAAAAAAATTACCCTTAGTTTCTCAAACTGTAACTAACAATATGTTAAACTCATTTTGTTACAGATCCAAAAGTTACAATGATTTGGATTGTGGAGTCCCTGTGTCTGAGGTTTCTACCCTGTCGAGAGCCTAGGGTTCATCTAAAGGAATAAAGTATGCTTTCTGTATGATTTCATTCATAGGAAATGCCAGAAACTTTATCGGCCTCGACAACATCTTTGCACTAATTAACAGATGGTTCGTAATGAAGGCAGGTATCCATTAAGGCAGTATATTAGAAATAAGCCAACTAAATGAGGAATGAAATTATGGATCCTTGCTGAAGCTGAAGCAGGATATACATATGACTTTAAAGTTACCTTGGTAAAGATACCCAAGCTTCCCCATTTGGGTTAGCTTATGATGTAGTTATGAGACTAATAAAGTCTCATTAATCAAGGTTACCGCCTTTTTTTTGGATAATTTTTACACTAGTGTACAACTTTTAAAATATATTTTTAACTCTTTGACTCCACAACAACGCTTAGAGCGTTGCAAAATTGTAACAGTCGTGCCACCGCAACAACGCTCAGAGCGTTGTTTTTAGTTTATCACGAATAAACCCCAAATATTGTCCGTTTAATATTTTAAAACTTGTAGAATGACTGCCGCTACTATTTAAACAACTAATTTGAGTGTAGTTAAGCAGCATGTTTTGATGTTATCACAATTTGTGTGACGATTGGCGTGTTTGCATTTTTCGTTGTTATTGCTACAGAAATAAGTCATGCTTTATATTTACATTTTCTAAGTCTCCTAAACAATGTTTTTTTTACTTCATAAATGGATTACCTTGATGTTTGAATACTAAAAAGAAAGTTTTATTGTCTACAACAGTAATTTGTCTTTGGTAAGCTCGTATTCTACAGTTAACATTTTAGTGTTTTACATTTTACATGCAAAATGTATACTGAACGTACTTGTGTTAAGACTACCAAAGACACTATATATTACAATTCTCTATCTATTTCCTTACAGTTTGGTATATAATAAGTACATGTTCACAGAATGTTGCAGGCGAACGCTGCCCCCATAAAAGACTGTGCGTGGCGCTCCTGATGACGAGCCCTCCCAGTTCAGATGGGGCAGAGCTGTGTGTGTCATTTTGGACGGCGTCTTTTAGCAAGGAGGTAGAAGCGGTGGCACAGCCACCGCCTCACAATTCGCCACCTCCTCACGATGACCCCCTATGCAGGGAAGAGAACCATCCTTCTCGTGGCATTGCACACACACCAATTAGTGGGTCTGGTGTGACCTCCACCAGCTGCGCCCGCTGAGTCGGGGAAGTTCTCTGGGGTTGCAATAAAGCCCAAAATCATTACCCCAAATTTTGTTGCAAGGGTAAAAGAGTGAATAACTCGAACCCATAAGGATCGGAACAACAACAACAGCATGTTCACAGAAAAGATTAACGTAAAATTTACACTAAAAGATAGTACACTTCACCGTTAGAATTCAAAAAATAATTATGGCACAATGTGGAAAATAATTACGGAGTCAAAGAGTTAAGAAAGATGTTTGTGCATGAGGAACTATTATTTAAAAAAAAAGGTTTTCTAAAGTTGTGGTGGGACGCTCCCTCCACATTTTGGGTTCTATTTATTATTATTTCGGGTAAATAGCTCCCCACATCCACACTCGAAATCTATATCCATTATGTTAGTTTGTACTTGATTGCTCGTTCTGTTGTTATATATTACTGCTTGTTGCTCTTTTACATCTAGGGTGAAATCTCCTAATGATTATGTGCGTTCTCACAAAATCCAACAACATAAATATGGGCTCTGTAACTGGCCCAAACAACGACAAGGAATTAAGGCCTTTTCCCTTCATAAACAAACTCATTTTTCTTTAATGCACATGTTTGATTCCATTGTAGCATACATATCCATTCGCATATATTGATCCATAAATCTTCATGACAGGATTAACCCTGTTTCAAGAGTATTCATTTTTTATATCATCCACATACTTTAAAAAGGCACCACTACGTAATGGGTTCCCATTGAAATGCAAGTTGATTCACAGCCAAAACACAGCAGCCACACTGTTCAAGGGTTTTCGTAAACCTTGTTACTACACCAAACATTCATTCGTCATTTTTTTTTGGTGCACCTCACTTTCAATATTCCCAATAGTGCTGCATTTATCAGCACTGACTCCAACTCAAAAAATCTAACAATTGGTGTGCATGGGCAGACACCACAAAAGTCTTTAAAGGGAATGTCAACTCTATTTCTGCTGTGGATTTAACACTGACGCTAATTTAATACTTGGCTCATTATCTAAGGATACGACCACAACATGAAATGGTTGACACAGGAAGATAACATTTTCTATAGGAATTCCCTTTTTAATCAAGCACTACACACAGTATAGCCACACACGGCTGAAACAATATGGAATACATAAAATACTGCCCGAGAAACTTCTCGAAGTAATATATCAAAATACTCCTAACAAATGACAGTATAACAACATACAAACTTAGTGCTGAACAATCGCTCACTATGGCGAACTGGAAACTACACAATGGAAAAAACCAATCCACTGGCAAATTATACCCAAAGGCCTGACAATAATATCACTGGACACTAAACCACTCCAGAATTATAATTATGTCCACTAGCCTGAATCACTATAAACTATCTTCCACATACAATGAAAAGGGAACCACCAAAAATGTCCGTCACTCTCTGACAAAGGCCCCACGTCAACCGTCTCTTTCGTGGCTTTCTTTTTTTCCACTTCCTGTGTTGTGCGACTAACCGGTTTTTCAAAAGGTTATCAGCACTGCCAAAACTCGCTGATAATGATGTCACCAATCTATTTTTCTAAATATGCCGTGACATCCAACCCCCCCCCCCCCCCTAAGAAAGAAAACATAGTTTTCTTCCATCGGAGGAGTCCTCGCCCGACCCCATACGGAGTTGGGACAAATCTATGCCATGCCAGCACCTCCTCATCTGTCTAGAGAGCCATGGTTCTCCACCACCATTGTCATTCATGCCTACTCAACCTATCCACCAAACACAATATGAGCATGAAATAAGCCACCCTAGGTACTGGTAGTCGTGAAAAATAACAACGACTGTCCACACCTGGTCTAACAAAACACAATATATCGTACGCTTATAGTTATTCTCACATAGGCATCCACAACAGTAAGCAATCTCATAGTATAGACAATCATTTGTACATGCTATAAATATACGAGGGTGAGTCAAGTGAAAACCAGAAATATGTTATAACAATAAGAATAATCATGCCATTATATTGTAACTTGCCAATATTGTTGTCCTGGATGTCTCAAGTGTCATGCATGTGCCATCGCAGTGATGACGCATAAGGTGACGTCATAATGACGTTTTAAAGATGGCCACACCGCTAGTGGAATGCACCAAACAGCAGCAGTGTTCTGTTATTCAATTTTTGATCAGCGAAGAGGTGAAACGAATAGAAATTCATCGGCGAATGAAGCTCAAGTACGGTGATGCATGCATGTCAAGGTCGCAGGTGTATGAATGGTGTACAAAGTTCAAAAACGGTGTGATTTCTGTGACAGATTGTTCACAACCGGGTCAGGCACACAGAGTAGTGACTCCAGAATCGATAGCAACCGTTGAACGACTCGTACAGGGAAACTGCCGATTGACTGTGGATGATATTGCCACACATCTTGACATCAGTCATGGTTCAGCACACCACATCATCTCTGATGTGCTACAGTACCACAAAGTGTCTGCAAGGTGGGTGCCACGGCAGCTTACTCCAGAATTGAAACAACGACGCTGTACCTCTTCATTGGACCTGAAAGTCTTTCCTCCCAATGCCTCTTTGAGTCGTCCAAACAGGTGGAAATCACTTGGGGCTAGGTCTGGCAAGTATGGTGGATGTGGGAGACACTGAAAGTGCAGGGCCTCGATGGTTTCAGTCGTTGCATGGGCTGTATGGGGTCGAGCATTGTCATGTTGCAAAAGGTCACCTTTACTCAAAAGTCCACGTCGTTTGGATTTCTTTGCGGGTCGAAGATGATTCCTGAGAAGCTCTGTATATGTGGCACTGGTGACAGTGTTGCCCCTTGGCATGTAGTGCTCTAAAATAACGCCTCGTTCATCCCAAAAGAGAGTCAGCATTACCTTCCCTGCAGATGGCTGCGTGCGGAACTTCTTCGGTTTCGGCGAGGAGGGATGGCACCATTCCTTGCTCGCTCGCTTAGTTTCAGGTTCGTGGTAGTCAACCCAAGTTTCGTCACCAGTAACAATTCTTGATAGGAAACCACCACCTTCTGTTTCGAATCGCCGCAAAAGTTCTTGACAAGCATCAATGCGTCATTGTTTCAATTCCGGAGTAAGCTGCCGTGGCACCCACCTTGCAGACACTTTGTCTTCAGCTTGAGCATCCCTTAAGGCATTCTGATTCTCTTTTGATTGGAATTCTGCCTTTGCATAATCCAATAATTCTTTTCCTGTGTACCCAGCTTCCTTGCCTATCCGCATGAAACTATCAATGTCCATGATGTACACTCGTTCTCCTCAATAATAATTTACTGTGCAACTGTTCACTCGTGTACCCTATACCACCTCGCTTATATGAACAGATACCTATCTTCTTACAAGGTCTGCAATAATGATAGTCAATAGCAATATCACTTCTCAAATTTACACATATATATGCATGTAAGTAAATACCACCTCACCTCTCACTGTATCCACATACTCCACTTTACCTCTTATAGTATACTTATTGTCTTACTTTGCCACTTAGCTACTGTCTCATTACTCTGTAGATTTGGTCCTTCTGACCACTTAGTCTCTATGATACACTAACAGACCCTTACAATAGTCAACAGTTCCTGGTGCTATGACACCAGTGTACCAACTTGACAATAAATCAGCTTTTACTTCAAAGTCTGTCCCTGGCACCCACACTGGTGCTATACTTCAGATAATACTTCAATTTTTAATAATCTGTCTTACATAAGTGTTTTTATTGGCAAAATGAGCACTACACAGATAAAACAACACACACTAAACACTACGAAAACAAAAATCCCAGTCACGAGGAATAAGATGATAGACAAAGTAGAGCAGAGGTAGATTAATATATACATTGCGTGACTGTGCACGAACGAAAACAAGGGATCCCTGTAAACGTATTTACAAGATAGAAAGCTGGAACAAGAGAAAAAGTTAGTTGCTTATCCTTTACAGGACGTGGCAATCAACCCCAGCTTTTATTGGCTGTTTGTGATTTATCTAGGCAATTTTTTTCATTCAGTAGTTTGCCATTGCTTTCTGAATGGTACGGCGCTTATACCATTGTTAAAAATCCACACAAAGCGATCTGCTACCAAACCGCCTGCAGCAGGTTTCGAACCTGGTATATCTGGATTATGAAACTGCGTTCATATCCATTAGGCCACAGACGCCGACAGGAACAAGAGAACACACCACTTAAACACAACAAAAGAATTACTGAATGTGCAAGACAATGTTAATACAAACTGCACCAATACACCTAACACCAACAGGGCTTGAAATGTTAAGTAGGGCAGTTGCAGGAAAACCGTCTGCCTTACTCAACCACTAAACATACACAGCCACCCCCTAGAAAGAAATCAGTCTAATTCAATCTTTTCCCACAAGTAGGAACAGAATGAATTAAACTCGAGACCCGTCCACCCTTAAACACACAAATATAATATTACACAATAGACTAAACAATAACTACACTTAACAATGAAGTGCTGAGAGCTATCTTCTTCACTAGGCACTATCCACTCACTCCAGTCAAAAGAAACTACCTAACATATAACCAATAATAACAGAAATAATACCAATGCCCCAAGCAATAGGAAATAGAGTGGAAGATCCCACCTAACTAACTAACTCGATATAAACATCCAGACTAAGTTCTAGAAAGAAAGTAGGGAAAAAGAACAGAGCAAAAGGAAAGAAAATAACAACAAATAATTAAGCAAGTTTCAAGAAGCAGATGAAGAAATAAAACTATCCTATTCTGAAAGATCAGATTGTACAATAAATAATATCAGACTGATAGACAGAAAAGAAAATTTAGAATTTAGAGGAAAAACAAGAAACATCAATATAGCATATGGTACAAAAATTACAAACAAAAACTTAACTGATGCTCCAGCAATGCTTGACCCCGTAACTTCTCAGCACTGATGATGAAAATGAAGACGGACAAACGTAACTCCTACTTGAAACATCCAACGGCAAAATATAAGTCCAGAAATCAGACTTCTCCGTAAGTCTGTGTGCCAGCAAATACAATACTGTCCTTTAGCACGGTACTGCAACCACTATCCAGGTGACTACACTGTTCTACACGATGCTTTCACAGCACTGTCCACCAAAAAATATCAGGATCATAAATCCACAAGTCTATGTGCCAGCCAATATCGTTACTGTCTTTCGGCATGATGGTACGTAAAATATCCCAGTCAGGATCACTTCACTGCGGTACTTCAGGACTCCAGCATTCTTTAGCACAGAGTACTCCAGGACCACTGAGATCAGCAGGCTTCACTCTTCAACACAGTAAATTTCCCGGATCATGACAGAGGCGTTGGTAGGCTTCCACTGAACAGGCACATCAGAGAGGTATGACAGCTAAAGAACTTGGCAAAATCTCTGGAAGGTAATGTTCCCAGGTAGGAAGAGCAGTACGTGTACTGACACTGCTGCAGGTAGGCTACAAAACAACGATGTCAACAACCAATCTACTCTGGTTGCCTAGATGTAGACCATTATCCAGATATGAGGAGTTGCACACCCCCTGGGATACCCACAGCGCAGGTTGGCTGCAGTGCTCAAACACAGTCTCTTTCTACAGCACGGGATGGCTGCAGTGCAGGAACATACGAAGGTAGGTTGTAGCAGGAACTCCCCAGGAATTCGGCTGAATGGCTACTACTTGTGACGGGAACAGGATAACTTGCCTACAACAAAACACCCTAACACACCTGTAGGCCTAGGTAAACTTAAAAGTTTACAAAGGTACTCCACAACAACTCCTAAGGTAACACTCAAAGTCACAATGTATCAACCAGGATAGCGCAACAACCGAAGTCGTCTCCCCGCCCTGTTTAACATGTAACTTTACTCCGCAGGGAGCCCCGAATGTTACCAAGAAATCGTAAAGACTACCTTGTAATATGTCTACTGAAAGCCGGACACCAGCTGCACTTTATTCCATCCCTTTTGACACACCTTCTAACAAAACTAGCCAGCCTACACCAAAATTAACTTTCCAACACAGCGTCAACCACAAACAATGTCAAAATATACTACTGGACAAAAGTTAAGGGCCACCAAGAAAAACTCCTCTATGGACCAATTAAATGCAACCAGGTGTAAACAATTTATTACAAAATAGAGTTGATTCTGTGTGCACTAGGTTAATTTTTTTTAAATGTCCAAAAACTGGGTCACTTTAACCCGCACGTGAAAATTGCCATTGTTGCTGCAAAAACTCGTGGTTTTTGCAACACGCCCCACTAGTTCAAAAGGTGAAAAAGTGAGTTGAATTTCTTTTTGTTAGTAAGTCACACATTATTAAAAAAAACTTGACTGATCTTTTCCACGGATGAATCAACTCTATTTTGTAATAAATTGTTTACACCTGGTTGCATTTAATTGGTCCATAGAGGAGTTTTTCTTGGTGGCCCTTAACCTTTAGCACGCTGCATTCTTTTCCCGAAAATTTGCCCTGCAGCTGCATTCTTTTTCACAAAACCCCCTTTTTTATAGTGGATGACTTGTAAATTCTATATATTTTTGGTTTTTTGGCCAATTGCTCTAATTTTTGGACTGTTTATAGAGAAATGGATGACGAATCTGATGATGTAATTTTGTTGATGTGATAGGAGAAGAAGACTGGTGAAAAAAAAAAATCAACAAATAAAGAAACTTACCTCATTCCTGGAGTGCAATCTGCCTTATAATTGAGCAGGGTGTGATAACGCTCAAAGCAGGGGTATGGACAGAGAGGTACCATACACCTACAGCACACGAATTGGGTCTGGTGGCACTTCTTGCCCCTGTCCCTGCTGGAACACACAACGCAGTCTGGCTGGGAAGGCCTGCCGCTAGCCACACATTTAGGGTTAGGAGTGATGTAGTGTTCCCCATAACCAATTTTGCTGGTGCAGTGTCAGATACCCTTCCTCTGCGGTGTGTGACCCTAGACTGGTACCCTTCAAGCAGCCCATGAGCAATCCGCAGACGGAATGTTTCCACCTTGATACGAGACGGATGCTTGGCCCTCCACAGGACAAGAGAATTGACAAAGCAAACTTCCAATAGATAGAAGAAAATTTTCTTCCACCATTTGCTACTCCTGTGCAGAACCATATAGTATGTCAACTGTTTGTCCACACGATCAATACCTCCCATGTGACAGGAATAGGCTTGGACAGCGCATGGTTTGTCCACGATCCGCACATTGCCAGCATGATGTTTGGATCTGACCTCCTTCCTGAAGGTCTGCGCATCGTGTGCAGTTGTCATTAGATTCACTGGCCTCTTGTCAAATCATGACATATAGAGGATGTTGCCATCTCTAAAAGTGATGGGAGGGTCACCAGCTTTGGGTTTCGCCAACTTGAGTTCTGGGGGGACCCCTCGGCGGTTGGTCCACAGTGTGCCGCAAGCTCCTGTCTGATTATCCCCAAGCTCCTTGAACAGGGCAGGCGAAGAGAAAAAGTTGTCCATGTACACAACATGGCCATGCCCATACAGGGGAGCAACAAGGGAGGTGACAACGTGGTGAGCAACCCCTCTAGTAGGGTCCACATTGTCTTCCTTCCCAAGGTAGAGCTGCCAATTCCAGAGGTAGCCTGTCTTGGAGTCAGCTAGGCCCCAGGCTTTCATACCCCACTTAGAGGGTTTGTTAGGCATGTACTGCATAAGGCTGGTCCTACCTTTGAAAGCTATCATACTTTCATCAACACTTAGCTCTTTAGATGGTATGTAATGGCTTTGCCATAAAGGGAGAAGAGTGTCAACAAACGATTTGATTTTGAAGGCTTTGCTGTGGTCAGGGTGCCCTCGTGGTGCTGCAGTTGTATTGTCCACGAGGTGTAGAAAAGATAAGATACCAAGAAACCTGTCCCTACTCATCACTTTCTTGAACCCTGGCATGTCAAGGAAATAGTCATTTGACCAATACAAATCAAATGCCGATCTTTTCGTTACACCCATCAACAGAAGCAAAGCAAGAAATGACCTCATCTCGTCATCACTGACATTGGTCCACAACGTCACACTGGATGCGGCACCAACATCTTGCCCTTTCTTTTCGGTAACCTGATTGGCATAACGATTAGTTTCTGTAACTAATGTGTTCACAACATCATCTGTGATGAACAAACAGAATACATCTACCTCAGAGATGTCATCGTCAATGCCCACAGGTCCCACAACTTGGTCGAAGTTGCGGAGCCAGTCGTGGTTGTAGCCAGAAGGTGCCCTAACAACATTCACTTCTTCAAAATCATCATCAACACTTGACACATCACTATCTTCCCCATCAATATCACCCATATTCGGAGTATGGACCGGCAGACCAGCACTAGTAAACCCATCAAACCACTCATCATCGGAATCAGAATCCATGAAAATTTCAGCTAAAATGGCAGCTTGATCCATGCCGATTGATTTCAATTTGAAAATTGCACAGAAAATTTACGCTAACACACCCGTTACAACTGAAAGTCAGAAAAGGAAGTTAAACCTCTTTCACAGAAGAGTCAATTTTAACATCCGGGGTTAAGATCACGTGCACACAGATTATAAATCAGTTAGCCGATGATATCTGCAAGTCGACTTAAGTCGCCTCCAGCTGGGAGAGCATAGGTTACCTTCGTCGACACATGTCGACAGCTGCGTGCTAAAGGTTAACTTTTGTTCAGTAGTATATTATCTGAACTGACAATAACAATCTTATACTGTGACCTGAAAAAAAAACTAGGTTACGTATCGCGACGCGTCACACTTGACCGCCTACAGTTCACTAGTGCTGACTGACAAACACACATACCTGAAACTGGATAACCGAAAATAACTCACTATCGTGACTTAGTAAACCTGAAGGCGTCAACACACTGTGACTGAAACCTTCTAACATACTGTGTGCATCTTAAATTCAGGTCTATCTAGAAAAAACATTGGCACTACGGCCTTTTATAAAGAATAGGACGGACCACCCAGAAGTCAGCTGGGAATTAAATGCTATAAAATACAGGCCCCACGGCTTATAGGCTCACCAAAAAATCGGACGTAGCCCTCAGATGTCAACTCCTCTACTTCTGTTGTGGATTTAACACTGACGCTAATTTAATACTTGGCTCATTATCTAAGGATATGACCACAACATGAAATGGTTGACACAGGAAGATAACATTTTCTATAGGAATTCCCTTTTTAATCAAGCACTACACACAGTATAGCCACACACGGCTGAAACAATATGGAATACATAAAATACTGCCCGAGAAACTTCTTGAAGTAATATATCAAAATACTCCTAAAAAATGACAGTATAACAGCATACAAACTTAGTGCTGAATAATCGCTCACTATGGCGAACTGGAAACTACACAATGGAAAAAACCAATCCACTGGCAAATTATACCCGAATGCCTGACAATAATATCACTGGACACTAAACCACTCCAGAATTATAATTATGTCCACTAGCCTGAATCGCTATAAACTATCTTCCACATACAATGAAAAGGGAACCACCAAAAATGTAAGTCACTCTCTGACAAAGGCCCAGCGTCAACCGTCTCTTTCGTGCCTTTCTTTTTTCCACTTCCGGTGTCACGCGACTAACCGGTTTTTCAAAAGGTTATCAGCGTTGCCAAAACTCACTGATAACGATGTCACCAGTCTATTTTTCTAAATATGCCGTGACAGGGAATAACATCATTTGAAAACAAAATCAGGTCGCGATGACATTTGTTGCTTCAGGGAGTGGGAGGTTAACAGTACAGTGGAGGGGTAATAAAACAGTTTCTATCATGTCTAATTTTATGACAGCTAGTGGATATTCAGAAGTTCTAGAAGAACAAAACTTAATGGGGAATTTAAAGAGTTAAAGGGGGATCTGGGGAGGCCAAGAGTGGTAGCACCTTTGGGCAAGAGCGGTCGCACTGGAGAACTGAACCAGTGGCTCAAACTCACTGGTCCACCTTGACCTTCCAAGCTTGACATATTGCTCCCAGAAGCCACAAAGACAGTGGCAGCCATCCCCCAGTAACAGTCTCGACCGACTGACCAAACTATATTGAGCGCCCCTGCAAAGCCCTGCTTTTACCTGTGACTGGCCTCCAACTTGGACTAGCACAGCTACAAACCACCAACAGCATCTCATAGTGAAGGCACCAGGGTGCATGACGTGACGATCCTTTTGACCAACTAGAAGCGCTAGTGCTGACAAAATAGCTGACAAATTATGGATGTTTCCAGAAAACAGTGGTCATTTGGTGGCGGGGACTGCACAACGGTGAACCCCACTGAGGTGGTGCAACATGGTATTGAGGCTGTCTACCCCTAGCTGGTAGGACAAACATCAGGCGAACAGGACAGCAAGGGAAAATAGTACTTCCCCACCGATGATGGTACAGTGCCCACCATGCCTTGCACACCCCACATGGAAGAAAGAGGATAACTACCGGGATGAAAGAAAGTCATCACAACCCCCACTACTCATGATGCCATGACACTAATACAACCTAAGATATACGAGCTCGGACATCACCTCGCAAAAGGTCCGCACCAAGCAGGTCGCCCCTCGGCTGCTCCTGGCGAAAAGTGTGCTACCGAGGAGTATATTAACATTCTACAGTTAAATGTAGATGGAATAAGAACTAAATCGTTAAAATTAAAGAAACTACTGAAGGATCAAAAAGTTCACATTGCACTGATTCAAGAAACCGTTCTTAAGGACAAATCTATCAATTTCCCAGGCTACACAATGTACAAATGTCATTGCCATAATAGTTGCCGAGGAATCGTAACCTTGGTAAGGAATGATGTACAGGCAGAGATCGAAAGTCTTCGAACCGATGATGAAACTGACATACAACGAGTGACAGTCTGGGGAAGTGACGGACATTTCCAAATCTTTAATGTCTACAGACTCCCCAGAGAAACTAATGGAATCTACTTTGATGATATCGAATACAAGAGAACAATCATAGCAGGGGATTTCAACGCCACTCCCCACTCTAGAGATACCAGGACACCAACACCTCAGGCCAGGCAGTAGAAGAGCTATGTAACACTTCCAACCTTATAGTCCTCCAAAATGAAAGATCCCCACCAACCCTCTACCATAAAGCTAGCGGAACCAGTAGCCGACCAGACTTAACACTAGTGTCTGCAGACCTCACCAACCAGTATAAATGGAGGGTATTGGAGGACATAGGAAGCGACCACCTACCCATCCTCACCACCATCTTGCAGGGTAAAACAAAAACGGAAACCAAAAGACAGCCGAAATGGAACTATGCTCGAGAAAACTGGGAAAACTATAAACTCATATCAGATCAGCTCCTCACTGAAATAGACATGAACCAAGACATTAATACCTTGAATTAACAGATCTCTACAGCCATACTGCAGGCAGCCAGACAGGCAATCCCCAAAGGCAGTCGTATCAAATACAGCATCTTCTGGAATGAGGAATTAGAACACCTAGTACAACTAAGATGCAAGGCATGGAAAACAGCTCAGAAAAATCTTAGCCGTGAAAACAAAACCACATACAACAGACTCACTGCACAGGTTAAGCTAGCTAGCAGAAAAGCCAAAATGGAAACCTGGAAAGAAAAATGCGAAAACCTAGACCTAAATAAAGAAGGGAAGAAAGCATGGAAACTCATTGACAACATGGCAGGAACATCCCAGAAGAGAAACCCAATCCCTATAAAACTTCCAAACAGTAACACAGCTACCTCCAACAGAGAAAAAGCACGAGTCATAAATCGATTCTTTGCTGAAGTCAATAAAACATATAAAAGAGCCAATCTCGATAAAGCCATCAAGACACTTACAAAACGCATGCTAAAAGCACACAAGGCTGTGGACAGTATCTTTGATCAGGAATTTACGCTAGCTGAACTGCAATCCAGTCTCCTAAAGACCAAACTCAAAAAAGCACCAGGGCCAGACCAGGTTACCAACGACATGATAGTCAAACTTGGGGAAAAAGGCTTGCTGACGATCCTGGAATTCATAAACAAGACGTGGAGAAGTAGCACTGTACCTACAGGATGGAAAACGGCTAACATTATCCCAATTCTCAAAAAAGATAAACCACCAAGCGAAGTCAGTAGCTACCGGCCCATCTCCCTGACTTCGTGCGTTGGGAAAATGGCAGAACGTATGATAAATGCACGCCTCTACTGGTGGTTAGAGAAAGGGAAAGCCCTCCATCCTAACCAAGCAGGATTTAGAAGAGGAAGACAGACTGTTGACCAGGTAATCCGATTGGTGCAACAGATTGCTGATGCTTTCCAGGATAAAAATCATGTGGCCGCAGTTTTCGTAGACCTCAAGCAGGCATACGACAGAGCATGGAGAGACGGTCTATATTTCAAGATGCAGAAGATGGGCATAGAAGGAAGAATGTTTTTTGGATAAAAGATTTCCTCACAAATAGAACCACCTTCACAACGTTCAACGGAGCAACATCAGGGAAAAGAACCACCCAAGAAGGCCTCCTTCAAGGCTCGGCCCTAAGCTGCACCCTCTTCCTCATATACATAAACGATCTGGCAGACTACCTTGAATTACCCAGTGCCTTCTTTGCTGATGACCTAGTCTTTTGGGCAGAAGGGAAGTCCCATTTGCAACTGCAAAAGAAACTAAACCGTGCACTGGCTGCTCTAACAACCTACTGCAGCTTCTGGAAAATGGTGATCAACACGAGTAAGACAGTCTACACGATATTCACAATCAGCAACAAAACAGTAAAGAAAGAACTGGATTTAAAACTTGATGATACAAAGCTAGCTAAAGAGAACAATCCGACTTATCTAGGGATACAGCTAGATACCAGACTCACATAAAAAACACATGTTGAGTCCCTAACTGCAAAGGCCTCTAGAAGGCTAAACCTCATAAAGCGTTTGGCAAGCACTGATTGGGGAGCCAATCAGAGCACCCTACGACAACTGTACTTGGGATACGTGCACTCAGTTATGGATTACTCTCTACCCCTGCAAGCCACTGCTAGCCCAACACTTAGACTGAAACTAGATCACATACAAAACCAGGCACTCAGATTCATCTGTGGAGGCTTGCGAACTACCCCGACCAGCGCATGTGAGATTTCCGCCAATGTGGAACCCCTAGAACTAAGGAGAGAGAAATCAGTTATCATCACGGCAGAAAGATTCTTGTGAGCTGACAAGGATGACCCCTGCAAAAATGTTATCGGTGACCACAACTCCAAGTACCAAATTAAAAAGACGTCTTTCACTAGAAGGTACCAAGAGCTTTCAGGGAAGCACTACATACCAGAGACTAGACTGCCTACTCAAGCTGTACATGACCTACCACCTCACGTAGAACTAAAAGGACCAATAATATGTACAAACCTTCTGCAACCCGCAAATAAAAGCCTCATACCTACACTGCTGAAAACACTTGCCATGGAAACCATCTGTCAGTATGATGAAGACATTATCCATGCCTACACAGACGGATCAGCTTTCAAAGCAGTCATAAATGCTGGATATGGGGCCATAAACCAAAATCTTCAGATTGAGAACAGGTCACTCTACACTAAATGGCCACAGAAACAGACTATGTTCACAAAATATAGCAAAATGTAGACACTGCCCTAACCCGTTGGAGACAGTAGAACACCACCTACTACAGTGCCCTGCACTTCAGCGACTGAGACAACAACTGCTACCACACAACCCATCCATAGACAATACACTGTATGGCAGCTTAGAACAGCTTATATGAACTGTGCAGTACTATATAATGGCATCAAGGTCACCAAGAGCTGACACTCAGTGACAGTGGATCAAAGAAGAAGAAGAAGAGAGTTAAAAGTTAAGCAGTCTAATGTAGTGAAACAGTATAACACTTATAAGGTTGGGGTAGATAAAAGTGACCAATTAATTAATAAATATCATGTTCTTATGAAAACAAAATTTTTTTGGAAAACCTTGATTTATCATTTTCTTGACATGGCTAGGCTTAACAGCTATATTATTTTTAAAGAGTGGAGAAAGGATTATCCTGATGTTGAAGAACTAGAAAGACTAAATCGTTACCTCCAAATAGGTTTTACGGAGGAACTAATTAAGGAACCTGGTGGACTTGAAAAAGCATCAGAATATTCCTTCTTCACATAATGCCATCAAAAATAAAATCGGCACCACACACTCAGTTATACCAGAATGTACTGCTACAAGACAAAATTGTAAACATTTCTAGGCAACTCTAGATTTTGAAGAAAAAAAAAAGCAAACAAAATGTAGTTCCTGCAACACCTTTCTTTGCGTCCTGAAAAATAGAAATTGCCTCTTTGAATACCATAAGTCCTAAAACAATCTTGATATCTTCTATTTTTTTATTCAACTAAAATGCTGATTATGAATTTCAAATGTTTTTTTTTTTTTTTTTCAAAAATCTTAGTTTATTTTTTTTTATTAAAAATTTTACATTATGGCCCCAGCCCCAAGAATATTCCAGAATTCATTTCTCCGGAGAGTAAAGCCATTGAATTTTTGGAACTTTTCCTCGACAGTAATTTCTGGCACAATTTGTGTGAGCAATCAAACAGACGTGCTGAGCAAGTAAAAAGCAAAAAGCCAACCAGCTGCTATGCTAAAAATTATAAAGATGTAACAGTGCCAGATAAAAGCATTCTTTGGACTGCGTCTTCAAATGGAGCACAGTGTGAGTAAACCACGTTACGAAGATTACTGGTCCAGCTCGTCCTTGAACTTCATTTCCCAAACTCCTGGATTTTGCACTGTAATGGAACGTGATTGCTTTCTTGCTATATGGACGTTTCTTCATCTTGTAGATGAAGAGGACCCTGCTCTGGATAAAGCAGATAAATTGTACAAAGTAAGGCTCATTCTGAATTTGTTGCTTCCAAGATTTCGATATTTTTTTCACCCTCACAACACTTGAGTTTAGAGGAGGGTATGATCCCCACTAAAATCAGACTTGCCTTCAAACAGTAAATTAAGTCAAAGCCCATAAAGTGGGGAATAAAGGCTTACTTGGCATGTGAAGTGAGCTTGGGCTATATTCTGAATGTGGAAATTTACACTGGAAAAACAGGATGTTATTCCAGAACTCGGTGTAGTTTGTAGTGTCATCATCAGGATTTTGACTTCAGGTGATTTGGCAAACAAAAACCATATTCTTGTCATGGACAGATTTTATAACAGTGTAACTCTCTTTGACAAGTTATACATTGATTATGGAACACTTGCAGTAGCGACGGCAATGACAAATCAGAAATATTATCCTATTTTTTTTTTTAATGTAAAACTTTTGCCTCGTTTTGGCGAGGCGCGTCCCGTTCAACCTAGTCGGTTATATTAGGGCACATGTCCAAATATAAAAGACCCTTAGGTCTGGGATATTATATTTTCCTAAAGAACTGTCAGGAAAGAAGAAAATGTGCAGGGGGAAATCAGAATTTGTCTGTTTCAATAACATTGTTTGTCTTGTATGGATGGACCAAAGACCCGTCAATTTTATATCCAATTATCATAACCCAACAGAAATGGGAACTGTTAGAAGGAGAAACAAGAATGGAACAACTGTGGATGTTCAAACTCCACAACTTTGTATTGACTACAATACTTTCATGGGTGGCTGCGATGTCAACGACCAAGTTTTTTGTCTCAATAAAACGTGCCAGCATTATCGCTGGCCTCGACAGCTCATAGTGAAATTTTTCATTTGGGCATGCAATAATGCCTATATAAGGGATCCCGTACACGCCCACTGAGGCATATTAGGAATATGGTGTTAGACCCATATTTTCTTGACCATCGGTACACTAGGGGTGATGGGGTCATCACGCCGGCCGCCTTAACCTTCCCAGAGTTGCTCTGGTACCCAATTCATGAGGCTGGGTCGACCCCGGAGCCTTGTGTGGTCTAAAAAAATCCCACCTCAACTGGGGACCGAACCATGGACCACCAAGCTAGAAAGCCAGTGCACTAACCACTGCGCTACCACGGCTCCAATAATGCCTATATACTAATGAATAAATACAATCCCCACAATGTAGGAAGACTCTACAGAACATTTGGTATGTCATCATCATGTAGCATGTCCTTTGCAGAACGTTGCTCTCATCACAGCCTGCCTGAAAGACTCAATCTCTAGCCAGCCTTCCCGCCTCCTCTATTGTCGTATTCAAGGTGTCTTCAATGTCCTGTGTCCACCGTCATCTTGGTCGGCCCCTGCCTCGCCTTCCAGGTACCATACCCTCCATCACTGCTCTTTCTAAACCACTATGATGTTTAATGTGGCCAAAGTATTTCAGTTTCCAGGATATAATATTGTTTATGAGCCAGTTTTCCCTCGATGTTCAGGTCTTCTTCTTCTCCAAGATATTCTGAGAATTTTTCAGTAACACTTTGCTTTGAAAGATTCGAAACATTTGGTATGTACATGAATGAAATCTGTTTATCACTCATTGGTGATTACAGAACAGCGACAATGAAGCTTCACAACCGTGTTGATGCACATCAGAGGCTGCAAAATGTGGGCTTGCATCATCCTTAAGTGTCTCCACAAGCTACAGGCAATAACATTTGTGTTGTGTGTGCATATAAATTTCACAAACATGTCACTGACTTCCCAGACATGGCCTACAAAGAAAGACTATTTAAAAAAGTGAAGACTGGTGCAAATATTGTGAAAGTTATCTGTGCCTAAAGGAAGTGTCTACATGCTGGGAGGACCAGCACAATAACTAGGAATATAGGAGATTATCAGGTCAGTCAATTTGAGATAGAATAGTTAAAACTGACCACATGGTTTTGTCACAGTAACTTGTGTTGCTTATGTCTCTTTTTTGTGCAGGAGCCCAGGGGAATTAGGTTTTATGGGCTGGGTGGCCAGGGTTCAAAGGGTTAATTATTCTTTAATTTATTTATTTATTGTCAGAATATTTTTATTTTTATCAAAATATGTACACTCTTGGATATCCTTCTAAATAAAAGTACATTTGTCCTATTATTTTAATGAGCTAGTTTTTTAAATTCTTGAATATCTCAGTTTATGTCCACTTTTATGACCAATTCTACAATTATTTTGACCTTGAATAATTAAATTGGAATAAATTATTGCTGTAAATACCACAAGTACACAGTTTATTCATCTTCTAACATATTGATGCATAATATGTATTGGCTTCATGCATTTTTAAAGATTTTAACACATTAACTACCGCAAGCCGCTGTCAGCGGCTCACAAAATAATCACATTTGGACCGCAAGCCGCTCAGAGCGCCAATCGAATTTTAGTAATAAAACGAATGAAAAAAGTACTGAAAAACTTTCTGATCTGGTTCGATATTTTAAGTTGCCACCGGAAAACAAATTCCCAAAGCATGGTTGTTGTAGAACACTGGAAAATTGATATTATGTTCACATTTTTCAACGTTTTGGGTTATTTACCAAATCGTGTAAAACTGTTTACCGTGACAACTAGTGATAGGACTACAAAAAATGCGCGTACATCTCGTCTAACCGCCAAATAGGATAGAAACGTGTTTCAACAATCGACTGATAGATCTAGCGACGAGGACAAGAGCGAAAACGGTGTGCACATTGATTGAAATTGTGATTTTGATAGAGATGGGGCGCAAGCAGTTATAATTGTGAAATTATTGCAAGTCCTCGGCCATCGGAGGGCCGTCAAATAGCAATAACCTCTATTAGAGTTACAACCGGTGTTTATTGTAATAGTTCATTCATGTATCTTTAAAATGACGTGTAATTCATAAAAATCTGTAATTAATTACGAAAACTACAGCTCACTTTGTGCAAACACCTACAGCATGAAAATGGGAAAAAAAATTTAATTCGGCCACAGTGTGTTTTTCAATTCGGTAGTTAATGTGTTAAATCTTATTTTGTAATGTCACCATAATTATGTTCAAATGCTCAGGTATTGCCCATTTGTGCTTAAAAATGTAATTAATTTTTAATTAATTAATTTATAATCAGACTCGTCTAATTTTTTTCAAATAATATACAAAATTGGACGTGCTTTTAAATAAAAGCAACTGTTTTGTACATTTTGCATTTGCTAGTTTTTTTTTCTTTTTTGAATGTTTCAGTGTATGTAAATTTTGTATTCCACTAATTAGGTAATTAGCTTGTTGCTACTCAACCAAGGTAAAAAAAAAAACTAACTACTACTATTCTAAAGTCCATTCAATTCCAAACACATTGATATATAATACTAATTCTTCTTCTTTGATCCTTAGCCGCCGACTGTCAAAGCAGTCAGTGGCCATCACGCCTAGTGGCATCTTGTAGGGCAACAACAAATTGATTCCACATTGCTCAGTCGGCGGCCATCCTTCCAGACAACAGAGGGCAGTCCAAGAGGAATAGGATGGAGGAATAATACTAATAAGTTTGATATATTTAATGATTTTAAAAAATTATAATAATAATAACCCCTTCATTCATAACTGACTATGGGAATGCGCCCCTGAGGTGACAGCCCTCAGCTGCTTATTTTCCTGGTGTTCCTTTTGACGTTTCTCCTCTTTTATACTTGCTGTGAGAGCTTCTTTTTGCCCAATCTGAGGTGGCACCATAGATAGCATCGCCACTTGGTGCGATCGGCAGCTTCATCCTCACAGGTTGCTGGATTTATGTCCAGTGCCCTCATGTCTCTCTTGCACACATCTTTGAATCTCAGCTGCAGTTGCCCAACTGTTCTTTTGCCATCTGCCAGTTGTCCGTAGAAGATATCTTTTTCGGGATGCAACCATCTTCCATGCGATGGACATGGCCAAGCCAGTGTAGTCTGCGCTGTTTAAGCAGTGTATACATGCTTTGAAGACCAGCAAGTGACAACACCTCGACATTTGTCACTTTCTCTTTCCACGAAATACCGATGATGTGGCGTAGACTTTAGAGATGAAAGGTATTGAGCCTTCTTTCTAGCTTAGCATAGGTTGTCAGTTTCTCGCTGCCATATAGAAGTGTGCTGGTGATGCAGGCGTTATATACCGCAGCTTTGGTCTTCGTTGTGAATTTGGAGTTTCCCTAAATACGCGTTGTGAGGCGGGCAAAGGTAGCTGCAACTTTTTCAATGCGGCTGTCAATTTCTGTGTCCAGGGAGAGTTTGTAGTTGATGGTAGACTCTGGTTATGTGAAGTGGTGCAACACTACCAATTCATAGTTATCGATAGTGATAACTGGTGCAATATCCACATCCTGACTCATCACATTTGTTTTCTTTAGACTTATTGTTAGGCCAAAGTCCTTGCATGCTTGGATGAAGCGATTCTTCAAACTCTGAAGCTCCTGTTGACTTTGAGTGACTACTGCAGCATCATCAGCGAATAACAAGTCTCTGATGATGACATTTCTGATTTTTGTTTTTGCCTTCAGGTTAAACAGTCAGCCATCTGACCTAGCATGACGGCATATTCCTTCAGTTGCATCTCTGAATGCATGTTTCAAGAGTAAGGAAAAGAAGATCCCGAAGAGGGTTGGAGCCAGAACACAGCCTTGTTTAACGCCACTTCGTATATCAAAGGGCTGTGATGTGCTTCCAGCATATTGGACTGTTCCCTTCATGTCTTCATGGAATGACTTTATCATTTCCAGAAATTTAACGGGGCAGCCTATTTTCGGGAGGATTTTGTAGAATCCATCCCTACTAACCAGGTCAGTTGCCTTTGTGAGGTCTATAAAGGCGATATACAAAGGCCTTGTCTGCTCTCTTGATTTTTCCTGAAGCTGGCCAAGAGAAAAGATCATATCTGTTGCTGAACTGCCAGCTTGGAATCCACAATGTGACTGGTTATATGCGCTCAGCTATCTTGTGTAGTCGCATTAACACATTAAAAGCCGCGAGCTGCTGGGACTGGCTTAAGAAATATCATTATTTTGGCCATGAGCCGCTCAGGGCATCGGTCTATGTTAAGTAATAAACTTACTTACTTAGTCGTTCCCCTTCTACCGTGAGGTGTAGAGGTGTTAAGTAATAAAACGAATGAAAAATGTACCGAAACACTTTCCGATCTGGTTCAAGATTTTAATTTACCACTGAAAGACAGCATCCATAAGCGCGAGTACGTCTGCCTCTGAAAATTGATATTATGAGGTGTGATCAAAAAGTATCAGGAATGGTAACAATTGATCAACGAATGTGCATCAGATTTTGTCAAAAACTTGACGAGCAAGATCTGGCGAATAGGGTGGTTGTCGGACCTGTTTTCAAAAAGTTTTTGTTATTTTCGGCGCACTCAAGCAGGTCACGAGCAGCCTGTTTCTGGTCAGCTGAGAGCAATTTTGGAACAAATTTGGATGGACGCGTCTCATGCCAAAATCGTTCGTAAGAATCGACTGAACTGAATCGAAACTAATGTGTAAGTCTTCAGATAACTTACAAAAAGTGTTTTGGTGATTTTCCAGCACAGCTGCGCACACAAGTTCGACATTGTTTTCACTTTTGCTGGTTGCGGGCCTCCCAGACCGTTCATCACTCTCAACACTTTCACGACCATCTTTAACACATTTATACCACTCATAAACTTGTGTACGACTCATACAATCCTCACCATAGACTGTCTGTAACTTTAAGTATGTGTCTTTGCATGTTTCGCCAAGTTTTTGACAAAATCTGATGAAAATTCGTTGATCAATTTTTTCCGCCATGAAAAATGCAAAGAAGACGGTTCACACCTGTAAGAACAAAGCACTACTGTAAACAAACCAGATGAGCAAGGCAGACGTGACTCACGCCACATGCACATTAGGTTCCAAGGTCAACCTGTGCCTAGCAGCTTCTGGCTGTGTCGCTCAGTTCCAGACTTATGCTACAATTCCGGATACTTTTTGATCACACCTTGTACGAGTATATTCATATTTTATGAACATTTCAGGTTAGTTACCAAATGATAAAACTGTTTACCATGGCAGTGAGTGATAGGGCCACACAAAAACGCTCGTACATCTCATCTAATTGCTGAACAGGCTAGAAACTTGTTTTAACAATTGATTGATAGATCTATCGATGAGGAGGACAGTGAAAACAAGGTGGACATTGATTCAAATAGTGATGGCCCAGGCAAAAACCTATATGCGGGTAACCATCGACAAGACACCCCCCTCTTTACGATTTCCAGCTGCCGTGGGATTTTTAACGATCACAAATTGTACACAGGACCTCCTATTTGTTCGTCCGTATCCGAGAAGGCTAGGCATCCAATCTCACTCCACAGGAGACCAGTCCACTTTCGGAAGTGAACTACTTTATAATTTTGCAACAATAATAATATGTGCAATATAAAATCTTAAATATTATGTTTATATTCCAAAATTATTTGCTTAATTTTTAAAAGTTCCATTGTAAAAATAAGAAAATCTTAGACTATAAATTACAAACAATCTTTAATTTTATTATAAGCTGCTAATTTCCCTTTGAAGTGAAAAATTATTATAAAATTATTTCCCTTGGTGCACAACATTTCTGGCTCAATTACAGCGTAAAGAACGGGTAAGGTATTTAATTTTTTTCTTTTTCGAATTTTGCGCGGACAGATGGATGCAAAATACGCTTCTATTATATATAATAAGATATAAGATCTCTTCAGGTAAAATGTGAACACAAACTGATTATAGAATGTGTATTGTTATTGTAATTGTTCAGAATCGACATCATTGCACTCCGGGCAAACCCATAGGCACTCAGTCTCCCTCAGCAAACATTGAAGTGTATGAATACTAATTGCTCCTGTTGCGCGCTGGTTATATATACACACTGGATGCATTCTCCCATACATTCATCCCTGCCAGTCTTGCACCTAATGCCAAACTCCAGCAATCTTAGCCGTGATAATTTATCGATTGCAGTGTTATTCTCTAATAAGTAATCATTTATTATCCTCAGTATCTCTCCTTTGTCCATATCCAATGCACCTACTGTAATAAATAAAAATATAGTATATAGAAATAAAAAATATATAGAAATTTCTATGGTATATAGAAATGTGTGATACGATAAAATATAAGATCTTGTTTTGTCACATATGTACACAATCTGAATATAGAAATGTGTTTAATACAGTTATAATAAATCTTAAACAGGTTCATGGCATTCTTCCCCTGATTCCAGTACTGCTGCCTGTCATGTGGTCAGTGGTGAATACTTTTGGCCAGGCTCGTGTATTTGCTGCGTATGAATTTTGTCAGTCACTGCAGGTAGCTACTGAAGTGTATAGCTACAAAAACACTATAGAACCACTCTGCAACACTTGCTAATAACATTGATGAGGAAAATAAGAGTTTACTTCTTCAATTATATTTAGTTACTTAGTCGTTTTTCTTCTACCTTGAGGTTAAGAGGTTAGCCAGAGAGAACTCCATGCTATCCTATGGGCTGAATTATGAAGAACTGCAAATACTTTGATGCATAGTATTGTACTTTATTAAAATGATGAAAGATTTAACATTTGTGTATATCTGTGCACCTGTTTGTTCAAATATGTTAACAAGAGAATAGCTAAATGCTTTTTATAGCTAGAAAAAAATGTTATATTTAGAACATTCACAATTTTAATTAATTTTCCTCATGGAATTATTTTTTAATGCTGAAATTCATACTTGCTTCTAGGACCTGAAAGATTCCACAGAGAGCTTTGGTAGCTGCAGCAACATTTCTGTTGAGGACGCACAGCTGAGCTTCATATGGAAAGAGACACTGAGAAGCTTTTGGCATATGTTCACTGGCATGAAACCCCTTTGCTGTCCTGACTTTGAGATGTTGCATGCTCTTGGCAGTGTCACAGTAGGTCACATTTTTCATAATTGCTTTGGAAATGGTGACCGTATAAATTGTGGTGTTTGCAGCAACTAATGTAAAACCATTGGTTTGACAATTTAAAAATAGCAGGAAATTATTAAAGGAATATGTGACAAGTGACATGAGTGGTTATATAAGATGTGAATATTAAAAAACAAGATTAAGTTCATCAAATAATTATATTGCTGTTTTGCTTAAAAGTTGTTTCTTTCAAAAATATTTCCTTGGACATGGATACATTGTTCTGTATATTCTTCCAGGCATTGAAACATATTTAAAAATAATTTTCATGTAAATTTTCTATTGCATACTTTATTTTCTTCTGAACATTCCAGAAAGAGAAAAAATTTAATAGGAGCAAGATTAAAATGAGTAAGATAGATAGTGAGATACTTGACTTTTAAGCCAGAAATTGGAGAACTCTGATGGCAGTGTTAGCTGGAGTGTAGATGTAATGAAGGATCTCTTCACTCTGCCATATATTCTGTCACTTTAAATTAAATGGTTTTAATTTACAGTATGATCAGTTGGTGTACATTAGTCATGAGAGGCAGACACTTGAACCCGTGCTCTCAGCTTGCAAGGTATCATTAGGGCAAGGGCGATACACATGGTGCCACAACAAAGTGCTAAATGACCTGTCTGCGACAGTAGATCTGGCAAGGATAAAGGCGAACAGCAATGTCAGGCCGAGCACAGCAAATACATACTTCCTGAGAGCAAGAAAGTCAGCACACTCCAAACCGAGTAAATCAGGTAGCAGTGTACCATCTCTTCTTGACTGTGCAAATGACTGGGAGATGGTGGTAGACCTACTGGGACGAGGGGCATATCCAGAGAGTATCAGAAAATCTAGAAGACGGCCGGGTATAGTGCTGCATTCTTCATCTTTGCACCAGGTAATATTGAGTGAACTGACCATGCCATTTTAATCCAGATTGGATGAGCAACATTCGTTCAAAGCGGTCAAGTATAGTGATCTTTCTGCGAATCTGAGACAAAATGGGTTCACTGCAAGGGTCATGGCTGTTGAGATAGGTGCAGGAGGGCTCGTGGCTGCATCAGTGTGATTTATTGAAACTGTTGGGGCTCACGGGACAGTCGAGAACAAGGGCACTGAAGAGGCTTAGTGAAACTGCTGAAAAGGCATCATGCTGGCTGTTGAACAACCGCAGTGGGCTATGGAACTCGGGACAGTAAACTCTATCCCCACCTGCGTTACAGAAAACATCCAGAAAGTGAAAATTTTTCTAAGTCCGCAATACATTGAGTTTTTCATTGTATTGGTGAAAGGACAGTGGCTTACAGGCAACCCGCAGTGTATTATATGAGGTGTCGGGCACAAGTAAATTTTCAGTTGCTAGCGCACAGTGGCTTCAAGCCTTGTTGGCTTCGCACAGGTGGGTCAGTGTCTGTCCCTAGTCATGGTGTGCTGTGGAATGACCATAATAATTTGTTTTCAACATAAGGGTTACTTTTACAATTGCCTCCGGCTGGCAGAATTGTGGATTTGAACGCTGCAACCAAGGTGAAGTGGGTTCATTTTCTACATAAGACACCAGGAGGAGGAGACACTTGGGAGTCATGACCCAGGTGGGCCCACCCCCCTTAGAGTGTAAAGGAGAATAAGGGATCGAAACACTTGATCGGTGGGGGGACTTTTTCTGATGATCAGATTGCCTCCTGCTGTATCGCTCTGAATAGAGTTTCCTATCATAGTCCATAACAATTTCTTAAATATCAGAGATAATTATAAGCATTTTATTTATTTTTTTAGTTTGGATTGTGATGTTCTTGCATGTGACAGAGATCACTTTCACTGCCTTGACTACCTTTTGCTTTCTGGGTCAAGATGGAAGAGCCAAGTTTCATAGCATGTGACATTTGTACTGAGAAATCCTTGGCCTTCGTAATTTTTTTTTCCCAAAATATCTTCACATGCTAGGCTTTAAAGTTTTTCATCTTTATTTAGACTCATGGGCACTGTTTGGCACACACTTTCCTCATTTTATATTAAAATTCTTTTTCCGCCATTCGATGCTCACATAATGACTGGTTCTAATCAGGATCTCAACTTTTTTTGTTTTTTGTCAGTTTTCTTATGATATCATCATCATCATCATCATAACCCTCTACTCCCAAAGGAGCATAAGCTTTCACCAAACACATGCCAAGTCCTCCTGTCACGTGCCATCATCTCAAGTTATTTCCACATTCTCCTCATCATTTTCACCTCTGTTTCCAGCTCTCTTCTCCATACGCTTCTTGGTCTACCTCTGCCTCTCTTGCCCTGGGGGTTCCAGAACAAGGACTGCCTTGTAATGCTATCAACAGGTTTCCTCAGTGTGTGTCCTATCCACTGTCATCGTCTTCTTCTCATCTCTTGTTCCACTGTCACTTGTCTAGTTCTTGACATCAGTTTGACATTGGTAACCTTGTCATACCATTTTAATCCCTCTATTCTACGCAAGCACCCATTTATGAAAGTCTGTAGCTTTTTGGTAGTTGTCTTTGTTGTTCTCCATGTCTCAGAGCCATACAATAGGACTGACTTCACATTTGAGTTGAAGATTCTTATTTTCGTGTTGGATCCGATTTCTCTTATCTCCATATATTTCCCAATGCAATGAAAGCTCCTCTTGCTTTTCGTATTCTTTTTTTGATATCACTGTCTGTTCCTCCAACTTTGTCTATATTGCTGCCAAGATATGTTGACGATTCTACATCTTGTATTGGTGTTTCTTCAAGTTCAACCCTGTTATCATTACCTGCATTTATTCTCATTATTTTGGTCTTCTCCCTGTGTATTTTCAGACCCAATTGCTGTGACCTCTCATCAAGTGTTTTCAATTTGTCCTGCATCTAATTACAGTTATGGGACAGAAGAGCCAAGTCATCAGCAAAATCCAGATCATCCAACTGCTTAGTCAGAGTCCACTGGATTCCATCTCTGTTGTGTGTTGTCGATGTTCTCATAACCCAGTCTATTGCTAGTAAGAATAGAAAAGTCAGACAAGAGGCATTCCTCACGAGCTCCTGTTCTTATCCCAAATGGTTCTGTAAGCTGTCCTTCATGAAGAACTCTGCATGTCATGTCTTCATGTTTTCTTTTTTAAATTAATGATCTTCGGGGGAACTTCATAATGCCTCATCAATTTCCAAAGTGATTCTCTGTCTACACTGTCAAATCCTTTTCGTAGTCCACAAATCCGATGTATAGTGGTGAATTCCATTCCAGACTTTGTTCAACTATTATTCTCTCAAAGTGGCTATCTGATCTGTACAGGATCTGTTTTGTCAAAAACCTGCTTGTTCATCTCTCAGTTTCTTGTCTATGGACTCTCAAGGATAATCCTGTTTAATACTTTTCCTGGCACTGATAGTAACATTATTCCTATATAATTTGTGCACTCTTGTAAATTTCCCTTCTTAGGTAACTTAATCAGATATCCTTCCTTCCATTCTGCTGGTATCTCTTCCTTTTCCCAGACTTTACCAAGTAATTTATATAACATCTCTGTAGCCGTGTCGATATCTACTTTGATGGCCTCTGCTGGAATGCCATCAGGTCCAGATGCTTTTCCATCTCTTAAAAGCTTTATGGCTTTATTTCTTTCCTTCGTTTTTCCTTCACCGTTAATTTGTAGCTCTTCTTCTGCTGGCTGGATGTGTGTGTGTGTGTGTGTGTGTGTGTGTGGGGGGGGTCGTTTTGTGGAGCTGGTCTATTACACAAATATTCTGTCCACCTTTTCATTCGCCCTTGTATGTTGCTGAGCAGTTTTCCATTCTTGTCTTTTAAAAGGCAACTTGTTTGCTTGTATACTGTTCAAAAAAAGAAATGCAACATTATTGCAGTTGTAATGGACACCAAATTTCAAACTTGTACCAAAATTTTATTTTACGGAATTAATGTTTCAATCTTGGCATGAAGAAACGTTCAGACTTTAACAATGAAATGATGTTCATTAAATTTGGTTTGGACTTTTATTCTTTGCGACTGAGGGCCTCCGTTTCAGTAAGGTGTATGGCCTCCTCTGGCCTCTATCAGAGAACGACATCTCCTTGTCATGGATCCGATTAGCCGTTGGATCTGTTGTTGTGGGATGGCTGCCCACTCTTCCCGCAGTGCAAGAGACAACTGTCGGAGATTGGCTGGAGCCACGTCTCGCTGGCGGAGTTGTCTGTCGAGTTCATCCCATAAGTGTTCTATGGGGGTTCATGTCTGATGACATGGCTGGCCACGGAAGGGTCTGGACGTTGTTGTCTGCGAGGAACTAGGTGGTGAGTTGTGCCACATGAGGTCGAGCATTATCCTGCTGAAAAATCGACCCTCGTGCAGCCAGAAGTGGAAGGACGTGAGGACGAAGAATTTCAGTGACGTATCGTTGGGCATTCAGGCATCCTTCAATTTACACCAGGTCACTTCTTCCCATGAAGTTGATTGCCCCCCACATCAGTACACCTCCACCACCATGTGGAGGAGACTCATCAACGCTGTTCTGGGCGTAGCACCCATGGACTCTGCGGTAAACTCTTCTCCGTTTATCGTGTTGCTGGAGCACAAAAAATGATTCATCACTAAACCAAACCTGTCTCTAGTCATTCCCAACGGTCCATTAATGATGCTGGTTTGCCCGCTGCAGTTGGTTCTGGCAATGCCGGTCCGTAAGAACAGGACCTCTGTAGGGTCTTCTAGCACAAAGACCAGAGTCGTGCAGCCGGTTCCTGACCGTTTGATCTGAAATTCGACGAGCTGCTGACATTGACTGGACTATGGAGGACGCAGATGCAAGTCGATTCCTGAGGTGACGCACCCGTATGAAGTGGTCTTCGGCAGGAGTTGTGACTCTGGGTCTTCCACTGCGCGGCCGGTCTGCCACTTAGCCAGTTTCTTGAAATCACCTCCAAAGGCAACTAATGGTGCTTCTAACCACATTAAATTGTCTGGCCACTACACTTTGTGACTGTCCAGTCTGTAAACGTCCAATGATGATGAGTCGTTGTTCTGTATTGAGATGAACCATACTTATGCATTGAATTTTCAACTGAATTTATTCGAGGAGCATCAATCTTTTATAGGCATTCAATAATATGGTCAGAGAGTTTTGTGTTCAGTAAGTTTCACGGGATTCTCATGAACCTGTCATGAGTTATTGTCAAAAATGTTGTTTTGACCTTGACCTCTTTCATGACTTCACGAATCATGAGGTGAGTACAATTCAAGTAACCACGAGAAGTTAATGACCAGGTGGACACAGTCGATAGGTTGACTGATATCCAATCAGTGAATATCTTTTATAAAAGTAACACCAAAAAAGTTGTGTTTCTTTTTTTGAACAGTATATTTCCCTGTTAGCTTCTTTGTGCTGTTATACATTTCTCTCATATTTCTTTTGGCTGCAGCATCTTCTGCCTCTCTTGCCAACTCCTCAATATACTTCCTCTTGTCTCTTTTGATACTTCTTTTTACTTCTTTGTTTGCTTCTGTGTACACTTCTTGAGCCTTGGCTTTGGAACTTCTGGTTTTGCTTGTGTTTAAATCTGCTTTCTTGTTTTTTCTGTCTTTTATCTTATTGATGGTTTCTGTTGTTATCCATGCTTTTTGTTGTCGTTCCCTTTTCCCCAGTATTTCTTCACACATCTCATTCCATACAGTTTTGATTTGCTGCCAATAGTCTTCTGTATTCTCTACATCTTCCACCTGTTGGAGCACTTGGAATTTGTTGGATATTGTGACCGCAAATTTGTCTTGATTTCTTAGATGTCCTACATTAAATTGTTGTCTATAATTTTGCATTGTTGCATATTTCTTGAGTTTCATATTTTATGATATGAGATGATGGAAACATTTATCCTGTTCCACATTGTCGGTTTTCAGCTAAAACTATCCATCTTACTCATTTTAATCTTGCTCCTCTTAAATTGTTTCTCTTTCTGGCATGTTCAGAAGAAAAAAAAGTATGCAATAGACAATTTACATGAAAAATTTATTTTCAGTTTCTCTTACAAAATTTTTGTATCATCATCATGTGATGTATTCTTTCCAGAACGTTGTCTCCATTACAGCTGCTCTGAACGCATCACGATTCTGGGCAAGTCGACCCGCATCAGCCAAAGACAAGTTCAGACTCTCTGTGATGTCCTGGGTCCACCGTCGTCTAGGTCGACCCCTTCCCATTTTTCCAGGGACCATGCCTTCCATCACTGTTTTTTCCAGACTATTATGTCTTTTTATATGACCAAAAAATGTCACCTTCCTTATTGCGATGGTATTTAGGAGCCAATGTTCCTGTACGTTTAGTGAGTGCAGTACTTCTCTGTTGGTCTTTTTTTCTGTCCAGGGTATTCTCAACATCCTTCTGTAGCATTTCATTTCGAATGATGTAATCTTTTTTGCAACTGTTTTATTGAGTGTCCAAGTCTCGCAGCCGTATGTTGCTACTGGGAATATACATGCTCTGATCAGTTGTAACTTTGTTTCTTTGCTTGTGCCTTGCCATAGGTTTTTCATCTGTATTAGTTTATGTGAAGCAATTGCAAGTCTTCTTTTAATTTCTACTGCACAGTCACCAGAGCTGTTGATGATTGATCCTAAGTATTCGAATTCATTAACACTTTCCAGTTCTTCGTTATCAATTTCAATTTCTGGTTTGGTCTTTACTTTGTCTGTTGTCAATACTTTGGTCTTCTTGGTGTTTAGGTATAGATTCTGGGCCTCGCTGTGTTTTTTTGGTGGACAGAATTAATTGTTCAAGTCCTTCTGGGTTGGTCGATAGGAGGACTGTGTCGTCAGCATATCTGATTTCCGGGATCTGGTACCCGCCGATGTTAAATGAGTCAAACTCTGTGTGTTCTTGGTCATCTCTTACGTTTCTCATGATATTCTCGGCATAAATGTTAAACAGGTAGGGGAAAGGGTACAGCCTTGTCTTACTCCTTTCTGTACTTCAAACCATTCTGATGTTTCCCCCTCTATTCTTACGGCTGCCTGTTGTTCTTGGTACAGCAGTGCGATGAGTTGTATAAGGTGGTTTGGAAATCCCGTATTTTTCATAATAGCCCATAACTGCTGATGTTGTACACAATCGAAAGCTTTGGTGTAATCAATGAAACAAGTATGTAGGTCAACGTTGAATTCTCTACACTTTTCTATGATGATCCTCATGTTGAATATATGATCTCTAGTGCCTCTACCTGGTCGAAAACCCGCCTGTACTTCGTTTATTTCTGTTTCTAGCTTTTGTTGCATCCTTTTCATTATGATTTGTAATAGTATTTTGCTGGCATGGCTTATAAGAGTTATAGTTCTGTAGTTTGTGCACAGTTTCAGGTTGCCCTTTTTTGGCAAGGGTATGTAAATTGATCTTTTCCATTCCTTGGGCCAAATTCCGCTTTGCCAGATCTTGCAGCATAATGCATGGTATATACGAGCGCTGCCTTCTCCTCCTGCCTGTATCATTTCAGCTGTTATTTCATCACAACCAGGAGATTTTCCACTTTTTAAGTGTTTGATTGCATTCCGGACTTCCTCTATGGTAGGTTCTGGTTCACGTTCCGCTTCATTCATGACGTTGTTATCTGCCGCTTTGTTTATTTCCGTATACATTTCTTGACAGTACTCCTTCCATCTGTTCAGAATATCTTTACGTTCTGTTAGAGTGTCGCCTTTCTTGTCGTTTATTGCTCGAGGTGATGATTTAAAGTTGCTGTTCTTCAATGTTCTTACTTCAGAAAACATATTCTTACTCAATCCCTGTTCGCGCATTTCCTCTATTTTCCTGCAGGTGTCGTTTATGTATTGTTGTTTGTCTTGTCTGACTCGTTTTTTAATCTGCTTTGTGTATTCCTTGTACAACTCCTGATTTTCTGTATCTTTTTTGGACTTCATTTTTCTTCTCTCTACCACCAACTTCAGTGTTTCGTCTGAGATGTATTCTCGTCTCTTTATACTTCTTTTAGGAATTAACCTCTGTGCATTTGTAATATAAACATCTCTGATGTTATTGGCAAGTTCATCTGGTGTCATTTCCTCCTGTACTGCCATAAGAATGTCAAATTTGTTCTGAATATCGACACTGTACTCTTCTGGTATGGCGCTTGTGTCATAACGTATTACTTTGTCGCTTGTAACGACTTTTTTCAATTTGATCTTGAAGTTTGCAGCAAGAAGTTCATGGTCGGAGTCACAGTCTGCTCCTGGGAGCGTCTTGATGGATGAGATACAAGATCGCCACCTTTGTTGTATTAAGATGTAATCTATTTGGTTCTTGCTTTTTCCGTCCGGTGACGTCCATGTATATAGTCTTCTAGGGTGTTGCATGAAAAGAGTATTTGTGATGACTAGGTTGTTTTCTAGGCAGAATGTTGTCAAGCGTTCTCCTCTCTCATTTCTCTGACCCAATCCATAACTTCCTTTCACTCTTTTTTCATGTTCTAATCTTTCGTTTCCAACTTTGGCATTAAAATCTCCCATTATTATCCTAATATCTTGCTTATTTGCTTTCTCTAATGCGTGTTGCAGTTCATTGTAAAAATCTTCAATTTCCTGTTCTTCAGCAGCTGCTGTTGGCGCATATGTTTGTATAATTGTGATGTTCTTTCTTTTTCCTTTCAGTCTGATTGTGACAATGCGGTCATTTATGGGATTATATCCTAATAGGGAGGCAGCTGTCCTTTTAGACAGGTAGAAGCCGACGCCACTCTGACCTCCTCTCTCTTTGCCTGAGTATATGAATGTTCCTCCTGATGGAATCGAAAAGTGTCCCTGGCCCGACCATCTGTGCTCTGAGATGCCCAGGATATCGATGTTTAGTCTTTCCATCTCGTTCTTCACTATGTACTGTTTTCCTTGGTATAAGCTTCTGACGTTCCATGTTCCTATTTTGATTATTTTTCTAAGACCGATGACATGGTTTTCCGTGGTAACACAGTCAGGCTTTTGGCCGTCATCACGATTACCTGTACTGATGCTGCCAACGATCTCTTCCCCAGTTAAATATGATCTGCCTGGCCTGGGGGCCTCACCACCAGATCTTTGCGTAGTATTCAGATTAGCCATTATGGATTTCTTGGCATTGTACATCCAGTAGTTTGCCATTGCTTTCTGGACGGTTCTGGCCGCTTACCATTACAGTCCATGGTGCGCCCTCAGCCCGATACCAGGCCTTTCCAACTCCTGCCCTAGAAGCTGTTGTCAAAATATTATTGATCATCCACCCGTTCGGCCAGCAGTTGTGTGTACTGTTTAAGGGGGACCTCCCTTTTTCAATTTGCTCACGTAGTTCTGCCGGCCAGTCAAAGCCGTTGCCCGGGGGTGTGGCGCTGCCGTACACAAGCAGACTTGAGGAGCCATACGTGAGCTAAACTGGAGTGGGGGAACCAAATAGGATCCAGGCCATCCTCAAAAAGAGGAAGTGACTGCCTCTCACCGTGAGGTACTATCCCTTACACACTCCAGCCCTACCCCCCTACAGCAGATTTCAAATTTTGCAACTTCAGGGTCAATATAGTCTATGTTGGGCATGTCTATTTTATGCCCATGAGTCTAAATAAAGCCTCCAGATACAGTGGTCTGCTGTGAACACTGAGTAATCAGATGCGGGCCACAAGATGTGGTGATCACTAAGGGCTTGCATGGAAATTGTAACAGGGTCAATTTAGGCATAAAATAACTCTGAAGTTTCACGAACAGAACCCCGGTGAGATGGAGGTGCCTGAACCTCTCAACTATTGTGCATTGCCTTGTGAGTTACACATTTAAGTCAAAGGTTATTGAAGAATGCTATAAACAATCAGTTCCATTGTGTTATATTTTGTACAGTCACAGGTTGAAGACTAGTGTTAAAAGAGATAAAGAAGAAACTGGATAGTTTAACATCAATGCATAGGAAAACAGTCATCAACAGAACTGACTGACTTGACACATAAATTTGTGGACAGACATGATTGGCTATGCAAGCCAGTAAGGCACTTGGGAAGAACATAAGTAGCATTTGTGAACCAATTCAAACTATTGTGATCATGACAGTATGTTTATAGCATGATTAGGCAGTACAGATAATTGTATAGTATGATTATAGTACAGATAAAAGTGTATGACCTTAGGTAGTGCAGATAAATGTGTATGGTCTTAGGTAGTGCAGATAAGAGTGTATGTGGCCTTAGGTTGTGCAGATAAATGTTTATAGCATTAGGCAGTGCAGATAAGAGTGTATGGCATTAGGCAGTTCATATAAAAGTGCATGGCATTAGGCAGTTCATATAAAAGTGCATGGCATTAGATAGTTCAGATGAAAGTGTATTGCATTATTAGTCAGTTCAGATAAAAGTATATGGCATTAGGCAGTTTAGATGAAAGCATGTTATTAGTCAGTTCAGATGAAATTATGGCATTAGACAGTTCAGATAAAAGTGTATGGCATTAGGCAGTTCATATAAAAGTGTACAGCATTAGTCTGTTCTGATAAAAGTATGGTATTAGGCAGTTCATATAAAAGTGTACGGTATTAGGCAGTTCATATAAAAATGTATAATATGATTAGATGATACAGACAACAGTGTATGGCCTTAGGCAGTACAGAATAATTAAGCAGTACAGGCAAAAATGTAGGTCATGAGTACAAACACATATATAAACACATATTACTCAAACTTCATGACCTGTTATATTTATGGTGGGCAGAGAAAACAGTGTGACATAAATCAACAGCTCATTTCATGGTAAATAGATATTTATGCAACATGAATAAAGTTCAAAGTTAACTATCTTGTTCTTGTCTGATAGGTCTTTAGAATTTGTCACACAGCTGCATACAAAGTCTGGTTACTTGATAAACAAACCTTATGTATGAAACATGGTTTTTCCCCACAATACTACAGAGACATGGAGTACAACAATTTGAAATTTTGAACAAGTACAGAATTTTGACAGAGCACAAAGAAGAATTTATGGGCAAAAATATTAAAACTAGGACTGCAAATGAAGAGTATGAAAAAATAATGATATACAGTAACTTTATGGATCACCACTGCCTCGCTAACCGATGTCTTCTGTGTCCTTAAATCGCAGCCCCCGGTCGTGATGTGAGCAAGCCGTCACATTGTATTGATGCTTGACAACAGTCTCGAAAAAGGCCCCGCTCTTGCAATGAGTCGTGGGCCAGCAGTCAGTAAGCTGGTGTCGCTTTCGGCCTGTCCTGTCCAACTAGGGGAACGTCTTGTCGGCAGGCGGCCAGTGGTTCTTGCAAGAATAAAATCGCCGGGATCCGCTCTGCACAGAGCGCTGTCTCCCTCCCTGCGCGAGCGACGAAATGGTCGAAGAAGATGCACGTCTGTTCGGACAGTTATCTGGTTGATCCTGCCAGTAGTCATATGCTTGTCTCAAAGATTAAGCCATGCATGTCTAAGTTCACACTGTCTCACGGTGAAACCGCGAATGGCTCATTAAATCAGTCGAGGTTCCTTAGATGAAGCGATCCTACTTGGATAACTGGCAATTCTCGCAGTTCTCGCAAGAATAAAATCGCCGGGGCCGCAATTCTAGAGCTAATACATGCTTGCATGTCTCAAAATGTCCGGCATTTCTGCAGACCCTCTGCTCTCGAGATGTCTGTATCCTTTATATGGTCAGTTATGACTGGAAGGACGTGAAACATCTGGCATTTCTGCAGACCCTTTGCTCTCAAGATGTCTGTATCCTTTATACGGTCAGTTACGAGGGAAGGTCAAAAAGAAATGCCTCCTATTTTTTATGTATGTAAATACTGCATCGGTGTGCAATTTGTAAATTTAGCAGGATTCCTCAAACACTCTTCTGCACTGTATAGCATCACCAACCTGTTTCAGTAACAGGTGGCACCACTGTAACAGTTTTAAAATGGCTGCCAAAGACGTTCGGTTAAAACAACGTTATGTCATAGAATTCCTCAATGCTGAAGGCAAGACCCCAATTCGCATCCACGAACGTTTGAAGAATGTTTATGGAGATTCAACAGGGGATGTTAGCACTGTCCGACGTTGGGTACATCTTTGTGACGAAGCTGAAGTAGGTCAATCCTCAATGGCTGACGCAAAGCGGACTGGCCATCCGTCTACCGCAGTGACTCCACACAACATTCATTGAGTTGATGGCATCATTCGTGGTGACCGTCGGGTTACACTGGATGAACTTTCTTCCATGTTGTCCATTAGTAAAGGCAGTGTCCAGAACATCATTAAAGACCTGGGTTATTCAAAAGTTTGTGCACGGTGGGTACCCAGAATGTTGACAGACAGACATAAAGAAAACCATAGCCATCAACCTCCTGCACCGTTACGAAACTGAAGGAGAAGAGTTTTTATCAAATAATGTGACAGGTGATAAGACTTGGGTTCATTTTTTTGAACCAGAATCCAAGAGGCAGTCAATGGAATGGCATCACACAACATCGCCGACAAGAGAGAAGTTCAAAAGTTCCCCATCTGTAGGGAAAGTTATGGCCTCCGTGTTTTGGGATGAGAAGGGTGTGATTCTTCTCGACTTCTTGGAACAGGGAAACACGGTGAATGCAGACCGTTACATTGACACTTTGAAGAAGCTTAGAGGTCGTCTTCTGCGACTTTACCCATTAAAAGATCAGAGAACTGCACTACTGTTGCACGATAATGCCACGCCACACATCGCTAAACGCACCGTTGATGCGATTGCAGAATTTGGCTGGACATTATTACCACATCTCCCTTACAGTCCCGATCTTGCACCTTCTGACTTCCAACTGTTTGGACCACTGAAAGAAGATCTTCGCGGACATCACTTTGAGGACACCGAGACCCTTAAACGCGCCGTACGCCAGTGGTTTAGGAAAAAGGACACACATTTTTACCGTGCGGGGATACATGCCATTGTGAGAAGATGTTCAAAAACTGTAACAAATAATGGAGACTACATTGAGAAATACATTTTTGAAGTTCAGGCTTGGGGATACATTTCCATGTGAATTTTATGTTTTCTTGCCTATTGAATGAAATTAAAAATTACGAGGCATTACTTTTTGACCGCCCCTCATATGACTGGAAGGATGCAAAACATCCGGCATTTCTGCAGACCCACTGCTCTCGAGGCACCTGCATCCCTTATATAGTCACAAATGACCAAATTCAAAAGATGGATTAGAGGGCAAGTTCTGTATCCTGCTAGTGACAGGCGGTTGCTACTGGTGTCAGACTGTAGCGGCCCGACCGCTCCTCTGATGCCCAGGCCGGGTCTTGCTGCATGGGCAACAGCTCGATCTACAATTGTCCAACCTCGTGCCACCGAAAGTTATTTTAGGAGGTATGCTTCTATGGTCAGTAATGACGGGTAGGGAAGATAGATGGATCACCAATGATAGTATCATTTGATTAAACAGACTGATATGGCTGGTATGCCAAAAGAGTTCGGCTAGTACAGGGTCAAATAAAGGGCATATTCAGTCAGATCATTCAAATTACTGTCCTTAAAATTTACATTCCTTGAGACTATCACCAGACAAGGTTATATTCCATAGGAAGTACTAATGAACACTCATCTCACACATGCTGACTCAGCAGACTCACAGATTCATCCACAAAGCTACAACAATCTTAAATACTCTTTCTTTCATTTACTATCAATTACCTCCTTTCATAGTTATCTCCATTGCAAAGACCAAACAACACGTTACAAAAAACAAATAGCTATAAAAAGGAAATCACCACTGCAGGAACATGTGGTGGCCCCCATTCCTCGTAAGGAGTCTAAGAGGATATTGGTGATTAGGACTTCTGGGCTAGGACTCATGGGCATGAAGGATGATGGGAAAAGAATATCTGATTCCGGGGAAAGCAGTATCTTCAAATAGGAGTTATTTTATATAGTGCTAATATCATTGGAATGTTTGTAGTTTTATCCATGTGGGAGCTGTTTTAGGTGGTAGGCATGTAATCTTTTTACATTTCCTTGAAGAAGGCAGTAATTATTATTGAATGTCAGTTTCTATCTTGTTCCATTTCTCTTTCTTTTCTTAGGCATTATGCTGTGTGGATAAAAAAGGAATCTTGTCTTGGCCTAATCCATCTGCTGAGAAAGTGTTTTTCTTTTCATCAGTCCCAAAGCGTCAGGTGCTAGAAGAAGAAGATGAAAAAACTGAAAAGGATGATAAAAAGATGAACAAGCGCAAGCGAAGATTAAAGACACAATGTGGTAAATCTGGTAGAGTTTGCTTTTGTTAAGACTTGAATGTGTGATTGCTTCACTGAAGTGGAAGAAAAAATTTGTTCTAAACTAAAACTGTCATAGGTAGTATCAGAGAAAGTATTATCTAAGCATCAGATTTAAGCTCTAGCTCCAACATTTTCATTCTTTTGTCGATCATTTGTCCTTAGCTATAATAGTAGTCTCTGATAGACAACTTTCTATTAGCCCTCTGTTTGATTTACAACTTTCTGTTAGCCTTCTCTCTGATAGACAACTTTCTGTTAGCCCTTTCTTTGATAGACAACTTTCTATTAGCCCCCCCTGCTTTAGTACTATCATCCTCTTGCCTTGATGGTTTGTCCCTAGCTGTGGCGGTAGTCTCTGATGGACTAGAGTTAGCCTTTACATGTGTAGCATTGTCATCATCATCTTGATGGTTTGTCCCTAGTTGTGATGGCACACTCTGATATTATAATATTTTTATCATAATTGTTTGTTAAAGAAATTGAAGTAAAAGATAATTGATGCAAAAATGTTACTGAATAATTATCTCCCCTCCTTCTTTCAGATCATGATCCAGCTTCTAACATTGAAGTTTTAGATCTGACTCATGATACAACAAAACACAGGGTAAATAACACAGTGTTTACAGTGACAGTCTATGTTTACACTGTATTTGCAGTGACAGTCTACTTTTACACTGTATTTACAGTGACATTCTACTTTTACACTCTATTTATGGTGACAGTCTACTTTTACATTGTATTTACAGTGACAGTCTACTTTTACACTGTATTTACAGTGACATTCTACTTTTACACTGTATTTGCAGTGACAGCCTACTTTTACACTGTATTTGTAGTGACAGCCTACTTTTACACTGTATTTACAGTGACAGTCTACTTTTACACTGTATTTACAGTGACAGTCTACTTTTACACAAGTATGTCATCTCAACCCAGAAGGTGTCCTTTCCTAAGGCTACATACACCATCACTAGTAGCTTCATGTGTGAATCGCGTAATGTCATTTATACGATCATATGTAAACGTTGCTGCAAAACCTATATTGGCCAAACAGGCAAACGACTTGGGGACAGATTCAGCCAGCACTTAAATGACATCTCTCAGCAAAAGTCCACACCAGTTGCCACACACTTCAATAGTCCTGACCACCAGGGTCCCATCGACATCCAGGTCACTGCGATCCGATCCTGCTCCTCTGACACTGCCAGCCGAGAACAGCTTGAGAACCGTCTTATGGGGTGTCTAAAACCAGCCGGTCTCAACACTTTCCACACCTTTGTCTGAGGTCACCCTTTCCTCTCTTGCTCTATTTGGACTCTTTCCACTCTTATCCTATTCTTCTATTTTTATGCCATCCTCCATAATATGTATGGATGTACACGTTTTCTAATTTGTCTTGATTTTTTATTTCATATTCATTTATCTCCTACTTATTCTGTCCTCTTCTATTTCCAGTCCCCACTTTTATTATATTTGGGTAGTTTTTTGTTCAGTTTCGTTTTTTAGTTTTCAGCTTCTTAGTACATATTGTGTACTTCCGGGGTCAGAAGTCACTTCCTTTTCAGCCATGCTTCGCCTTCAGGGAAGTACCTAGATTTTATTTATATTTATTTTTATATTTCTTTAAGTTCTTATGTCTCCTATCTAGCCTTCACTTTCTTTCTTTTCCTGACGAAGGCCTTGTGGCCGTAACGTAGACTACTTTCTTTGTCTTTTGTCCTCGTAAGACGAATCACCTTTTTTCGATTTTTTTTCAAACCCACCCATTGTATTTACAGTGACAGTCTACTTTTACACTGTATTTACAGTGGCATTCTACTTTTACACTGTATTTGCAGTGACAGTCTACTTTTACGCTGTATTTACAGTGACAGTCTACTTTTACACTGTATTTGCAGTGACAGTCTACTTTTACACTGTATTTACAGTGAGTCTACTTTTACACTGTATTTACAGTGACATTCTACTTTTACAGTTTATTTACAGTGACAGTCTACTTTTACACTGTATTTACAGTGTGTTATGAGTTTAATTCATAACATGTATGTCAATATCAATACGGTTCGACAAGTAGTCATATTTGTTTATGACTGGTGACCCTTGGTTACAGGAAGTACGTCATGGCTTTTGGCCGAGTAGCAGACGCCTAGAGTAGCCATCTGCTGATGTTAGCAGTCTGTAAAATGGTCTCTTCGCTGTGTGTTCTTCAAGGCAGGTGGACGTGTGTGTTCCAATCTCCTGAGAATTATTATATTTCACTCTCGATTCCTACAATGTTCGACCACTAGCTCATCCATACATCTCCATGTGATGAGTCTAGTTTATGTATGATAGGAATTTGTATGGATGTCAGGAAAGTGAGTACAAATATATTTATGAGAAACCTGTCGAGGACAGTGTTGTAGTGACAGACGACATGGAAGTTTACTGAGGACTGCATTTCCATATTTAGCCAATGTATTGTATGGCTTTACTGATGAGATTTGAGGAGCATCATTTATGTTAATAAAATTGTATATTTGAATTGTCCAACCTGGCCTTCGTGGTGATATTATTCGTTGGTGGAGATAAGGCTGTGTGTGGGGACTAAACTACATACCCCTCTATGGACATTGGCCAGAGTAGCTGTACTACTCATTAAATAATATAAAACTGCCTCGTAACTACACCTGTAACACAGTGACAGTCTACTTTTACACTGTATTTACAGTGACATTCTACTTTTACACTATTTACAGTAAGTCTACTTTTACACTGTATTTACGGCAACAGTCTACTTTTACACTGTATTTACAGTGACAATCAACTTGTTTACTACATTTAATGTGTAGTAGCCCCCTTCAGTCCTTACTGGCTACAGGAATGTGCCCCTGAGGGGATAGCTGTCAGCTGCTTTTTTTTTTCCTGGTGTTCCGTTCAGCATGTTCTTTTCTCTTCTGCTTGTTGTGAGAGCTTTTTTTTGCCAAATCTGAGGTGTCATTGCAAGGAGCATCGCCATTTGGTGCGATCGACAGCTTCACCACTTTTTTCATAGTGTTTGTGAGTTTGACAGCTAGATCAAACCAGAATAAAACAAAAATTAGCAGCTTAAGTACTCTTTGTTCTTCACTCACATTAACCATTTAACCATTTCCCTTTTACAAGAAAAAACGATTGTCAGATGTCGCCCACATATTTTTACTCACAGATGTTCAGAAGGTAGGGCATGAGGAAAACCAGGAGATAGATGTGACTGAAGCTTTCAGTAGAGAGGAACTCATCATACAGACACACACAAAACTCACAGGATTATCAGTGGAACTTTGCACTGCTAACTCGTCATACAGGCACACAAAATTCCAAGAATCATCTCTGGAACTTTCTACTGTTAACTCACCATACAGGCACACAAAACTCCAAGAATCATTACTGGAATGTTCCACTGTTAACTCTTCATACAGCACACAAAACTCCTAGAACCGTTATCGGAATTTTCCACTGTTACTCATCATACAACACACAAAACTCCTGTAATCATCGCAGGGCAAACTCTTCATACAGGCACACAAAACTGCTAGGATCACCCATGGACTCACCACTGTTAACTCATCATACTGGTCCACAAAACTCATAGAACCATCATTGGCACTTTCCACTGTTAGCTCATCATACAGGCACACAAAACTCATAGATCCATCACTGGAATTTTCAACTATTAACTCATTATACAGGCACACACAACTCCTAGAACCATCACTGACACTTTCCACTATTAACTAATCATACAGGCACACAAAACTCATAGATCCATCACTGGAATTTTCCATTGTTAACTCATCATACAGGTACACTAAGCTCTTGGAATCTTATCACCGTGAACTCATCATACAGGCACACAAAACTTCTAGAACCATCACTGGAACTTTCCACTGTTAATTCTTCATATAGGCACACAACACTCCTGGAATCTTCTCATGGCGAAATCATCATACAAGAACACAAAACTCCTAGGATCACCTTTGGAATTGGCACTTTCTGCTTCATCATCAAACAGGCACACAAAACTGTTAGGATCATCCCTGGAGCTTTTCACCTTGTTAACTCATCATACAGGCACATATACAGTCATCAGTGGACCATTCCACTACTCAAGCTCATTTGATAATCACATATGCTTCTTCTTCGTGCACTCTCAGATGTCTACTTGAATGTTTTCAAAGAAAGCAGTAGTCAGCTTGAAGCAATTTGCATCTCCGTAGAGCTTTTCTACTAAATGGTACTGCTCAGTAGCATATAATTTGTGGGATCTTCAGTGGAATTTTCTGCTGTCTTTTAAGACAACAGTACTAACATGGGTAGTCATTAAATGCTTGTGTAATTCAGAAAAGAAAGGAAATACAATTTGTCAGTATTAGTAACAAGTTTTAGATGTTTCTCTTTGATGGAAATAGAAAGTGTTTTTTGTTTTTTTTATTGATTAAATGTTCCCCTTTTTATTGAAATAGAAAGTGTTTTTGGCTTTGTGTGATTAGGTGTTCACCTTTTGATGGAGACAGAAAATGTTTTTTGCTTTGTGTGATTAGGTGTTTCCCTTTTGATGTAGAAAGTGTTTTTTGCTTTGTGTGATTAGGTTTTCCCCTTTTGATGGAAATAGAAAGTGTCACAGCGTTGTTTCGCCGTGCATTTTATGTCTTGTGTTCGTTGAGGGGCCAGTCGGGAAGGCCGAGGTTAGCCGAACCGGCAGGTCATGTGACTACCGGAAGTCAGAGGAAAAAGGCGCAAAATTAGTGAGTGAGAAGTTAGCCTCTGTCCGGGAAGGACATGTTTTGGTTTCCCTTATGTTCTATATTGGAATACTGTAAACTGAGTACCTGCCATGTTATCTGATCTTGGTGATAATTACGTTGTTAAGTCTAGAGCAGTGAAGTGTCTAGATCGTATTGTCTACAAGCCGTAGTTTGATAATATGTCAATGATTTTGAGTTTGTCATTGTTTTTGCCACTCAATATAGTTTGTACCTTGGTGTGTGGAGGTGATAGTTTAAGCTGCTGAGGCAGGTTTATATTTTTTTTGTCATTATTGTATTTGATGTGTTACGATGGCCGTGTGAGGCCTTATTGTGTGTGTATATTTATTTAAGGGAAGTACCTGTTTGTCACAGTGACTGATAATATTAGGTAGAACTGAAGTATTGTCAGAATACAGCACCAGGGTGGTTGCTATTAAGATACTATTGTGTTAAATAGGTCTTACTGCTCAATTTTCGGATCGGTGCCCCTTACAGTGGTGAGGTGGTATAGTACTGATGGGTATTATCAGCTAGGGAGATACAACTGTTGACTGTAATAAGGGTCTTTTCAGTGGTATCACAGAGACTTAAGTGGTCTGGAGGACCAAACCTAGAGAGTAAGTAGACATAAGCCAAGAAGCAGAGAACGGTCATACTGAGTTAAGTGGGGAAGAAGGTTCTGTATACATTCATATGGTTGTACTATGAGCAGTGCCATTTGTATGCATATATCATTACTGCATACTTTGTAAGCAGAGAGGTACGTGTTGATATAAGCGAGGTGGTTTAGTGCACATGTTAATGAGTAAGTTAGTGGGTTAGTGAAAGTCTATATCAGAAGGAGCAGAGTTATATATAGTATTGGGTATCGTGAGTGCACACCATGGACTTGCAGGGTTTCATTCTGATAGGCAAAGAATGTGGGTACACTGGGAAAGAACTGATGGATTTTGCCAAGGCAGAATGGCAGTCAGAGGAAAATCAAGAAGCTTTGGAGAATAAGAAGATTGAGAAGCAGAAGCAAGAAAGAGATGCTCATGCTGAAGAGTTAGAGTTCAGAAGAAGAGAGTTGGAATTACAAGAGAAGATGGAAGAAGATAAAGAATTACAAGAGAAGAAGATGAAAGAAGATAAAGAATTACAAGAGAAGAAGATGAAAGAAGATAATGATTTAAAACAGAGAGAGTTAGAATTAGACTTACTTACTTAGTTGTTCCCCTTCTACTGTGAGGTGTAGAGGTTAGAATTAGAAAAGTAGAGAATGATAGTAGCTCTGGAGGAAAAAAGACTACAGCTAGAAGCTGATAAGGAAATACAATTAAAGAGAATAGAAGTGGGTGTGAGTGGTCAGAACTCGATTCCGAGGGAGTCCCATTGTCCATTTAGGCTGCGTCTGCCGAATTTTAATGACAAAATAGATAGTTTGGACTTCTTCTTTGAGAGGTTTGAGGCCGCTTGCGTGGCCTGGAAGGCTAACAGAGACAAGTAGCCCTCTCTGTTATCCACATTGTTAGTTGGACCGGTGATGGAGACCTTGTATAGGCTCCCGATGGAGAAGCGGGCGGATTACGACAAGGTGAAGTAACGGTTGCTCTGGAAATTCCGTTTGACAGCTAACGAGTACCGGACGCAGTTTAGAAACACAATGCCAAGTGCAGACCAGGACTTCGAAGATTTTATTTCAAAGATAAAACTTCTGCTCAATAGATGGATTGAGATGGAGGGGATTACCAAGGACTGTGATGGCTTGATAGACCTGGTGCTACAGGTCAAGGTGTTGTCGTCATGCTTGTCAGAGCTGGTAGCATTTTTCCAGGAACGACAATCTAAGGATATTGTATCTTTGGTCCAATTTGGGCACCAGGTCCTGGCCCAACTGGGCAAACCCATCCATTGGTCTGGTCTGTCAGACGCCTTAGTTGCAGGCATCGGCAATGTCCAGCACCAACTATGGCAACATCGGGTGGGAAGTGCCGACAGGTCACTGAAGCAGAGGTTTGGTAGGTCGCCCTGTCCCTATCAGTCAGGCAGGGGCAGTTATGAGAACTTTAGGCCGCAGCGGAATTTCCAGCCCAGGTGGAACAACCGACAGTCGGGAAGCAATAGCGACGGAGAAGAATGCCAAGCGCGGAAACAGGTGTGCTTCCAGGTTGCTCACGACAAAGGTAAAGGTTATTATAAAGGGAACGGATCCAAACACGGAGATGGATCATCAGACGGTCGAGGGTCTGACTCGGAGGCGCGCTCATCACCGAATCATAGTCCACAGAAGGAGAGGAAAGATATTGTTTGTAAGGACTGCGGGGGAGCCATGCTAGCATAGTGGTTACAACACCGCTCTGGCGACCGGGTGATTCAGTCAAACCCGGGCGATGGCATTTGAGGATTTTTCATCCACCGGGATTTGGACTGGATTAACTCGAGACCTGGCGAGGGCATTTGAAGGAGTGTCATCGACCAGGGACTGGCGGCTCCTGAGCTGACCCAGCTCTAATGGGTACCTCCGAAAACGGTGAGTATCTGCCTGAATGGCAAGGTACACTTGTCTCTGTACAAGAAAATAGGATACTCACGTAAAAATCAATGTCAGGTTAGACATTAAAAAAAAATAACCTGAGATTTCGCCTCGAGTATTAGCGGGCGTACGAAAAAAAAAAAAAAAGACTGCGGGGGCAGAGGCCATATAGCTAGAATGTGCTGCAATAATGCAGAGAATGCAAACGTGGCATGTGTGCTAGACACTGTCAGTAACAAGGATTGCAAAGGTTGCAAACAATTATGTGTTCCAGATGGGAAAGCGATGTTGATATGTGGACATACCCTACCCTGCCTGTCTTCGCTAGACGAGTGTGGGAAACTCGATCTGCATTCAGGCTTTGTGCAGCTGAAGCAGGTATCCGTACTTAGGGACATGGGTGTACTACCATAAGGGTACACCAATCCTGTACCAACGAGTCATGCTTGATGGGGAAGATAGTAAGTTGCATCACGTTCAGGGGTAATGTGGAGCATTACCCTATAGCCATTGTGAAGATTGATACCCCTTTCCTGTCAGGTACGGTGCGTGCGTGTGTCCTCGAGGCTTCGGTGGCCGACCTGATTGTCGGTAACGTCCAAGGGGTGCAAGATTGCTCATGGGACGAAATAGAAAAGTGGCAAATGGGTAGGCATCTATTCACTAATTTGGTGCTCACTAGGGCACAAGCGAGGGCAGTTGAGGTACAGGAGGCCCATGATGCCAATAGCATGTCCTCGGTGGGCATGCCTCGTGAGGGTCAGGGCACATTGGTGGTCGACTTTGTGCAACTTCAAAGAGCTGATCAGTTTTTGCAGAGACTGTCCATGTTGGCAGAGATGGGGGATGTAAGGCAGACCAAGACATCCTGTTACTGGTTCGAGTACAAGAACCAGATTTTGACATGGTGCTTCGTTAGGCAACAGCAGTTTTTGCGCCAGGTCGTGGTACCAGGCACTATGAGACCGAAGGTATTGAAGGTTGCACACGACTCCCCTTTGGCTGGCCATATGGGTGTTGCGAGGACTCAAAATAGGGTGCTCTTGCAATTTTATTGGCCAGTGTATAATAGGGACATCAAATTATATCGTCAATCATGTCAGGATTGCCAGCAAATGGCATACAGGGGAAGATCCCCCAAAAGCCCCGGTACAGACAGTGGACTTGGCCCTACGTCCCTTCCAGAAAGTCACTGTTGACATAATAGGCCCGTTACTGTTTGCATCTGATAGAGGTTTCCGATTTATCCTCACCATGGTAGATCTGTGTACGAGATGGCCGGAGGCGGTCCCGATGCGATCGATCACCTCACAGGCAGTAGCAGAGGCGCTACAGCTGTTATACAGTTGGTTCGGGTTCCCAGAGTGTATTCTCTCAGATAGGGGAACACAGTTCCTCTTCAAGGAAATGGCTGAAGTCATGAAATTGTTGGGTATCACCTAGACATTCACCTCTCCCTACCACCCTCAGGCGAACAGGGTTTGTGAGTGCCTGAATGGCGTAATTAAGCAGATGTTGGTGAAGGTGATCACCGAATGCCCACAGGATTGGGACAGGTATTTGCCGGCAGTACTTTTCGCGTACAGAGAGGCCCCTCATCAGAGTACAGGGTTCTCTCCCTTTGAACTGCTATATGTTGCAAACCCCAGGGGCCCGATGCATGTCCCGAAAGATTGGATGGTGGAGAAGCACATGGGAGAATCTGTGGTGTCGGCGTATGATTATGTTATTGGGTTGCGAGAGTGTATAGTCAGGTTGTGTGCGATAGCACGTGAGCAGCTAACACAAGCAGGCATTCAGTATCGACTATATGCGAATCGGGGGACTAGGTTGATATCACTTCAACCAGGAGAACAAGTGTGGCTACTTCCTACGAAGCATTACAGGTTGAGCATCTCCTGGTATGGTCCGTTTCAGGTCCTCAAGAAGATAATGGATGTAGACTATCTTATCAAGGTTAGAAATAGGGAGAAGGTGTTCCACGTGAACATGTTGAAACCATACGTGGAACAGCCGGCGGAATTGTCAACCATGGGAGATGCCATGGAAGAGCGTGAATCAGAGTCGACGGTGGCATCGGTAGTAGTCGATGAGTCCAGAGACAGCTGTGATGATGTGAACCTGCATCTGTCACTCATTCCGCTGGCTCCATCCGAGTCGTGGGTGGACGTTTCGATCTACGAAGATCTGTCACACGAGCAAAAAAAATGCAGGTGCGTGTGCTTCTTAGGGATTTTAGCGAAGTCCTCACCGATCTTCCGGGATGAACTAACTTGATTGTCCACGACATAACTCTGACCGATGATCAGCCGATAAGAGTGAAACCATATCCGATACCGCTGCACTATAAGGCGGCGATCGAAAAGGAAATCAATTATTTGGTCCGGCTGAACATTATCGCTCCCACCGAGTCGGCATACTCCTTCCCGTTGGTAGTGGTGAAAAAGAAAAATGGGTCCCTTTGTGTATGCATTGATTTTTAGAAGCTTAATAACATCACGGTGGCGGACACAGAGCCTATGCCAAATCAGGAGGAGCTTCTGACCAAACTCTTCCATGCCAGTTATTTCAGTAAACTAGATCTGTCAAGGGGTTATTGGCATGTGCCATTATCCGAAGAGGCAAAACCTCTTATGGCATTTGCAACACCAAGAGGTCTTTTTCAATTTAATTACATGTGCTTTGGGCTAGTCAGTGCTTCCGCAACATTTGTTAGAATGATGAGGAAACTGTTAGGTCATAGGAACGATGTAATTACGTACATCAATGACATCTGCGTGTTTCATGACACGTGGGACCAGCATATTGAGGGAGTGTTCACTGTATTAAAATGTCTAAAGACACATGGTCTCACTGCTCGTCCGAGCAAAGTGTCAATTGGGTACGCAGAGCTTAGCTTCCTGGGTCATGTGGTTGGCTATAATGTGATCAGACTAGAAGGAAACACAGTGACCAAAATCTTGGAATTGCAGGTGCCGAAGACAAAGAGACAGGTTAAGAGTTTAGTGGGACTCATTAACTTTTATAATAAATTCATCCCTAATTTTTCTACTGTGGCTGAGCCACTTACTGAACTTACAAAGAAGGGGCAGCCAAATAAAGTAAGGTGGTCTGATAAATGTCAAGAAGCACTGGTTAGAATAAAAGAAGTATTTTCAGGGGAACCCATTTTGAGGTTGCCAGATCTACATAAACCACTGCTCTTACGCACCGATGCTTCCTCAGTGGGCATAGGGGCCTTTTTACTGCAGGAACATGAAGAGTCACTTCATCCGGTGTTGTACATCAGTCGGAAGTTGCTGCCAGCAGAGACAAGGTACTCGACGATCGAAAGGAAATGCCTGGCGATCGTGTGGGCCATTTCTAAGCTGGCAAGATATCTGTTGGGAGCGCATTTCTTTCTTCAGACAGACCATAAGCCGCTGCTATTCCTGCAGTCAGCTAAGTCTACCAGTGCTAAGCTGACACTTTGGGCTCTATTACTCCAGCAATTGCATTTCACTGTTCTCCCAATTCAGGGAGTACATAATGTAGTAGCGGACGCTCTATCCAGGTTATAATGTTGTGGTAAGGACAGGAGCATTCTGTGGGGAAGTGTTTACATGTGATAGTGGGTAGCAAGTAATGGCAACCACTGTGGAATTGTTTTTGTGTACATTAAAGATCATGTTTGCTGCTAAATGTTATGCTTATGAATTTCATGTAATATGGCGCCATAAAGGCAATTTTGTATATAATTGAATCTTGTATGAAAGTACATTGCTTGTGCTATTTGGATATCAACGTTAAGGGTTGCTTATGTAGGAGGTGCTATTAGTATACAGGGCACTGTGTTATGGTTGACCAGGCATGGCAGTCATCATTTTTTACGGCTGCCAGAACCTTGGGTAACTTTCTTCGTACTCATATTGTGTTTGTTTGGTTGGGTGGAGAATGCAGTAACAACAGTAGTAGGGGATAACTATGGCACGCTCTGTTCATATAAGGATATGCTGTTAGTGGCATATGGTCATCCAGACTCCTACCGGAGTCGGGTGAAGCTTCCTCCAGATGGAAGAAAACTCTGTTTTCTTTCTTGGGGGGGGGGGGGGGGGGGGGGTGGATGTCACAGCGTTGTTTTGCCGTGCATTTTATGTCTTGTGTTCGTTGAGGGGCCAGTCGGGAAGGCCGAGGTTAGCCGAACCGGCAGGTCGTGTGACTACCGAATGTCGGGGGGAAAAGGCGCAAAATTAGTGAGTGAGAATGTCCGGGAAGGACATATTTTGGTTTCCCTTATGTTCTATATTGGAATACTGTAAACTGAGTAACTGCCATGTTATCGGATCTTGGTGATAATTACGTTGTTAAGTCTAGAGCAGTGAAGTGTCTAGATCGTATTGTCTACAAGCCGTAGTTTGATAATATGTCAATGATTTTGAGTGTGTCATTGTCATAGCTTTTGCCACTCTGGTGAGCGATATTCATAGCAGCCATTTATGGTATAGTTTGTACTTCGTGTGTGGAGGTGATAGTTTAAGCTGCTTAGGCAGGTTTACAGTGGTTTTCTCATTTTGTATTTAATGTGTTACGATGGCCGTGTGAGGCCTTATAGTGTGTGTGTATTTATTAAAGGAAGGACCTGTTAAAGGTGTTTATTACTTTTGTCAGCCATTTTTGTGTGGTCATACCCTTAGGAGGGTGAGCCTATAGTTGATTTTATAAACCCACACAGCAGTGGTGTAACCCTTGGAGTGTTCTCCATGATAAGTGGTTCCTGACAGAAAGTGTTTTTGCTTTGTGTGATTAGGTGTTCCCCTTTTGATGGAGATAGAAAGTGTTTTTTGCTTTGTGTGATTAGGTGGTCCCCTTTTGAGGGAGATAGAAAGCGTATTTTGCTTTGAGTGATTTCATACTTTGGATGCTTTATTTTGTATTTTTGTTTGACCAGTATTGATGCAAGTCCTATAACAAACTGACATCATACAGGCATGATGTGAGAATGTGTGAAAAACACACAAACTGACATCATACAGGCATGATGTGAGAATGTGTGAAAAACACACAAACTGACATCATACAGGCATGATGTGAGAATGTGTGAAAAACACACAAACTGACATCATACAGGCATGATGTGAGAATGTGTGAAAAACACACAAACTGACATCATACAGGCATGATGTGAGAATGTGTGAAAAACACATTTTATTCTATCTGAAGTTTTGTTGAACATTTTACTTTTCTATGTACTATCATTACAGAGAATTAGTGTGTGCATAAATTTTTACATGGTATAATGGTGATAAGAGAAGATCATGATCATTTATTTTCTATTAAATAAAAAATGTAAGGAAACTGTAACTCATAATGCCTGGTGTTATGCAGTATTGGTGCCTTATTTTTACATGGTATAATGGTGATAAGAGAAGATCATGATCATTTATTTTCTATTAAATAAAAAATGTAAGGAAACTGTAACTCATAATGCCTGGTGTTATGCAGTATTGGTGCCTTATTTTTACATGGTATAATGGTGATAAGAGAAGATCATGATCATTTATTTTCTATTAAATAAAAAATGTAAGGAAACTGTAACTCATAATGCCTGGTGTTATGCAGTATTGGTGCCTTATTTTTACATGGTATAATGGTGATAAGAGAAGATCATGATCATTTATTTTCTATTAAATAAAAAATGTAAGGAAACTGTAACTCATAATGCCTGGTGTTATGCAGTATTGGTGCCTTATTTTTACATGTGAGTGCATGAATGAGTGAGCATGAGTAATTTACATGCTTTGAAAGGCCAAAACTGATTGGATTATTCATATATATATATTGTCACAAGTTTTGAGCACACCCAGTGCTATGCAAACTGTTTTTAGAGTGCACTGATTGTTTTTTTGTGATGAGTCTTCAGTGCACTGTTTGTGCAACATAGACGCTGTGTGGTTTTTTTACTTCAATATGAAACAGTCAAATAAAAAGGTAGTTCCATAGCAGATAATGTTGTAGGGCAGTGGTTTTCAACCTGTGCGCCACAGAGCCCTGGGGCGCCATGACTGACGGTCAGGTGCGCCGTGGGTGGACGTGGATTTTTTTTTTCATATTTAGCTGCAAAGAAAACACATAGCTGTGGGAAATTTCATTTTGGTGTTTGTCAACCTGCGTGACCCCGGAGAAATTTCAATTTTGATGTTCCAGCCTTTGAAGTCCCGCTCCCCCGACCCGCCTATCAACTTTCCGTGCATTCTCTTCGCGCGACCATAGTAGATAGCACGGTGATTTTCTGTTTTCAAACGTGTTTGATTGTGTTGTTAGTTTGATATAAACTATGGACATATTTTTTAATTGGCAAGTGTTAGTAAAAAGCGACAACTTGTTGAGGATGACAAGGAAAGTGGTAATGAGGAAAGGAAACGTAAGTATAGAAAATACAACGAAGGTTACTTAGATTTTGGTTTCACATGCACTCTTGTGAACAGTGAAGAGCGTTCACAGTGTGTTTTGTGTTTCAAAGTACTCTCTGTCAAATGTATGCTGCCTAGCAAAGTGAAGCGCCATTAAGAAAGTGTTCATAAGAATGATGTAGGCAAACCAGAAGAATATTTCTCTAGAAAGCTGAGTCAAATGAAAGAACAAAAATCAGACAATTAAATATATTTTAGTGCAGATATTGTTTCTATAATTCAAGGACACTTATCTCAACTCAGTGTTCATTTTGAAAAATACTTTCCTGAAAACTGTGACAGGTTTCAATGGGTTCAAAATCCCTTCAGTACTGATGTTCCTTCGCACTTCAGTACTGCAGAAGAGGAAGAACTGATAGAACTTTCATCAGACTCTTCACTACAAGCGAAGTTTCCAACCATGGCATTGCCAAAATTTTGGTATTCATTGAAACAGGAGTTCCCAAGCTTGAGTAAGGGAGCACTGAAGATATTAATTCCTTTTGCAACCTCCTATCTCTGCGAGGCTGGGTTTTCAGCAGTGGCTGTCATAAAAACCAAATTCAGATCAAGACTTGATGTGGAAATGGAAATGGGGGTAGCTGTATCTCAATTAGTGACAAGATTTGACAGGCTGTGCAAAAACAAGCAAGCTTAAGTTTTACACTGAGGTGACTGGTACTTTATTCACCATATTTTTTTTTTTAGTTTTACTGTACAAGTTTTTTGTTATGGAGATGAATCATGAGTGCAGTATTTCAGTGAATGATTTTCAGGCAAAAATTTAAAGAAATGTTAGAAAGAAACTACTTTATCTGTGCTGTTTTCTTTTTTTATAGTAAAGGTTTTCAAAGTGCACTTTGTGTATATTTTTTCTTGTACGTGTAATTGTTTCACAGAATGTCCAATTGCATTTTTTTTTTAAATTAAAAAAAAAATTACATTGTTTAAAAGCCTTTCCAAAGCTCTCCTGCTCAAAAAAAAAAAAAAAGTTTAGGAGTTTTATACCAGTTATCCCACAGGGGAGCCGCAGAAAAATGTAGTTGGTCAGGGGAGCCATGGGCTATTTTTAAATTTTGCCAATCAGATGCTCTACTAAGAGGTAATGCCATAGCAAAAACTGCCACAGGGGATAGAGCTGTTAGAGTCTACACTATACAGGTCCAGCTTTATCAAGTGGGTAGCAAGTTGTCTTCTCACTGCATTTGCTTTCCCTGATTAAAGAGCAGTCAGATACCCATTTACAGCTGGGTAGTATAATGCTATCAGGTTTCAATCCCAGAGCCCATTAGCTGAGCTGCAAGAGGAAAGCGCTGTAACCGATTAGCCAATTGTTGCTGTCATTTTCGACGGAGTCATCTGTCAAGTTATTTGCCTATGTTTTATCATAAGTATAATTGTGTCTTTACCTGCGATGTCAGGTTGATTAGGGGTTGTCTTCCCTTGTTTATTCATTCATTGTGTTTTGACCTTTAGGGTCAAAGGTTGACAGTTCGGGCGTAGGCCTATGGGAAGGTTTTTTAAGCGAGAGAGATATACTTCCGGCGAGCCGGGAAGGTCCTGTTTTTCTGAAGGGACCAAGAGTCCATTGTTTTTTCGGGGAGAATCTTTGAAGTAACTGCTATGGCAGTTTTCCCCAGTGAATCTCTGTGCGTCGGGATGACGACAGAATTCCTTGTTATGTTCTGAGGATTCATTTTCCAGGTAATACCGACCTTTATGCATTATTACGCTTTTCGGTGGCAGAACATGTAAAAGGATTACTTAGTGTGAACTGCAGCTCACCGATCCTATATATTTCAGAACTTATATATTTGTGCTCGAGGTAGCCATCCAAGACTGGTAGTCTTTATATTGTCCAGAAATCCAGTGACGAAGATATATTGTGGGAACCGCAGATTGGTGGGATTTATGTCTACAATAAGCATTACTGCAGGGTTGATGATAACCTATTTAACAGAAGTACACAGCCGATGTCAGAACGAGGCCTGTGCTTTCGGCTATTATACTACAGCCTGATAATGTGCAATTGGCGGGGAATGCCAAGTTGCACCTATGTGTCAAAGTGACTAAGGCATCTGACGCGTTTAGTCAGAGATGCCAAGGGCGACGCTACGAACTGTCATTATTGAAGAACTTTGCTATTGACCATGCACGTCTATTCCGATGTTTACCTTTTTGAATGCCAAATGTATACCTATCGATTTCCGGTCAGCATGACCTTGTTACACTGACTGTTCCTGTTGATACTATGTGTGTTCTCGTCAATAAATGTCTTGAAACATGCCTGCAGTGTCCAAGCATCCTTGACTACTGCATGTGAGAGTATGGGTTGCAGGGTCTTCATATATACGAGCCTAAACACATTCGCGCCTTCATTCGCACCCACACTCAGTTCATCATACGCTCGCACTACACATCTAACAACAAGTATACTGTCTTGGGCCAATGATCACCTCAACAAGAGAAAAAGACAGCTACACCAATAAATGCTCATGAAACAGTAATTGTGTTTATTGTTCACCAGGATACACATCGAGAGTTGCAGTTTCAAAAATGTGTATCTGTGTTTTTAATCTTCTGTAAGCAATTCAAACTCCTGCCACAGAAAATGAGTGCACAGGAGGATCATTAACAATAGCAAGAAATAATTCAACACAGTAAGACTCCTGCTGAATTAATTGTATAATAAATTCTTTGCTTATACATCACAACAAAAACAGCCACATTAATCCACATATCATTTTTGTTTTTAATTGTTTGTGTATTTTATTAAGTTTTTTTCATTAGTTTCACTTAGTTCTCACTTTCTTTCCTTTCAGCTTTTGTTTGTTTGTCCCTGACAAAAGCCTTATGACCGTAACATAGGCGATTTTCTTAGTCCTAGTAGGACATGTGATCTATTTTAGTTCCCCCCCACCCCCCCCCCCCCCCCCCCAATAAATTAATTGTAAGACATTGACACTTTTTCTCAATTGTTTTTTTTTAACGCGCTATTGCTAGTTATTGTAGTAATATTATTTTCCACCTGCTTTATTTAGGATGCGTTTAAAGTTGTATTTGATGACCCAAACTGGAAAGATCACATTTGTGCTCTGAAGCCTTTAGTAAGTTTTAATCTCTTCACAGATAATATAGGATAGTGAAAGATTGTATAGTCTTTATTCAATAAATTTGGTCAATGGATTTATATATTGGATAAATAAAGGTTATGAGAAAATACTTGTGTATAAACATCATTATTGCCTTTTTCCCTTGTGTAGAGCAAGGTGCCACAATTGTTGCTGATGCCAGTGGAGGAAATCTTGCACCAATCATTGACATGCTCTTGCAGCAGTGGTGTCAGTAGCAATTTGTTGACATGATGATGTTGCTAGCCGCACACACAACCTCATATTAGTTGCCTTGTATGACATGCCTGTGGGAGAGGTTATCCTATTCTTTTTTGTTGTCATCAGAGACCCCTGAGAACTGGGCTCGTCTTATATGTAATGATCCAAGTTAATTTTGTATTCTTTTTTTTTTTAAAGAGGACAAGTAAAATTTAATTGGCTTAAACTAAGGAAGGAGGGTCTGCAAAATGTGGAAACAACTTGAACAACTAAGGGCACAAAAAGCAGAGGGAAGGCAGACAGGGAATATTCAGAATGACAACATAAGAAAATAATGAGTCTATAAAGAACTGAAATGCAAACAGACAGTTTTGGAGAAAATGCAGCATCAACATCACTAGGCACAACACATGATTGTGAATGTTTAGCTTGCTTAATTTTCTTACTCAGAACATGATTTAATTTTATATTCCATGAGGTTTTATGTTTAAAATTTGTATTTAATGTAAACTTCAAATTTAAACTAGTTTATATACTGTTTAGAGACCTCACATTTGTTAGTTCAGCATGCTGGACAGTTTCTGAACATTAAATAGATGTAAGACTTTTTAAAATGGTTTTCAAAATTTGCAATAACATTAAACAACTATTCCTTAGGGCCTATGTATTCTGCTCAACACGTGCAATGACAAAACCTTGGAATGGTACACACAGTTCACAGATCATGTTTCCTGTGCTGCTAGGGAGAACAAGGATACAGTGGCTGTTGTGAACAGAAGGTACATTTTTGTGGTGACAGTCAACAAAATAGTCTACCACCTGCTTAGTTTAACTCGACTTTAACCATACCAGCCCTGATTCCATGAGTTAGACCCCCTTTGCCTGAGTTCCTGAACAAACATATATAAAAACACGTCACAGAAACAAAAATTACATGAAAACCACTGCACTTATACACAACATTTCATTTAAACAAATAAAGAGGGGAAACCCGTGGCCTGTAAACAGTAAATAAATATACACATAAAGGTATGTTTCAGGCACTTGTGAGAAATAAAGAAGTAGAAAACTAGACAACGGGTTTGATTCTCCGGTAAGCCACTCACGTCTGTTGTTTTTCTGTTGTCTAGTTTTCTGATTCTTTATTTCTCACAAGTGCCTGAAACACGTGACCTTTATGTGTATATTTATTTATTTATTTACATAACATTTCATGACACTATCAGTAATAGGCTTTCTTATTATCTAGCACCAGTATTCTGCCTTACTATGCTGGTCAGCCCAGCAGGTGGATCCACTACCAGCTGATAGAGGCTTCCCAACCAGTTACAGCTTCACCAAAAATCATGCTCTTTATCACTATCAGGTGTACTTTCTTCATCACTGTATTCTATGTCACTTTCACGCTACATTTCATTACATTTCTGTTCATTGTCTTCTGAAAACTATATAGTTTCTATTAAATAAGCACCCTAGGGCTTTTCCACTCTATGTATGTGGTTTCTGATTGGTGTGCTGCATGCTAAAAATAGTCAAGTGTTCTGTAAATACAATGACCACTGATAACAAAAGCTGTTATTTGCTGCAGAACATATATACCACACTCACTACTTAAATTTAATGTTATTGGTTGTTTATTTTTAGTTTGGACCCCAGTTTTCACATGGATGTTGTTCATTTCCAATATACCAGGAATCTGGCAGAGAGTCATTCTGCATATTCCTGATAATCCGAGAACACAGTGCTGAAGGGTTAATGGCCAGCTAAAAAATAGACTTTGTTGTATTTGTTTATTTTGTTTATGTTTATTATTTATTCATGTATAGTATAAAAGTTAATTGTCACTGTAAATGTAGTGTTACGGCTGATTGTCCTATAAATATAGTGGAAAAGTTGATTGTCACTGGAAATATAGAGTAAACGTAGACTATCAGTGTAAATATAGAGTAAAAATAGATTGTCTGTGTAAAGATAGTGTAAAAATTGACTGTCACTGTAAATATATTGGAAAAGTTGATTGTCACTAAAAATATTATAACTGTTAATTGTCACTGTAAATGTAGTGTTAAGGTTGATTGTCACTGTAATTGTAGTGTTAAGGTTGATTGTCACTGTAAATGTAGTGTTAAGGTTGATTGTCACTGTAAATGTAGTGTTAAGGTTGATTGTCACTGTAAATGTAGTGTTAAGGTTGATTGTCACTGTAAATGTAGTTCTCAGCAGCTATAGAATTATCACAATGCAGAATGTCTACAGTAAACTACTAAAAAAGATAGTAGCACGGAAAATAAAGAATCACCTCGAAAAAGCACATATCCTCCCTGGTACTCTCAGAAGCTATAGGCCCATGAAAGTAACATGGGGTAAAGCTGGAATATTTGCTTATTATAGATGTGTATGAGGGGTTACAAGGTAAACGAGAAATGGTTGCTGTGGCAAGGATGCTTATAACAGTGTGAACTTTGAAACATTAATGAACTGTGTAATGACTTGCAGTGTTAACCCTTGGCTAACAAGATGGATAGCAGCTGCCTTAACTGAGAGATCAGTGGCATTTCGCTTGGGAACATGGACATCAGACCCAATTCGCATTTGCCCGGGACTACCCCAGGGTTCTCCACTATCACCAGTGCTGGTTAATATCTGTACAGCAAAAGTACGATTCAGCCAACTGAGTTGGGGACGAACACTGACTTTTGCTGATGACATACTCATTTACAGAACTGGCTCTGACTGACAGGAAATGTTAAATAGCATATATGGGACACTACAGGAGGTGTTTAACTGGTGCGAGGAAACTGGCTCCAAAGTCAATCCCAACAAGGCCTGTGTGATGTGGTGCTCCTTAAACAACTCCATAGTGAAAACAGATCTTCCAGATATTACTCTCAATGGACAGAAAATTAAAAGGCATGAAAAGCTGATTGTTATTGTTTTTGTTGATCAGAATCGACGTCATTGCACTCCGGGCAAACCCATAGGTGCTCAGTCTCCCTCAGCAAATGTTGAAGGGTAGGAATGTTAATTGTTCCTGTTGCGCCCTGGTTGTATACACTCCAGATGCGTTCTCTCATACCTCCATCCCTGCTGGTTTTACGTTTGATGCCAAATTCCAGCAATCTTAGCCTTGATGATTCATCGATTGCATTGTCATTATCTAATAGGCGATCATGGATTGCCCTCAGTATTTCTGTTTTATCCATGTCCAATGCACCTTCTATGGGTGCTCTTGAAGCTAGTCTGTCAGCTCTTTTATTGCCGCATATGCCTGCATATGTAGATCCATATCAGTTCTTGAAGATTCAATGCTTCTATGGAGGTTTTCCATTCATGTAAGAAAAGCTGAAATACCTTGGAATTACATTCGATGGTGGCCTATCATAAAAGTACCTTGGTGATCACATCATACAGAAATGCAGGAGAGGTCTGGCAGCCCTGAAAATAATGGCTGCTGCGCATCTGGAGCAGAGATTACTATTTCTTCTTTATCATCAGCTCATCATATCAGTCACTGAGTATGGGCTGGGAATACTAACGCTGTCAGTAACACAATGTGAACTACTAGAATGCATTCAAAATGAAGGGATGCTTATAGTCTAGGGCTGTACATGTGATACCCCCATTGTGACAGTGAGGTACATGCTTAGAGTGCTGTCAATTTGATCCAGATATGCCATGGCCCAGGCAAAAGCCTAAATGCGAGCAACCACAGACAAACAGCACCGCCTGCATGGAAACATAGCTGACATCAAGAGAGCAAGAATAAAGAGGGGGATGACATGGATAGCACAGACAGAATCTACGATCAAGCAGGTGACCACAGTTAAAACTATATTCAAAGGGGAAGAGTGGAGTAAGTCAGATGAGAACTGGATTAATTACCAGCAAGTCATCATCAGTCTTGGCAGAAAGTGTAGAATGGGGCAATGGGAAAGCAGAAATGAAAATTAATGAACTGATACTTGATCATGCCGGGGATAATGATGCCATTGTGTATACTGATGGGTCTGTGATCTGTAGTGAGAAATCAGATCTGCTAGGGTAAAGGGCAGAATCATCGCCAAACGTAGCGGGGTGTACAAGATAACAACTTCCAGCTTGAGAATGGAGGTAGAGGCAGCTACTGCAGCATTAAGGTGGCCAACTGAAACTTCAGTAACAAAGGCAATCATTGTGCCAGATTCTCAGTCCATGCTTCGAAAGGTTAAAAATATTTGGCTATGGCATGAATGGAAAACCTTCATAGAAGCTTCGAATCTGCAGGAGCTGGTGTGGATCTACTGTCCTGGTCATGCAGGGGTTAGCAGTAATGAAAGAGCAGACAGACTAGCGTCAAGAGCACCAACAATGGGGACACTGGATATGGATAAGGAAGAGATACTGAGAACGATTAATGATCACCTGTTAGAAAATGACACTGCAATAGATGAAAACGAAAAACTGTTTCTGTCGCAATTGACCTAGAGAGTGTGAACTTTGAAACATTAATGTGAACACACATTAAAAGAAAACGCATATCTTTCAATTTTTTTATGGTGCATTGACGATAAGTCATGATAAGCTTTGACTACACAAATCCCAGTGGAGTTGAAATGGAATAAAAAGGAATGAAATTAAAGCATAATTCATTCTTGTCATTTTAAGTAGGGTTTGCTTGCTCATATTTTAAAGAGTTCTGTTGTAAGAGCATAAAATGATTATTACCAGCATTAAAAATAATAATCAGTAAAGCGTTTGAATATGTTAGAGTTAGAGTGAAATGGTTCGGAGAAGACGATAGGATTGCTTTATCTCTATTATGTTTTTGTATTTGATGTCTGTAGAAATAGGTTGTATGTGTAGAGAAGCAAAAGAACGGTGGATAGAAACAAAATGCAAGGAAATAGAAGACTTGGAAGCAAAGCACAGGACAAGAGATATGCATGAAGAAATAAAGAAATTATCAAATCGGTCACGGTTTGCACAAGGAGGAAGCGAGGTCCAAAAAAGTATGTATATGTGCTTCATTGACTATAAGAAGGCTTTTGACAGAGTCCATCATGAGAAAATAATTGAATGCCTCGAAGACATAGGTATTGATGGAAAAGATATAAGAATACTCAGTAACCTTTATTGGGAGCAAACTGCCACAGTAAGATCTGGAAGGAATTATTCACCATACATAGACATAAAAAGAGGTGTCAGACAAGGTTGTGTGCTGTCCCCCTGCCTATTTAATTTATACACCGAAAAAAATTTTCAAACAGATACAGGAAATACCAGGACTGAACATCAGTGGAAGGTCAATAAACAACCTTAGATATGCAGATGATACCGTGTTGTTAGCTGAAAGCGAACAGGAGTTACAAGAACTAGTGAAGCAAGTGAACAGTATAAGTCATGAATATGGACTCGACATTAATATTGAGAAAACAAAAACTATGATAATTAGCAAAACAGACGATAAACCCACATTAAAGATAAGCGTAAATGGGGAAGCTACGTATATCTCGGTCATATAATAACAGAAGATGGCAGATGTGAAACAGAAATCAAGAAGAGAATAGGAATGGCCAAAGCTACATTCAACAACATGAAACATATACTGACATCCAAACAGTTATCTCACAAATTAAAACTGAGAATCATAAAGTGTTATATATATTCTGCATTTCTGTATGGTGCAGAAACATGGACGATGAATAAGCAGTTGGAAGAAAGAATTGAGGCTCTTGAAATGTGGATATATAGAAGAATGGGGCGTATCTCATGGAAAGAGATGAAAACAAATAAGGAGGTCCTAGAAAATCTAGGTATGAAAAGAGAACTAATGAGGGAGGTCAAAGTTCGACAGCTAAAATACTTTGGCCACATAAAAAGGCATAACATCTTGCAGAAGACCATAACAGAAGGGAGAGTTGAAGGCAAACGTGCAAGGGGAAGACAGCGCTATAAGTGGGAAGACAACATCAAGAGATGGACAGGAAAGAGTCTATCAGAGTGCACCATCAAGACAAGAGACAGAAGACGTTGGAGATCCATTACAGCCAACCTTCGTTGTGGAGATGGCAACTGATGATGATGATGATGAGAAATAGGTTGAAAAAAATTTTGAGATGGTGTTATTTTTGTTATATTCCTTTATTTGTTGTCTGTAAAAGTAGGTAGAAAATGTAGTGAACGTATTTTTTCTATTAGGTGTCTGTGTTTGCTGTCTAGAGAGATAGGCTTCACAGAAGATGCCGTGAGTGTGTTCACTCATGAAGCAACTTTGGGAGTCTATAGACAAGTGGTAAGGCATGTTGTTTGATATAAATAGGGTGTCACAATAGTCTGTTCTGTTTGTTTTTCTCGATGAATATCAGGCAATCAGTGGGCAGTTGATATCATAGCTTGCAAAGGTAGTTTCCTGAAGGGTGGTATTGAGGAGAAGTGTTTTTTTTTAAACCAAGGAAATTATATTATAGAAGATACACACACATGCACGAACACATACACATAGCATACATATACTGAGAGATGGATAGATTAGATAAGGTAAACTGCTACTAAAAAGTAATAAAAATAGTGGTTGCTAAAAATTGATGCATTGTAAGTATCATAAGTGACAGATTATGGATGTTAATTATTTAACCCTACTCAAAGCTACTGTTGTCTAAAACAAAGCAGTAAAACAAAGTTTTATGCAGTACAAAACATGCAGCTATTTTTCCAAATGGCAGTAGTGATGAGTAAGAAAGAAATTAGGCAAGCACAGGATTAAGTATGCATTTATTTGTATAAATATAATCCACATTGGCTCTGTTATTTAATGCTTATCCAAAGACAGGTTCTAAGCAGCAGCATTTAAAAAATTGTGTGTGATAATTTTGTGAGGAAGAGTGTACAGAATATAACTGTTTATTTATTTGACTAGCCAGCAGAAGAAGCAGAGAGAGAGAAACAGAACAGAGCTCGTTCATTTATACAGCATAAAATCCCCATGCCAAATCAGGTGTCTGTTATTGTCAGAGATAAGTTGACAGGTAAGATATTCACATATACAACACAAAAATTCCATTGCAAATCAAACATTTGTGATTGTCATAAACTTACAAGTAAATTGCTAGTAAGCAATCAGTGTTATTGTTTTATTATTATTGGAGTTTTAAAAAAAAATTAATAATCAGTGCTTACTTTCCATAACAGGGGTGCATAAGTGAGGGATAAATCTGTCCAGTTAGATCTGACATCTGTGTCTCCATCTTGTTTGTAGGCCTCTGTCCGTATTGATTTTGTTTCTGGAGTTTTTTTAAATTTCCTTCATTGATTTGTCTTCTTATACTCCTGGGTCTGCTTTCCACTCTGTACTCTTCTGCAAAGTAAAACTGTCCATATTAAAGGCAAGGTTTTCTAAAGTCTGTGTACTTGATGGACTGGCCCCGAACTTTGTTACTGGTCTTTGATGAAGCAAACATTGACCAGAAATAGGAGCCTCTTGAACTGGGATGAAGGGTATCAGGAGGATGTAAACACTAACCTTTGTCAATGCTTTTGAGTGATGGTTTCTATAACATTTTTTATGAGGACTTTCACCAGCAGCCAAGTACCGTTGCAGAGTTTGGGTGACACATTGCGGGAGCACCACTGCCATGATACACATGACATGTGTATGGGTGAACGATGGAGTGGTTTTTATGGTTGTATAGCACTTACAGAGTCTGCATTGTCACATGTCAGGGGTGTAGTGAGTTTGTACAGATTATTACATGACCCTGTAGAAAACATGTGAAGTGAACAAAGCTTGCATGGTTGAGAAGATACTGAGATGTGTGAATGAGTTTGTAATAGTAGGTCTTACAAGATGGTTCGGGTTTGAATGTCTTCTGTTATGGCCTATGACTGGTGGAAGTCTTACAGGATGGTTCATATGTGAACATCCTCAAATATAGCCTGTGATTATTATTTCTACTTTATTACTTAGTCATATCGCTTATTGAATTTTGGCTGGGAATACTCATGCTGTCAGTAACACAATGTGAATCACTCAAACGCATACAAAAAGAAAAGATTCATGTAGTCTTGGGCTGAATGCAAGATACTCCCATTGTGACAGTAAGGTACATGCTTGGAGTGCAGATTAGATCCAGATTTCCCTGGAAGTGTGTGCATGATTTTATGAGTCAGTGAGAATGTAATTTGCCTCACAGACATAGGTTCACTTCCACGTACATATATTGTAGCATTGTGCATAGCTGGTCTGACCCAAGTGCCCCACCTTGAAGTGGTGAGTTGGCTTGAGTGCCTTGAGGAAATTTTGAGCTGTATCAGCGGGAGCTTTTGCTCCTGGTAGGTTCAATCAAGCTGAGCAGGTCAGAATGGAAAGGACAGACAAAGTGGGCACACCCTTTCCTCCAGGTTAAAGGAGGTTGGAGAACAGGGCTGACAACCCTGCCAGAAAAAACAAATTGTCGCAGAAACGGAAGCAGTTGAAGAAAGAAACATAAGCCAGAGTCAGGAAGAATTCTCGCAAGAGAGATGTATGATGCAGACACCTGATGAAAGCCAGTCAATGGAAGTCAGGCTGCCAACACCTGTTCTAACGACAAAGGCACAAACCAGAATATGCACCTGGAACATACGGACAATGCAGGAAGCCGGAAGAACAGCACAGGTAACTGGAGAGATGAGGCGATACAAAATAAAACTCTTAGGACTTGCAGAAATGAGAATAAATGGAACTGGTGAATTCATGACGAATAGAAGGGAAAATGTCATATATTCAGGACACGAGGATGAAGATCACACAAACACACAGAAGGGGTTGCTATTATGATGTCCCAGGAAACCAGAAAAGCATTAATAGATGGGAACCAATATCACCCAGGATAATAACGGCAAGATTCCAGGGAAAAGGAAGAAAAATCACCATCATTCAGTGTTATGCCCCTACTAACAATGCAGATGATGATAAGAAGAAAGATTTATATGATGAACTCCAAGGAACACTGGACAAAACACACAGGAGAGACATTAAGATAGTAATGGGAGATTTAAATGCAAAAGTAGGAGTAGACAACAAAAACTGGGAACTAATCATGGGGAAAAATGGCATAAGAAACAGAAATGAGAATGGAGACCTTTTTGTAAACTTTTGTGATTTGAATGATCTGGTCATCGGAGGGACTATCTTCCCACACAAAGACATACATAAGACTACATGGAACTCCCCAGATGGGCGCACACAAAATCAGATAGACCACTTCACCATAGAAAGAAAATGGAGAAGCTGCCTACAAGATGTTAGAGTAAAGAGAGGAGCTGATGTAGCGTCAGACCACTACCTTCTCCTGGCGTCACTGAGAATACAATTGAGGGCACACAAAGACAGAGCAGAAAGATCAAGCCTGAAGTATAATAGATTTGAAGCACTGTAGAACCTTGAAGAGGAAAGTATAGATAACCATTGGTGCACAATTCAGGAAGCATACAGGAATACATGTGAAGACGTTCTTGGCAAAAGAAATAAACAACAGAAAGAATAGCTCACAGAAAACACATGGAACCTCATAAGAGAAAGGAGAGACATCAAACAGCAAGTAAACAACTGTAAAGAGGCAGAAGAGAAAACACAACTGCTCACAATATATTGGGAGATAAACAGGAAAGTGAAAAAACATGCCAGGCAAGATAAAAGAGAATTTATTGAAAAACTAACAGAGGAAGCCGAGACTGCAACAAAAAAGGAGACTTGAAAACATTATATAATATTACTAGAACTTTATCTAAGAAACAGCTAAACCACAATACAGCAGTGAAGAGCAGAGAAGGTCAAAGCATTAGCAATGAAGAGAAACAAAGGGCCAGATGAGCTGAATATTTTAAGGAAATCCTAAACCAAAATTAACCACTACAACAATCCATCATAGAACCAGCAGAAGAGCCATTACAGTGCAACATAAACCCACCCACTGAACAAGAGATCTCTCGGGCAATAAAACAGCTGAAAAATGGGAAGGCCGCAGGACCAGATGAAATACCACCAGAAGCCCTGAATGCCAATATACCATATACTACAGAGTTGCTATGCCAGCTCTTCAAGAAAATCTGGGACAAAAAGGCCATCCCAAAGAGCTGGAATGAAGGCCACATTATCAAGCTGCCAAAGAACGGAAACCTGACTGTATGTAGTAACTGGTGGGGTATAATACTACTAGCAGTGGTTGGAAAAATTTTGACCAGAGTTTTGTTGGACTGTATTAAGAAGGTGGTGGATGACAAACTTAGAGAAGAACAGGCAGGATTTCGTGCAGGAAAATCATGTACAGACCAGATAGCAACACTCAGAATCATCATAGAACAATCAAATGAGTGGTAGACCCCCTTGTTTGTAAATTTTGTGAACTTTGAAAAGGTTTTCGACAGTATAGACCGTACGGTGACATGGAAAATCCTGAGACGTTATGGAATCCCAGAGAAATTCAATAAAATCATCCAAGATTTCTACCAGGAGGTCTCATGTAAAGTAGTACACAAAGGAAAACTATCAGAGCCCTTCACAGTACAAAGTAGAGTCAGACAGGGATGTCTGCTATCACCAACAATTTTTCTCGTAGTCATAGACTGGGTTATGAGACAGACAACAGAGGGAGAGAAAACTGGAATACAGTGGACATTTAACAAACAACTGGAGGATCTAGACTTTGTGGATGATTTGTGCCTTCTGTCACATATACAACAAGATATGCAGGAGAAAACAAATAGATTAGTAACAGAAGCAGCAAAGATGGGACTACACATAAATTCCTTTCCACATTTTCTCCTCTCTTCTGCTTGTTATGTGAGCTTTTCGCCCAATCTGAGGTGGCACCGCAGATAGCATTGCCACTTGGTGCGGTTGGTAGCTTCATCCTCCCAGGTTGCTGGATTTATGTCCAGTGCCCTCATGTCTCTCTTACACACAACTTTGAATTTCAGCTGCGGTCGCCCAACTGTTCTTTTGCCATCTGCCAGTTGTCCGTAGAAGATATCTTTCGGGATGCGACCATTTTCCATGTGGCAGACATGGCCAAGCCATCGTAGTCTGCGCTGTCTAAGCAGTGTATACATGCTTTGAGGGCCAGCACGTGACAACACCTTGACATTTGTCACTTTTTCATTCCACGAAATGCTGAGGATGTGGCATATACATTGTAGATGGAAGGTATTGAGCCTTCTTTCTTGCTTAGCATAGATTGTCAACGTCTCGCTGCCATACAGAAGTGTGTTGGTGATGCAGGCGTTATATACCACAGCTTTGGTCTTCATTTTAGAGTTTCCCCAAACACGTGATGTGAGGCGGGCAAAGGTAGCTGCAACTTTGCCAATGTGGCTGTCAATTTATGTATCCAGAGAGAGTTTGTCATTGATGGTAGACTCCAGGAATGTGAAGTGGTGCGCCACTGCCAACTCATAGTTATCGATAGTGATAACACTAGTCAACAAATTTTCAAAAGTTATTTGTACCAGAAATTAAATATACCATTTCTTATTGATTTTGACATGCTGATTTCAAATATCATAATGAAATTCACCAATTGGCTCTGGTTTTTTTAAAAATGATGAATTTACATTACAGTAATACAAATAATGTATGCTTGTTTAATTTTCTGGGGTGAACAGCTAGTCTTTCTACTTTAGCATTATAAAAATTGTGGTTACATACTCAATTAATTGATATTTCAACATAAAATGATAGAAAAAATAAAAACATTATTTAAAGTTCACATATCCTGTTTTAAAATGGCACATTTGAACCCATTCCGTCATTATTCAGTCGCTGTTCGAGCTCTCTTTGATTGCTTCTTGTAGTCAATCGATGAGGTGTCTCTTGTCACAGTCCAACAGTAATCATCAAGCACTGAAGGGCTCCAATTGCCTTGATACCTTGTCTCCATAGCAGCAATGTCCTGGTGAAGTCGTTCACCATGCTCATCACTGACCACTCCACAGTTTGACGTAAAGAAATCCAGATGAGAATCCAGAAAATGAATTTTCAAAGACATGTTGCAGCCAAGACTCTTATACTTCAGAAGGAGATTTTCTACAGTTTCATTGTAATTATCAGATCTGTTGTTTCCAAGAAAATTGTCCACCACTGACTTAAATGCTAGCCATGCTGCTTTTTCCTTGCCATGCAAAACGCAAAGAAACTCGTCATCATGAAGAAGTTTTCGAATTTGCGGACCAACAAATACTCCCTCTCTTATTTTAGCTTCACTCAGTCTTGGAAATTTTCTGATGAGGTATTTGAAAGCCTCATCTGTTTTGACAAAGTTTTTCATGAGACTCAGCTTAATGTGCAAGGGTGGCAACAAAATCTTGCTGGTGTCGACAAGTGCTGGGTTCTCAACGTTCTTACTGCCAGGCTGCAATGACTGCCTGATTGGCCAATGTCTTCTGATGTAATGGTCACTTCGTGCACGGCTATCCCACTCACAGAGAAAGCAACAGTACTTGGTGTATCCACCCTGTAGTCCAAGCAAAAGAGCGACCACTTTTAAGTCACCGCAAAGTGACCAATGATGATGATCGTAGTTAATATACTTCAAAAGCTGCTTAATGTTTTCATAAGTTTCTTTTATAAGAACTGCGTGACCAACTGGAATTGACGGTAACACATTACCATTATTCAACAAAACAGCTTTAAGACTCGTCTTGGATGAATCAATGAAAAGCCTCCACTCTTCCGGTATGTAATTGATTTTGAGGGCTGCCATTAAACCAGAAATGTTGTGGCACACAGAAAGGTCACCCTCTTTGAAAAAGAATGTAATAAGCAGCTTCTGGCGGTTCCTATACACAGAAATTGTAACATCTTCTGCCAGGAGATTCCACTGTTGCAATCTGGAACCCAAAAGCTCCGCCTTGTTCTTCGGTAAATTTAGATCTCTTACAAGATCATTCAGTTCACCTTGGGTTATTAAGTGTGGTTTAGTGGATGTAGTTTGCTCAAAATCTGGGTCGCTTGAGGTTGATGGTTCAGGACCACCAATGTCCTCTTCTTCATCAGTGGAAGCAGCTGAAAATGATTCTGGCACTCTGGGAACTGGTAGGTCATCGCCATGTGGTACCGAACGTATTGCAGAGGGGATGTTTGGATATTCCAGAGTCCATTTTTTCTTCTTTGATATGCCTTTCCCAATTGGAGGGACCATGCAAAAGTAACAGTAGTTGAGATGATCAGTGGGCTCTCTCCAAATCATTGGGACTGCAAAAGGCATAGCTTGCCTTTTGCCAGTCAACCACAGTTTAAGATGTGCTGCACATGTATTGCAGCATATGTGTGGCGCCCAGCTCTTATCTTGATCTCCTATTCTGCAGCCAAAATACAAACTGTACGCCTTCTTAATCACTTTAGTTATATTTCGTTTTTGTGATACAAATGTCACCTCACCACATATATAACAGAAATTATTAGCACTGTTCACACATGTCCTAGGCATTTCTAACTACGATACTTTTGATAAGGACAAATGCACTAACTAATGGCAAAATTTTATCAGAGATAAGATATTTATACACAAAGCTGATGTAATCATAGGTGGGATTGCATCATCAACTTCTAGTTACATTTTTATTGGTCATTAGAAAAAATTATGCAATCGCCCACAACAGTTGCATCATATATATAAATTGACCATAATTAAATAAACTAGTAGCATATATCTTGAAAACTAGAGCCAATCAACATTTTTTAATGTCATTTTCGTTTTCAGCACACCAAAATTAGTTAAGATTAGCTATTTTCATTTCTGGTACATTTTGGTTGTTGACTAGTGTAACTGGTGCAGCACCCACATCCTGACTCAGCACTTTTGTTTTGTTTAGATTTATTGTGAGGCCAATGTCCTTGCATGCTTGGGATAAGTGATTCATCAAGCTCTGAAGCTCCTGTTGGCTTTGAGTGACGACTGCAGGGTCATCAGCAAATAACAAGTCTTTTATAGTGACCCTTCTGATTTTTGTTATTGCCTTCAGCCTTGCGAGATTGAACAGACGGCCATCTGACCTAGTGTGAAGGGATATTCCTTCAGTTACATCTCTGAATGCATGTTTCAAGAGTAAGGCAAAGAAGATCCCGAAGAGGGTTGAGCCAGAACACAGCCGTGATTAATGCCACTGTGTATGTCAAAGGACTGATATGTGCTTCCAGCATATTGGACTTTCCCTTCATGTCTTCATAGAATGACTTTATCATTTCCACCAATTTAGCAGGGCAGCCTATTTTCAGGAGGATTTTGAAGAGTCCATCCCTACTAACCAGGTCAAATGCCTTTGTGAGGTCTATAAAGGCGATATGTAAAGGCTTTTTCTGCTCTCTTGATTTTTCCTGAAGCTGGCCAAGAGAAAAGATCATGTCTATTGTTGATCTATCTACTCGGAATCCACACTGTGACTCTGGATACCTGCGCTCAGCTAACTTGTGTAGTCGCATTAAGATGACTGGCAAAAACCTTACCAACAATACTAAGAAGAGAGATGCCTCTGTAGTTATTGCAATCACTTTTGTCTCCTTTATTTATATACAGTGTTACAATCTTGGCATCTTGCATGTCTTGCGGAATAGTTGTCTCTTCCCAGCACTGGCACAGCACCCTATGCAGGGGATGTAATAGCGTGCTCTTACAGCATTTGATTAAATTGGGAGGAATCCCATCACTGCCTGGTGCTTTGCCAGAGGCCAAGCTATCAACAGCCTTGCTGAGTTCTTCCAATGTTGGTTCAGCATCCAGCTCCTCCATAGTTGGCAGACATTTTGACAGCATCAAAGGCTGCAGGCGTGATGGTATTTTCTCTAGCGTAAAGCTCAGAGTAGTGCTCGACCTACCTCTCCATCTGCTTACCCTTATCGGTAGCTTCTCTCTTCTGATGGTTTTTAGTGGTGCCATCTTACTTTTTTGGGGACCAAGGGCTTTCTTTATACCATCATACATTTGTCTAGTGTTGCCTGTTTGTGTCGCAGCATATTTCTTCTTATAACTTTCTGTATTACACCATCAACGGTTTGTTTAATCTCGAGGCAAATGGGGTTTCCGGTTAGAGCTGCATTCAACTGTTTGGTCACCAGTTGTTTGATCGTGCTTTACACGAATAGAAGTGGCACTGTCATTAAGGTTTACTGATTTAATAGTGATCAGCTTTTGGTCGGGCTAACAAGTGACCGACAAATTCAATGACGAACATCATGATAATAATATGATCATAAGAATTGATCAACTGGCAAGTAAAACTCCGGAACCAGTGGCTGGACATCAATGACGACACATTTTATTTGTGGACGAATAACAGAAGATCATCAATATGGCATGTCAGATAAAGTACATCAATTACAATTGTCAATGTCCAATTTGACAGACCTCAGCGACTGACTACCGAAGTCCCAAGGACATCAGGAGTATTATAATAAATATTTCTTGTACGTTTCTTATTCGACTTTTCTAAATATTCAATAATGCCAGATATCTTCACTGGAAGGTTCATCAGTGTAATAATACAATAGTTATTCCAGTAGCGGACCTGGTCTCACTAGCGGCAGGCCATGAAGAGGCATGCCGAAGCCCTACCACAATCTTGCTGGAGATTCATAACTGGAGATGTTAGATACTGGATACAAACGAAACGAGCCAGAATTGGCAATGGCTAACACTTTATATAGGAAGGTAGCATCATAAAACACAACATGAAGTATTCCCACGACATGTGGTAAAGACTTTCAATCAACTATGCTGGAAGACAACCGTCTTCGATCACCGGCTATTTTCATCCCTCAGCGTCAGCGCTGTTAGGCGACAATCAATACCGATTGCACCAAGTTGTGCTCTTTAGTGCAACAATTGATACGTAATTAACTAAACATATAATCGTATTTACTCAGAGGCGCACACATAGTGCATCTAACTCAGTTAGACTGGCATCTAGCTATGTTAAGTCTCGCACACTTAACCCCTATGCGAAATACGACTTAACAATCCCATCACTGCCTGGTGCTTTGCCAGAGGCCAAGCTGTCAACAGCCTTGCTGAGTTCTTCCAATGTTGGTTCAGCATCCAGCTCCTCCATAGTTGGCAGACATTTTGACAGCATCAAGGGCTGCAGGCGTGATGGTATTTTCTCTAGCATAAAGCTCAGAGTAGTGCTCGACGAAAAACCTCTCTCTATCTCTCCATGGAGTGCGGACGTGTTTTCAAAGAGCTCTACTTTTGTATTTATGAAAGTGTGTTACTGCTGTAATTCGTGATGGATTTTAATATCATTGTGTTCGGTATCATTGTGGCTTTGTAGTGAAATCATTTTTGTGGTGTCAATACGAACAGAAATGTTAGATTTTGTTCTAAAAGGATTCACTATTATAAGACACTGTGCTGTTTTGCATCTAAACTTGTAGTATTGTTATTCCACAACCCACGAATAGTTGAGCGCCCAACAATGACCGAACCACCCAGGTGTTTAATTATAGGTCTTCAGCGCGGGGCCTTTTTGCACAATCTACTATAAATGAAACCCCGCGACCCAAATCGTCACGCTAGAGCGATGATTATCAGCCATGAACAAAGCTGATTACCTTCTTCCTTCGTGGTACCAGCAATAACATTCACAATGCCAAACGTAAACTCGGTCACCGCCACTCGACCGAGCAGAAAGAAACAAAAGGACTACGTCTTAAATGCTCCTAAAGCGGTGAAGAAGAAGACCAGAGTTCTCAATGCAGACACGCCCTCAGCCCCATTAGTGACATTACAATACAAGAACCAGAACCAGTGTGTGATATTAACATTCCAAAAACTTCTCGAGTACGAAGCATTGCGTGGCTTGTCTAAGGCCTACTATAAATCTATCGCTTCAATTGAATCTCGCACTGACGCTAATGGTGCTCATGTCGAAGATGTCATTTCTACTGGACACGTTTTTCTCCATTTCTATAATACGTCGAACAAGATTATGGTTCAAGGCTCAGAGACTGCAGTTAAAGAGTGGATCCAGAAAGATTTAAATCATTTATGGGAAACAGCAACTACTGCTGGAGTCAGTCGAATGGCTATAACGTCAACAGCTGTTATCAACAATGCACCAACCACTTCCGATGCCCAGAAATTAGCCCTCACATGCTGTTCCTTTCCCGTTGTCTCTGATGCATTCGTTCAGGAGTATGACAAACAACTACAGATGGTACAAGACACACCTTCCTCTACATCAAGATCTATCATTACAGAGACGCCTTCCGTTACAACGAGACCTACCATTACAGAGACAGAGCATAATTCATTCATAGGTTTTCTTGATAGTAGTCTAGAAAGGACACCACGCAAGCACACTATACTATCACCACATGATGATATGTATACAAAAATAACATCTGAGATGGAGCTACTGAAAGCTGAACTGAGCTGTCTTAAAAAATCTTACGAACAGCTTCAGGCTGATCACGTGTCTCTAAAAAGTAGCTACGAAAACAGCAAAACTCAAATTCAGCAGCAGCCTACACAACAGCACACAAACGAATTGGGTCGCAAACAAAAACGTGCGGAGAGCGTCCGACCTCAACAACAAATACTACATTCAGAACTCCGCCTTAATGAACGTAATCCCTTGGACACTCCGGAAAATCCTGTAGCCAGTGTCTGCAGAATTCCGGTCAAAAACTTCTAATCGCCACCCGCCACTTCGACCGGCTGCTGCCAGCACACACCACGAGACTTCTAGCAGCCACAGCACAACTGGGACAAAGGAAGCAACAGATGTTATCACTGGCTCCCACACGAACAGAAGAAAACATCTCATCTTTGGGGACCAAACCATGAAGGAGCTTCAACAGTCAAAACTATTAACTGGTGATACTGATTCGGTGTCTGTTCGCTTCAAGAACTGGGCATCAACGCACGACCTACTGACCTTCCTTAAACGGTTTTCGCCGGATCTCTCTGTAACTAGAGTAACTGTGCACATAGGTCTGTCAGACTCAATAAAAGACATTGAACTGTCACAGACAGACCTAAACGAGATCACATTCATATTTCGGTCCCTATTCCATAATGCCAAAATTTATTTTTCCTCTATTATCCCGCCAGTCCGTGCCTATTACCGCAAATGTGTTGAAACTAACAATGCTAAACTTAAAAAACACTGCCTCAAAAATGAGCATGTTTTCATAGATCACAGCTCGGTCTTCCTTGCCACATCTGGAGCCCCTAGGAAGTATCTTTACAGCGGCGATATTACATTGTCCAGCCAAGGGACCAGTATGTTAGCGACAAATATAAAATACCCAGAAAGCACTCTTAAAGGCACAACTCGCACATCAGCATCCATATATCCATCCAAACACCATGTGAATACAAACAGCTACTCATCTGACGCCAATTATGACCTTCATTTTCCATCACTACCCATAACTTTAAACACCAGCCGCCCAAAATCATCAGACAATCAGGATCATCACGTTGTACCTATTCTTAGCACCACGGATGTGCAGGAACCAACAATGTCTGCCTTCAACACCCTTCTGCCACAGACGACCCTCCTCGACAACACCGACTTGACCCACTTCATTCTCAAAGGTCTGTAAGTGATCCAATTCAATCTGCTCAGCCTTCATCAACAAAAATGCCACCATGTCCGCTGTCGTCCCAGACACCAATGAGAGTTCACCCATCATCGCTGTCGTCACAGGCTTACCCACATCAACCCACATACCCAGCCTTTCATAATTTCCTACATCAACAACGACTCTTGGACTATGCACCTTACACTTGGAGGTCGTACTTGCCGGAATACCCCACTTATTCAACAACTGTACCTCAACATCCCGCTTTCTACCAAATGCATCATCTATCACGACCAAATCCACCCCACTTCTATTTTCAACAACCATCTCCTCCACATTAACAGCGACTGTTGGCCTCCCTAGTTGTCTTTGTAACATCAGCAACTGTTGATTGTTGTTTTATATATATATATATATATATATATATATATATATATATATATATATATATATATATATATATATATATATATATATATATATATATATATATATATATATATATATATATATATATATTTTTTTTTTTTTTTTTTTTAATTTCATTTTTTATTTTTAGACACTGTTTGCCTGTCTGATATGAGCGCTTGATTTGTTACACTTTTCACTTATTTTTCACGTAATTTAATTAGCTGAATTGTTTGTAATTAATGTTTAAAGTGTCCCACTTATTAATACCACCATAAATTCACCTTCCTTGGTAAAATTTGTTAAATTTAGTATTTATTTACCTTTTTATTTGAGCGCAAGCTTCTTTACATAGCATAAATGCCAGGTACTTATGAACAGTTACTAACCATGAATGGGTTACGACTTGGCCATCTGAATGTAAACCATCTTTTAGGTAAACTTCCAGAACTCACACAAGTTCTCAATCAAAATTTCCATGTTTTTGGACTTTCAGAAAGTCGTCTGAATGAGAAAATAACAGATGGTGACATTGCACGTAATGGGTTTAAAACTATTCGGCGAGATTCTAGTAGACAATTAGAGACAGGTTTAGCAGTTTATATTTCCACTTCTCTCAGTTATCGCCGCAGAAACGATTTAGAGACCATAGATATAGAATGCATATGGTTAGAGGTAAAGCCACAAAAGCAAAGACCCATTGTAATAGGATATCTTTATCGAAATCCCAGTGTAGGAACAACATGGTTTGAAGATTTCACGAACATGATGGATAAAGTAATTACTACAGTCAATGAAATTATTCTTCTTGGGGATTTCAATATTGATATGCATAAGCCAAATCAAACATGGACCAACATCATAGCATCGTACAACATGAAACAAATAGTCAACAAACCTACCAGAGTAACAAAAACATCATCCACACTGATCGATCACATATATGTAACGTGTCCAGATAACATTATAGAATGTTCCATCCCTACTATTGCTATGAGTGACCACTATCCCATATGTTGCACTTGGGCAAAAATGGGTACAAATCTCCAAAAAATAAACACATCAGTATTGAATATAGAAGTCTAAAAAATTTCAACCAAGAATTATTTTTAAATGATTTGCGAAATGCGCCTTTCGCCGATGTTTACCAACTTCCTGATCCTGATGACGCCATTGCATATTGGACACTGACATTTTATAGTATTTTTAATAAGCATGCGCCTACTAAAGAAATTCGCGTAAAAAGACAAATAAAATCTCCATTTATCACACAAGAAGTACTTGACGCTATGAGGCAGAGGGATCGAGCGCACAAAAATAAGGACATCATTACATATCGGGCAGCAAGGAACAAAGTACAATATTTAATTCGCAGAGAAAAGAAAAACTACTTTAGTCATTTAGTTAAAAGCAAAAGCAACAGTAGAAATATATGGAAGGCAATCAATACCTTGGTGAACAAAAGAAATTCGCCTGACTCACAAAATCCCAATACTTCATTTACTTGTACAGACTTCAGCAATCATTTCAGGCAGACATCCACAATATAAAATCCGCCATACCTTCTTCCCCTTGTGACTTCAGCGAATTATCTACGTTCTGCGAGAACAAGTGTACTAACACCATTCCATGCGACATTCCTTTTATAACAGTTAACGAAGTTCATAACTATCTTATTGATCTTAAAGATAATAACTCATCGGGACTTGATGGAATCAGTAATCGAATACTGCGTTATGCTGCACCAGCTATTACTGATACCCTAACATACATATATAATCAATGTATCGCAAGGAGTTACTTTCCATCTGCCTTTAAAATCGCTAAAGTATACCCTCTTGTTAAACCTGGTTCATCAGATAATAACAACCTTGGTAACTATAGGCCCATTTCTCTTATATCATCGCTGTCCAAACCACTGGAAAAACACATACACAAAACAGTAACAGAACACCTAGCTAATAATGACCTGCTTGTTGATAGTCAGTCGGGGTTTAGACCAAAACATTCATGTCACACAGCCTTAACAAAAATGATAGATAACTGGCATCTAAACATCAATAACGATATTTTATGTGGAGCAATCTTTGTAGACTTTAAAAAAGCATTCGATATGATAGATCACACTATTTTAATCAGAAAATTAGAAACAATGAAAGTACATCATAAACTGGTGAAGTTAATTAAATCATTCCTGACAGACAGACAACAAGTGGTGTCTTACAATGATTCTTTGTCCAACCCAACTGTTGTCGATATCGGTGTTCCCCAGGGCTCTATTCTCGGCCCTCTTCTCTTTGCCGTATACATTAATGATCTTCCTCTGCACATCAAACATTCATCCTGTGACCTGTTTGCCGATGACTGTACTGTTTACACTAGTGACAAAAGTTGCACTGCACTAGAACTATCTTTACAAACTGATACACATAATATTATTAAGTGGAGCAACGAGAATCGAATGCAAATAAATATTAGTAAAACGAAATGTATGTTAATATCAACCAGACAAAAACTACAAAACTCGCAGAAAACAACACTTCAGCTCTACATTGGAACATCACTAATTGAAAACGTAAATGAACATAAAACTCTAGGTCTAACTGTTGACCAGCACCTAAATTGGAACTCACATGTAAGTGCACTCACAAAGCTAACGGCACAAAAAGTTTACCAATTAGCCAAAATCAAACACTTCCTGGATGAGGGGGCAAGGAAAATGTTCTACACATCTCACATACAAACATACCTAGACTATTGTTCCACAATCTGGGATGGTTGTTCCATATCCAACACAAAAAGGCTTCATTCACTTCAAAAACGTGCAGTGCGCCTAGTTGCTGATAAACACCAAACACATTGTATAGATCTATATAACTATCTTAAAATATTACCCCTTAGAAAGCGCTTCCTATTTAACAAAGCTAAATTCGCTCACAAAATCTTGTCACATAATGCTCCAACGTATCTGTGGCCACTTTTCAAATTCAATGAAAAACGTAGTCAGCGCTTAAACCAGTTAGATTTACCCAAGCCGAGGCTAGATTTGTACAAGAAGAGCTTGGCTTACTCAGCTGCTCATCTTTGGAACAATCTTCCACATGACCTGAAAAACATGCACAGTCCCTACTCATATAATCGTAGACTGTTCAAATACATTATGAGTGCGGATTATATGCCGCCCTAAGGGATTATGTTTCGAATTATTATTATCTAATACACTGTATGGAGGGTCTGATGATCTAGTTTTTCATTTTAATATACCTTACTTCTTAATTGTAATCAAATACTGTAATGTATGCTTTTATACTACTTATAATGTTGCATCGCCTCTGAACTAATACCTTAAGTATGCTGGAGAATGTCTGAATACCTAGCACTAAAAGATGAGTAAGAGGAAGGGATAAATGCAAGACGGGCCTATATGCATGATTCTCATCTTTCAGTCAATACCCTTTACCTCCCTAAGGAGCATAGGTCATAAAACTGGATCTCGTGTAGTGGAGGTGTCAACAATTCACTCCCTGTGGCAGTATCTGCTTGGGACTCAAAGTTGCTCACCTGTGGGAACATTTTTCGCATGCGCTGACAACACATGAAGTCCCAGCTATTTCAGCAGATTTCCAAATTGTCACGAGTTCTTATTATATGCCACCATTATCTGATTACGTTTCTAATTATGTCTTATTTACTGTATGAATTGTTTTGATTGTGTTTGTTAGTTTTTTTTTTTTTTTTTTTTTTTTTTTTTTAAGGTATTAATTTTTGTTAATCTATTTTAATTAATAATTTCCCCCCCCCCCCCCCCCCCCTTAAATTTGATTATGTCTGGATGTTACAAATGTATGTTATTATTTTACCTCGATAATTTTGTACGCTTAAATAATGCTAAAAATACATGTGCTATTGAAAGGATACGGTATGTAAGATGACAGAGAGAAGAAGGGCAGAATGTAAGACAGGCCTGCGTGCCCAATTCTTAATCCTTTGAAAATATAGTTTGTTCGTTCGTTCGTTATCTATCTATCTATCTATCTATCTATCTATCTATCTATCTATCTATCTATCTATCTGTCTATCTATCTATCTATCTATCTATCTATCTATCTATCTATCTATCCATCTATCTATCTATCTATCTATCTATCTATCTATCTATCTATCTATCTATCTATCTATCTATCTATCTATCTATCTTTATTTATTTTAAAAACATACTTTAATTATGATGATTATTGCAAATGTTTGATGTTATGTTACTTTTATAATGATAAATGCCTTAATAATGCTTAAAGTAAATGTGAGGATGAAAGGATACAGTATACATGATGAGAGAGAGAGGAAGGGCAGAATGTCAGACGGGCCTGCGTGCCCAATTCTTAACCCTTTGAAAATAAAGTTCGTTCGTTCGTTCGTTCGTTCTCCATCTGCTTACCCTTATCGGTAGCTTCTCTCTTCTGATGGTTTTTAGTGGTGCCGTCTTACTTTTTTGGGGACCAAGGGCTTTCTTTATACCATCATACATTTGTCTAGTGTTGCCTGTTTGTGTCGCAGCATATTTCTTCTTATAACTTTCTGTATTACATCATCGCCGGTTTGTTTAATCTTGAGGCAAAAGGGGTTTCCGGTTTTGCAATATAAAAAAAAAACTGCCGTTCCTATGGAAACATGTATAGTATAGAAAAAGCGAAATAGTGACAAGATGTTCCCATAGATTGTCGTTTTTTCAGTCACTAAACAAGAGAGACTCAGTCCCACGACACCATCATGAGCGGATGGACGCTGGGAGGCTCCTTTTATCAAGGGTATTCAAATAAAAGTGACAACAAAATAATATGACAACTTGAACAACAAGGTGACAGTTACAGTCAACTATTTTTGACCAACATCGCCTTTGAGCTTTCACCTGTAAGTACGGGGTTATAACTCCAGCCCGCATTGTATTTGGGCATCGTGTATAGACAATAATCAATTAGCTGATATCCTTGGGATGACTTAGTCTTAGTTGTATATCCTTCAAGAATCTGTGACGTTGGCTTTTTTGTTAGGTCCAGTGTGAAGACAAATACTCATTTGATGAATATCAACTCTGGGAAAAACTTAGGTAGAACAATCTGACCTATTAACAAGAAGCTGGCTTGTCGAAAGGAATAAAGGGATGATTAAAATCTAGATGGACTTGAGTCACTACGAGACAAATTGAAACTTTGAATCTCATCATCATCCATTTTATGTTGTTTCTTTTAAAACAGTAAAGATGGAACTCTATATACAGAAATAATAAAGAAAGAAGAAAAATAAACAACTCAAGAAGACATATTCCAGAATAAATAAACATCAAGTACAGTCAAAATCCTGTGTTGAAGAACCAAATTCATCTACTTCCTTTTCAAAATGTTGGTTGACCCTTTTGAAGTATTGGTTTTTGCATTCACAATTTGATTTCACGTCGTTACATAAAATGATTTTGGTTCGACCCCTATGTTCACGATGTTCTCAAATTGCCACACGAATAAAATCAACCAATCGACACTTAAGAAAACATATGGAAAATACAGAGAGGGGTATTTACTCAGATCCTGAAGAAAATATTGATGATGTTTTGAAATCACACAATGCCACTATTGAAGAAAATTTTGTACAAATGATACTTCTCTAAGTACGACGGCTACATAAAACAGTGAGAATGTGTTCGGTTACAAAAAAATAATGTAGAGGGCTTTGGCATCTGTGAGCAACCACACCCACCCCGTAGGTGTTTTCACTGCAACTGCCACATTTGCACTGTGGTCTGGATGCTCTCACTGAGCTGGAGCCAGTAGTCATTTGCACAACGTCGTGCAGTTTGTTGAACTTTGCTTCTCGTAGCCTTCAGGTTTCTAGCACTCAGTGAATGTTTGTACTCAATCGCAGCACTGCGCTTAGCTTCAATGACAGGTGTTATCACATCTGATGAAGTGTCAAACCAGTCATTTGACTTCGCTGTTTTTTTACCAAAGGTGGCAAGTGCAGCACTTTGAATGGTGTTCCGCGGGTGCTCCCAGTTCTCTGTAACAGTATCACCATGCTGTGGACTACTGAGCACTTTCTTGAAGGTCGCAGTAATTTGAGCGATCATGACAGGGTCTGACATCTTGCTGGTATTGGTGCATGGTTTCCCTTCATGTCTGACACGATGGAGTTTTCTTGGTTGTGCTCTGATTTTGCAGCAAACCAAGGAATGATCTGTATTACAGTCTGCATTAAAGTATGAGTGCACAGAGAGCACAGACCTGAGAAGTGGCCTTCTGACAAGAATCAGATCCAGTTGGTGCCAATGCTTGGATCATGGGTGTCTCCATGACACCTTATGCTTGGGTTTTGTTTGAAAGTAGTGTTGGTCACTGTGGCGTAGTGTAGGAAGGATAAGAATTTATTTTAGAAGAAATAATAGATGTGAAAGTGAAGTTTTCCTGGATCACCCAGAGGAAGATTTGGCTCAAGAAATCCTGTTGGGTTTCTCCACTGCTGAAGGGAGACAAAGAGTGTAAATTCTCCTGACTTGACAGATCTGGAAAGTTTGTAAGGAGATATTTGGTCTCTCGCTACCGTCATCCCCTACTCAGTTATCTATTATTATTACTATTCTTAATTATTACTGGGATAATATTTTATATTTTTACGAGCACACCCCCCTTTCCCACTTATTAAGGAAGATAAACATCAGACAATATGTAACATCTAATAGAAGGAACAAGGCATGGGGTACATTATATACACCCAATTGGTTTATTAAAATGAATGGATGGTGAATGATAGTATTGTCGATGGAATTAGTGTGTCTGCTGTATGTAATATGCGTCTCACAATTCAAGTATTTTTCATCATTTACTGGCTAAAGATATGGCATTGACATGGTGAGTTCCCTTTTCATAGGAACTTACCTTTTCAGCCCCTGGCTGATAGTGAAGCGTGGTTGGTTGTCCTGTCTCCTTGCACCCGATACAGCCAAAATACAAGACTGCTTACCCAGCAGCCATCCAGTCTCTCTGCACATTGGTTCACCTTAGACTTGGGGTCATTGACAAATGACTATAATATCATTTAACCCATGATGTTGGTGAACTAAGAGTAATGTCATATCCTTAACATTCATAACCTACGCTGTGGGAGACTGAGCACCTATTGGTTTGCCCAGAGTGCAAAAAAGTCATTTCTGAACAACGATAACAATAACATGATGTGGGTGAGTTCTGCACACTGCTTCTCTGTGGCTTTCATGGTTGAATATATGCTGACTTGAGTCCTTACAATTCTGTACCAGAACTATGTGAAACTTTGTTTTAGGCCAGGCATTTCAATTTCTTCTTCTTCATACACTTTCAGACATCCACTTGAATGTTCTCAAAGAAAGCAGTAGTCAGTTTGAGGCTATTTGAATCCCCATAAAGCTTTTCCACGAAAGGAGCTGGCGTCGGCCATATGCACTTTCTCTATACCACATATAAGGGGCAACTTTGAAGCAGATGTTCAATTTTGTTGACGACGCCATTGTTGTTAAAATGTGTCTAGATGTTTCACCTTTTTCGTGTACAAAATCATCCAAGACAAGATGGCTGACAGGATCATTGAACTGACCTTTACATAAACTTGCCCCCTATCAAATAAATGCGCAAGTTACAGACACCGATATGTTCTAATCAAATATATGTTTATATATATAAGATTGTATTGGCAAGGGAAGGTGGAAAGCTACCTCAGCCTGACACAATCATAACATGAAGAGGCCAAGAGTTTTATCAGAAGCAAATACAGAAACAAGCAGTAAGCAGAGCGTCCAGAAGTGAACAAGCAGTAACCTTCAAACTCCACACAGGCTTCAACAGATTGGGATACCATCTATTCAACCAGCTAAAGATAGGAACTACCGATTAGTGTAGCTATGACACCGATAAAATGACAGCTGAATATCTGCTGCAAAAGTGCCCAACAAATGAAGAACAGAGAAATCTTATGTGGCCATCACTAGTGCCACTCCTGAACAAACTGTGGAGATGGCAACAATCTCAGGATAACCACCGCGTTCTTTAAACCTATTCAAGTTGACATCGAAGAGTGTATGAAGAAAACGAGAAATAAGAAGTAATTGCATTATTTCTCCATTCACTCAGAGTAAAATTATTTTTAAAATATAACAAAACAGACCTATACATTTTGCAATTCAGGCATGTTAAATTTAACACATCCTTGTGGTTCATATAGCATATAGTTATCTTCGACTTATGGCCATATCAGCTCACGACGAGGCCATAATGCAATTGAGGACAGTCTGGATTTTATTTTTTCACATATCATATACATCAATTCCCCACTTAACATTTTTAATTTGTTCTTGAAAAATCGAGAGCTAACTGAAAAAGTGCTGAAAAAAAATTGATTTCCCGTAAGAATAGAAAACAAAGCAATTCATTTCCAAGGTGCAGAAAACTGCATAAAAATTAAGTAAAATGTGAGACAAAAACTAAATAGTTAACAAGATTTATTAACTACATATAATTATCAGTCATATTGAACACAAACAAAATATTAAATGTGTATTGTACTTAGAGAAATAAAAAAATAACGTACGATTTTAATTGCTGCTACTTCCTTCGCTTGTGGCTACAGTTGTCACAGTGGAGCTTCATCATTAGACGACTGGTTAGCAGAAGGTTTTTATTGGTGTTGAATAAGTTTTTCTGGCTCCCGATGAAGAAGGCATGGCTACTTGGGCAATGGGGGCAGAAGATATTGGAGGAGACTTTAAAAAAAAAATCTCTAAATAGACAGAAAGAGAGAGAGAGATTTTAAGTCCAGTAAAGAAAAATCTTTTTTTTTTTTATGTCTGTATTTCCAAACTTGTTGGAAAGCAGGTAGTTGTTACAACTGTGTGTTTATTTTCCAGGTATATTTTTATTATGTGTGATATTGATTTGTCTGTACTTGTTGCAGGCATGTGCCAGCTATTAACTCAAGGTACTGCAAAGATAATCAAAATACCATGAATGGCGAAGAAATCTAATAAGGAGGAAGGAGGTGCTAAAGGATTATGAGGACAAGACACAAATCACTACAAGGAAAAGGAGAAGACAGATGTAGGATGCGATATGGGAAAAGGAAAATTAGAAAACATTTTAACTATTGGGAAGATAGGCAACACAGTAACCATGGTCATAGTTACTGTTGAGACTCAGTAAACCAGATGTTGGAAAGATTGGCAACACAATAACCATGGTCATAGTTACTGTTGAGACTCAACAAACCAGATGTTGGAAAGATTTAAGAAAGAGCCAGAAGATGTTTGAGAAGGAAATACTGGACTGGCATCATGCCATAGGAGAAAGTTCAAGACAATATATTGCTGTTTGTGTATTTACCTGTGTATAGTTGTTTATGTGATACTGTTTACTTACCTGTTTCTGTGATGGTATTTATTTACCTTTGTACATTTGTTCACGTGATGGTATACACTTACCTCAGTTCAGTTGTTTGTGACAGCATTAATATACCTGTGCACAGCTATTTTTGTCACAGTATTTGTTTACCTGTGTACAGCTATTTTTGTGCCAATATTTATTTACCTGTGTACAACTATGGCGAGATGGATAATTTTTAACGATAGTATCAAGTGGTTACTTGATATCGATAGATAATATTTTCTCCAGACTTGGGAAAGAGAACTGATGAACTATAAGTAGGGATGGCACAAGATAAAGTTGGGTAATCAACCTCACAGTTCATAGGATATAGAAGTAAAGAACAGGCAGGTACTTCACCCTCTCGCTAGACCTACTCTATGTCTTCTTCTTCTTGTGATCGCATTTTTGATGTTTACATCGTCAGATGAGTTCTCATGATGAAATAGACCATTGTCTGAAGTTCCTCTTTAGCTCCATACAGCTTTGAGTTTAGGGTTGAGTCAATGGGCCAGTATATCTTTCTTAACTGGTCGTACAGAGGACAGTCCTGTAGAACATGCTCACCAGTTTGTTCATTTAATCCACATGTGCACAGTGGTGAAGCAGACAATCGTAGATTGTGCATGTGTTTATTCTGTTTGTTATGCCCTGTCCTGAGGCAAAAAATGGTGATCTGTCCCTGCCGATCAAGAGTGTGGTAGTCCTCGTTGGGTTGATTCTGTTCTCTTCTGAAAGTCTGGATAGCTCTCTTTTTCTCAAAGTATGTGATTTCATTATCTTCTTATTCACATTCTTCTTCCTTTTTTGCAAGTTTATCTGCGTTTTCATTTCTGGGTACACCACAATGAGATGGTACCCACTGAAGTATGGTTCTCTTTTTGGCAGCTACCTTGTTTAGTTCATTTCTCAGATGCGGAAGTTTACCACCCTTGAGAGCTTGCAGTACAGACAGTGCATCTGTGAGGATGACTACCTGGTGACAGTCAGAGTTGGTGTTATAAATCATATTTGCGTGCCTCTATGTAATGTGAATGTAGCTTGAATTTAATCCCTACCTCTTTGATACCCGAAGAATGAAATGATACCCGAAGAAAGTTCCTTTACATGAGTTATGTTAAATCCATGGTATGTTAATGAAGACCACCAGATATGTACCCGCAACTCTTTTTCTCCTCTCTTATTATTATATTAGTTTGGCCAGATATGTTGCGGTGTGTTCCTTCTTATCACTCTTGCTTCAAGTACACACCAGTGCATTGAAAGGTGTAACGGCAGTTTTGAATCACAGTGAATAACAGTTTATTTACATCACCACACGTTAACATTAAACACACAATAGTCAAATTACAAGTCATAGCAATACAATACTCCACTTCTCAGCTACTCCACTTCCCAGCATCCTCCAAGATACTCTTAAACATTCATCAGCAGATAAATTTCAAAGCCTAAAGTCCTCACGACTCATATCTGCGCTATAACACTGCACACAGCAGTTAACATAAATAAAGGCCTAAAGTCTTCACGACTCATCTCTGCGCTATAACACTGCACACAGCAGTTAACATATATTATGGCCTAAAGTCTTCACGACTCATCTCTGCGCTATAACACTGCACACAGCAGTTAACATATATTATGGCCTAAAGTCTTCACGACTCATCTCTGCGCTATAACACTGCACACAGCAGTTAACATATATAATGGCCTAAAGTCTTCACGACTCATCTCTGCGCTATGACACTGCACACAGCAGTTAACATAAATAAAGGCCTAAAGTCTTCATGACTCATCTCTGCGCTATAACACTGCACACAGCAGTTAACATATATTATGGCCTAAAGTCCTCACGACTCATCTCTGCGCTATAACACTGCACACAGCAGTTAACATAAATAAAGGCCTAAAGTCTTCACGACTCATCTCTGCGCTATAACACTGCACACAGCAGTTAACATAAATAAAGGCCTAAAGTCTTCACGACTCATCTCTGCGCTGTAACACTGCACACAGCAGTTAACATATATTATGGCCTAAAGTCTTCACGACTCATCTCTGCGCTATAACACTGCACACAGCAGTTAACATATATTATGGCCTAAAGTCTTCACGACTCATCTCTGCGCTATAACACTGCACACAGCAGTTAACATATATAATGGCCTAAAGTCCTCACGACTCATCTCTGCGCTATAACACTGCACACAGCAGTTAACATATATTATGACCAAAAGTCCTCACGACTCATCTCTGCGCTATAACACTGCACACAGCAGTTAACATATATTATGGCCTAAAGTCCTCACGACTCATATCTGCGCTATAACACTGCACACAGCAGTTAACATAAATAAAGGCCTAAAGTCTTCACGACTCATCTCTGCGCTATAACACTGCACACAGCAGTTAACATATATAATGGCCTAAAGTCCTCACGACTCATCTCTGCGCTATAACACTGCACACAGCAGTTAACATATATTATGGCCTAAAGTCCTCACGACTCATCTCTGCGCTATAACACTGCACACAGCAGTTAACATAAATAAAGGCCTAAAGTCTTCACGACTCATCTCTGTGCTATAACACTGCACACAGCAGTTAACATATATAATGGCCTAAAGTCCTCATGACTCATCTCTGCGCTATAACACTGCACACAGCAGTTAACATATATTATGGCCTAAAGTCCTCACGACTCATCTCTGCGCTATAACACTGCACACAGCAGTTAACATAAATAGCGCTATAACACTGCACACAGCAGTTAACATATATTATGGCCTAAAGTCCTCACGACTCATATCTGCGCTATAACACTGCACACAGCAGTTAACATATATAATGGCCTAAAGTCTTCACGACTCATCTCTGCGCTATAACACTGCACACAGCAGTTAACATATATTATGGCCTAAAGTCTTCACGACTCATCTCTGCGCTATAACACTGCACACAGCAGTTAACATATATAATGGCCTAAAGTCCTCACGACTCATCTCTGCGCTATAACACTGCACACAGCAGTTAACATAAATAAAGGCCTAAAGTCTTCACGACTCATCTCTGCGCTATAACACTGCACACAGCAGTTAACATATATTATGGCCTAAAGTCCTCACGGCTCATCTCTGCGCTACAACACTGCACACAGCAGTTAACATATATTATGGCCTAAAGTCCTCACGACTCATATCTGCGCTATAACACTGCACACAGCAGTTAACATAAATAAAGGCCTAAAGTCTTCACGACTCATCTCTGCGCTATAACACTGCATACAGAAGTTAACATATATAATGGCCGAAAGTCTTCACGACTCATCTCTGCGCTATAACACTGCACACAGCAGTTAACATATATTATGGCCTAAAGTCTTCACGACTCATCTCTGCGCTATAACACTGCACACAGCAGTTAACATATATAATGGCCTAAAGTCCTCACGACTCATCTCTGCGCTATAACACTGCACACAGCAGTTAACATAAATAAAGGCCTAAAGTCCTCACGACTCATCTCTGCGCTATAACACTGCACACAGCAGTTAACATATATAATGACCTAAAGTCCTCACGACTCATCTCTGCGCTATAACACTGCACACAGCAGTTAACATATATTATGGCCTAAAGTCCTCACGACTCATCTCTGCGCTATAACACTGCACACAGCAGTTAACATATATTATGGCCTAAAGTCCTCACGTACTCATCTCTGCGCTATAACACTGCACACAGCAGTTAACATATATAATGGCCTAAAGTCCTCACGACTCATCTCTGCGCTATAACACTGCACACAGCAGTTAACATATATTATGGCCTAAAGTCCTCATGACTCATATCTGCGCTATAACACTGCACACAGCAGTTAACATATATTATGGCCTAAAGTCCTCACGACTCATCTCTGCGCTATAACACTGCACACAGCAGTTAACATATATTATGGCCTAAAGTCCTCACGACTCATCTCTGCGCTATAACACTGCACACAGCAGTTAACATATATTATGGCCTAAAGTCCTCACGACTCATATCTGCGCTATAACACTGCACACAGCAGTTAACATAAATAAAGGCCTAAAGTCTTCACGACTCATCTCTGCGCTATAACACTGCACACAGCAGTTAACATATATAATGGCCTAAAGTCCTCACGACTCATCTCTGCGCTATAACACTGCACACAGCAGTTAACATAAATAAAGGCCTAAAGTCTTCACGACTCATCTCTGCACTATAACACTGCACACAGCAGTTAACATATATTATGGCCTAAAGTCCTCACGACTCATCTCTGCGCTATAACACTGCACACAGCAGTTAACATATATAATGGCCTAAAGTCTTCACGACTCATCTCTGCGCTATAACACTGCACACAGCAGTTAACATATATGATGGCCTAAAGTCCTCACGACTCATCTCTGCACTATAACACTGCACACAGCAGTTAACATATATTATGGCCTAAAGTCCTCATGACTCATCTCTGCGCTATAACACTGCACACAGCAGTTAACATATATAATGGCCTAAAGTCCTCATGACTCATCTCTGCGCTATAACACTGCACACAGCAGTTAACATATATTATGGCCTAAAGTCCTCACGACTCATCTCTGCGCTATAACACTGCACACAGCAGTTAACATATATTATGGCCTAAAGTCCTCACGACTCATCTCTGCGCTATAACACTGCACACAGCAGTTAACATATATAATGGCCTAAAGTCTTCACGACTCATCTCTGTGCTATAACACTGCACACAGCAGTTAACATATATTATGGCCAAAAGTCCTCACGACTCATCTCTGCGCTATAACACTGCACACAGCAGTTAACATATATTATGGCCTAAAGTCCTCACGACTCATCTCTGCGCTATAACACTGCACACAGCAGTTAACATAAATAAAGGCCTAAAGTCCTCATGACTCATCTCTGCGCTATAACACTGCACACAGCAGTTAACATATATAATGGCCTAAAGTCCTCACGACTCATCTCTGCGCTATAACACTGCACACAGCAGTTAACATATATTATGGCCTAAAGTCCTCATGACTCATCTCTGCGCTATAACACTGCACACAGCAGTTAACATATATTATGGCCTAAAGTCCTCACGACTCATCTCTGCGCTATAACACTGCACACAGCAGTTAACATATATAATGGCCTAAAGTCCTCACGACTCATCTCTGCGCTATAACACTGCACACAGCAGTTAACATATATTATGGCCTAAAGTCCTCATGACTCATCTCTGCGCTATAACACTGCACACAGCAGTTAACATATATTATGGCCTAAAGTCCTCACGACTCATCTCTGCGCTATAACACTGCACACAGCAGTTAACATATGGTTGTTCGTCCATCACGGGTGATGAAGACCACTCTGTTCATCCAATTATTTAAGAATATGTTAGGTTAGTCTATGGGTACGAAGGTGACTGAAGAGCCCGATGCGAGCCTGGAAAGATCTTGGACAGTGTGGGCAGGGAATGTTTGCTTCATGTGAAGGTTTTATTTCACGGTCCTTTCTAGCTTGTCTCCGCTGTTCCGCTGCTGCTCTTCTGGATGATTCGCATGCTGCTGCACCTTTACGAAGAGATGTGCGCCAAGCAGTTCGGTCTTGCGCAGCAGCTTCCCATGTGTCTGGGTTTATGTCAAAGGTTTTCAATGACGTCTTTAACGTGTCTTTGAAGCGCTTCTTTTGGCCACCATGGGAGCGTTTACCCTTCTGCATCTCACCATAAAAGAGTATCTTTGGCAGTCGATGGTCTGGCATGCGGACTACATGACCTGCCCAGCGAATTTGTGACTGCATCAGAATAGTATCAATACTAGGGATACCAGCTCTGTCAAGAACGGCGGTATCCGGGATCTTGTCTTGCCATTTGATGTTCATTATTTTCCTGAGACAGACTGTATGGAAGTGGTTTAGCTTCTTTATGTGGCGCCTGTATACAGTCCATGTTTCACATGCATATAGCAGCACTGGAAGCACCGCAGCTCTGTACACCTTCAGCTTTGTCTGTAGACTAATGCCACTTCGATGCCAAACGTTGGTGTATAGTCTGCCAAATGTGCTGCTGGCTTTGGAGATCCTGGTGTTCACCTCATCATCAATGACAATGTTCTGGGATAGTGTGCTACCAAGGTATGTGAATCTGTTCACAACATTCAGTTTCTCACCATTAACTTTGATGACTGGCTCAGTATAAACTGTGCCAGGAGCTGGTTGGTACATGATTTCTGTTTTCTTCGTGTTGATGGTAAGCCCAAAGTTGGCGCAGGCTTCGGAGAATCTATCCACACTATGCTGCAGATCAGCCTCTGAGCCAGCATTGAGGGCACAATCATCAGCAAACAGAAGATCTATGATGGTATGTGATTTGACCTTGGTTTTTGCTTGAAGCCTCCTAAGGTTAAACAATTTTCCATCAATACGATAACTAATGTCGATTCCTGTGTCCCCGTCTCTAAAAGCATCAGTCAGCATAGCAGAAAACATGATACTGAACAGAGTCGGTGCAAGTACGCACCCTTGTTTAACTCCATTTGAGACGGGGAAAGGCTCTGATAGCTCACCGTTTTCCTGAACTCTAGCCTGCATTCCATCATGCAGTTGCTGCACTATTGTGATAAATTTCTTTGGGCAGCCGTATTTTGCCATGATCTTCCATAGACCCTCTCTACTGACCGTGTCGAACGCCTTTGTCAAGTCGATGAAAGCTGTGTACAGGTCACAGTGCTGTTCTTGGCATTTTTCTTGTAGCTGTCTTGCAGCGAACACCATATCTGTGGTTCCACGTTCTTTCCGGAATCCACACTGACTTTCAGGTAAAAGACCTTTGTCAAAATGAGCCGTAAGGCGATTCAAAAGGATTCTGGCGAATATCTTCCCAGCGATTGATAAAAGAGAGATGCCTCGATGATTGTTGCAGTCTTGACGATTACCTTTACGTTTATATAGATGTATAATTGAGGCATCTTTGAGATCGTGTGGGATGGTTTCACTCTGCCACATTTGCTGGAAGATCATATGAAGTTTCTCTATCAGAACTGCACCGCCATCTTTATAAACCTCAACAGGAATTGAATCGGAGCCAGGGGCCTTTCCACTAGACAGTTGACGAATCGCTTTTTTAGTTTCCTCCAGAGTTGGTACATCATCTAATGCTTCATTTATAGGAATTTGGGGCAGGCGGATGATGGCTTCGTCGTTAATAGATGATGGCTGGTTCAAGATATTATTAAAATGTTCAGCCCAGCGTTGGAGCATTTTTTCCTTGTCTGTAATTAGTGTTTTTCCATCTGCATTAAGGAGGGGAAATGATCCTGATGATGTTGGACCATAGACCGCTTTGAGTGCAAGGTAAAAGTTTTTCAAGTCATGGCTGTCAGCAAAGCCTTGGAGCTCATCTGCTTTATTACTCAGCCATGAATCCCGCATCTGGCGTAGTTTATGTTGGACGATTCTACGCATGTTGTTGAAAGCGTCTTTCTTGGATGTAGATTTTGGATCATTTAAATATGCTTTATGGAGATGGTGTTTCTCAGAGTTAACATATATTATGGCCTAAAGTCCTCACGACTCATATCTGCGCTATAACACTGCACACAGCAGTTAACATATATAATGGCCTAAAGTCTTCACGACTCATCTCTGCGCTATAACACTGCACCCAGCAGTTAACATATATTATGGCCTAAAGTCTTCACGACTCATCTCTGCGCTATAACACTGCACACAGCAGTTAACATATATAATGGCCTAAAGTCCTCACGACTCATCTCTGCGCTATAACACTGCACACAGCAGTTAACATAAATAAAGGTCTAAAGTCTTCACGACTCATCTCTGCGCTATAACACTGCACACAGCAGTTAACATATATTATGGCCTAAAGTCCTCACGACTCATCTCTGCGCTATAACACTGCACACAGCAGTTAACATATATTATGGCCTAAAGTCCTCACCACTCATATCTGCGCTATAACACTGCACACAGCAGTTAACATAAATAAAGGCCTAAAGTCTTTACGACTCATCTCTGCGCTATAACACTGCACACAGCAGTTAACATATATAATGGCCTAAAGTCCTCACGACTCATCTCTGTGCTATAACACTGCACACAGCAGTTAACATATATTATGGCCTAAAGTCCTCATGACTCATCTCTGCGCTATAACACTGCACACAGCAGTTAACATATATTATGGCCTAAAGTCTTCACGACTCATCTCTGCGCTATAACACTGCACACAGCAGTTAACATAAATAAAGGCCTAAAGTCCTCACGACTCATCTCTGCGCTATAACACTGCACACAGCAGTTAACATATATTATGGCCTAAAGTCCTCACGACTCATCTCTGCGCTATAACACTGCACACAGCAGTTAACATATATTATGGCCTAAAGTCCTCACGACTCATCTCTGCGCTATAACACTGCACACAGCAGTTAACATATATAACGGCCTAAAGTCCTCACGACTCATCTCTGCGCTATAACACTGCACACAGCAGTTAACATATATAATGGCCTAAAGTCCTCACGACTCATCTCTGCGCTATAACACTGCACACAGCAGTTAACATATATTATGGCCTAAAGTCCTCATGACTCATCTCTGCGCTATAACACTACACACAGCAGTTAACATATATAATGGCCTAAAGTCTTCACGACTCATCTCTGCGCTATAACACTGCACACAGCAGTTAACATATATTATGGCCTAAAGTCCTCACGACTCATCTCTGCGCTATAACACTGCACACAGCAGTTAACATATATAATGGCCTAAAGTCCTCATGACTCATCTCTGCGCTATAACACTGCACACAGCAGTTAACATATATTATGGCCTAAAGTCTTCACGACTCATCTCTGCGCTATAACAAATAGACAATGGATCCTACATCTCTGAATACTCACAATACTAAATTATTCTCCTAGGAAATAATGGCCTACACAAAATAATGGCCGCTTGTCTTCAGCACTGTACAGGCATTCTCTCCAAAAACACACAGTGGGGCCGACTGCTTCAGTCGATGCCCGCAAAAACTCACTGCCTACGGGAACACACATCTCCCGCCTCAAAACCAGATACGAGACCCGGCTGTTCACAAACACCGCTCAGTCTCATTACTTGCATGGGCTAGCCACAAATAGCTAAACACCCGTAGCTCAAAACAGTTCAGAGTGCATACCTCTACACAGTTGAACTGACTAGCGTTCACACGCTTTCTAGGTTTACTTCTCGAACATACGAGAGAATTCCCCTCTTACAATTTCACCTAACATCGTAGCTAATCAAGCAGCGTAACTCCTAATCTAATCTGCTCACCTAACATTTTCCGGATCACTTCCCTTCTATTAAAATTACTGGCAACAGTTTGCCACCCCGTCCGGGAAAAAAATGATTTATCATTTTTTTTAAAATATAAGATCCAAAAATTTAAAGGTTAATGAAATATCCTATGGCTACCAAAAATGTACCTATGACAGGTCAAAATAGAAAATGTACAAAAAATATCAGCAATAAATGTAAAATTACAACTAAAACATCCAACATAGTCATGCAAGCATACCAAAATTGATCTAATACAAAACCAAACTAAGTACATTTAATACAAGTATCAACCACTAGTAAGTGAAAGAACAAGATCCAGCAAAAGAGGAATGATCTGCAGTAAAGGAAAGTAAGAAATCGGAAAATGAGCAACAATCAACAATAGCACATGATAACCAATACGTAAAACACTTTCATGTACAATAAATACAAATACCCTACTAATTATTTTATATTAAGTTATATAATTAACTCAACAATACAACGCATGAAAGTATAAGTATCGAAAGAAGAAGAAGTATATAAGTAGACTGAAGAGAAACGAAGATGTAATACGGAAGTATAAAACAAGATATGAACACATATCGAAAAGATAACAGAAAGATAGAATAAAATGAAGAATAGTCACCAAAGACGGATGGAAAGCAAAGGCATAAACATAGAGAAAATCAATCACAATACATACTAATAAATGTTTAAATCAGACAACATATTTCAACAAATAAATACAAACATGATTGCAAGGCACAAAAAATGAATGTTAAAGTATATCTATACTAACACCACCCAAAAAAAAAAAAAATTAGTTTATAACTAAACAAAGCCTAATAATTAATTTAACTAACTTACAAAAGTTATACATAACTAAAAATAAATTATAGACATCACACAAACAAATAGTATCATTATGATAACTAAGTTCAATCTAATGCAAAGTCAAGCGCTAAATGAAAAATACATCACAATATCAAACAAAACAACTTTTCAATGAAGTAATATCCATTTACATATTAATCATAGCGCATAGTCAAGCGCTGGGCACACACAAAAAATACATTACAATGCCAAAAAAAAAAAATACAATTTTTTTCTCAAAATTACCCTATAAAATATTTCAACACGATAAGTTATCAAAAAATAAAATTATTATTTTTTTAAGAAATTCGAAGTTATAATTAAAATTAGCTCTCAACAAAAATGAGAGAAAACAAAATATCCTATCTCTAAACAAACACTTAAAAAGAACACCTGGGAAAAACAAAAACTGTCTTCTGTATACGAACTTTCAAATATATAACATAACACAATGTATATAGAGTATGTATTATAACAATCTGTCCATATTCTTTAAACAGCTATAAATAATTAATCATTGACCTAACATGAACATTGTCACATAAACAGCTATAAATAATTCATCATTGACCTAACATGAACATTGTCACACAAACAGCTATAAATAATTCATCATTGACCTAACATGAACATTGCCACATAAACAGCTATAAATAATTCACCATTGACCTAACACGAACATTGTCACATAAACAGCTATAAATAATTCACCATTGACCTCACACAAACATTATCGCATAAACAGCTATAAATAATTCATCATTGACCTAACATGAACATTGTCACATAAACAGCTATAAATAATTCACCATTGACCTCACACAAACATTGTCACATAAACAGCTATAAATAATTCACCATTGACCTCACACAAACATTGTTACATAAACAGCTATAAATAATTCACCATTGACCTCACACAAACATTGTCACATAAACCGCTATAAATAACTCACCATTGACCTAACACAAACACTGTCACATAAACAGCTATAAATAATTCACCATTGACATCACACAAACATTGTTAAACAGCTATAATAATTCATCATTGACCTCACACAAACATTGTCACATAAACAGCTATAAATAATTCACCACTGACCTCACACAAACATTGTCACATAAACAGCTATAAATAATTCACCATTGACCTCACACAAACATTGTCACATAAACAGCTATAAATAATTCACCATTGACCTCACACAAACATTGTCACATAAACCGCTTTAAATAACTCACCATTGACCTAACACAAACATTGTCACATAAACAGCTATAAATAATTCACCATTGACCTAACACGAACATTGTCACATAAACAGCTATAAATAATTCACCATTGACCTCACACAAACATTGTCACTTAAACAGCTATAATAATTCATCATTGGCCTAACACGAACATTGTCACATAAACAGCTATAAATAATTCACCATTGACCTAACACAGACATTGTCACACAAACAGCTATAAATAATTCACCATTGACCTCACACAAACATTGTCACATAAACAGCTATAAGTAATTCACCATTGACCTCACACAAACATTGTCACATAAACAGCTATAAATAATTCACTATTGACCTAACACAAACATTGTCACATAAACAGCTATAAATAATTCACCATTGACCGAACACGAACATTGTCACATAAACAGCTATAAATAATTCCCCATTGACCTCACACGAACATTGTCACATAAACAGCTATAAATAATTCACCATTGGCCTAACACGAACATTGTCACATAAACAGCTATAAATAACTCACCATTGACCTCACACGAACACTGTCACATAAACAGCTATAAATAATTCACCATTGACCTAACACGAACATTGTCACATAAACAGCTATAAATAATTCACCATTGACCTCACACAAACATTGTCACATAAACAGCTATAAATAATTCACCATTGACCTCACACAAACATTGTCACATAAACAGCTATAAATAATTCACCATTGACCTCACACAAACATTGTCACATAAACAGCTATAAATAATTCACCATTGACCTCACACAAACATTGTCACATAAACAGCTATAAATAATTCACCATTGACCTCACACAAACATTGTCACATAAACAGCTATAAATAATTCACCATTGACCTAACACAAACATTGTCGCATAAACAGCTATAAATAATTCACCATTGACCTAACACGAACATTGTCACATAAACAGCTACAAATAATTCACCATTGACCTCACTCAAACATTGTCACGTAAACAGCTACAAATAATTTACCATTGACCTCACACAAACATTGTCACGTAAACAGCTATAAATAATTCACCATTGACCTAACACAAACATTGTCACATAAACAGCTATAAATAATTCACCATTGACCTAACACAAACATTGTCACATAAACAGCTATAAATAATTCACCATTGACCTAACACAAACATTGTCACATAAACAGCTATAAATAATTCACCATTGACCTAACACAAACATTGTCACATAAACAGCTATAAATAATTCACCATTGACCTCACACAAACATTGTCACATAAACAGCTATAAATAATTCATTGTCGTCATTGCCCTGCAACTCCATGTGGAGCACTGGCTTTCAACACACACACACACTCACACAGTCTAAGTCAGTGGTCGGCAACCAGTCGATCTTGATCTACCAATAGATCTTAAGGCATCATTTGGTAGATCTCTATAGGAAGGATGAGAAAAAAAGAATTTCTAACCTAGGTACATTTCGGACTAACTCTCTCCCGCTGGCACTTAAAAGCAGTTTCCACAAAGCACAGTTTCCACAAGTTGGAAGAATGTTTCACTAATTTCCCATTGGAAACCTGCAAGCTGGCTTACTAAAACTCATGAACTGTGTCAGATATAAAGCCATCTTTTCTTTGAAGTGAACATTCATTAAAATATTTAGTTTTAATTTTCCACCACTCTGTTGGTGGGATTGAAGGAAGCAGATCATGCGGCAGAGATAAAAGTTACCCATGGGCTGGACTTATTCCAAATTCTAGATACGGTACTCTGAAACCTGACAACAGACTTGATTTTAACAAGGTAGATCTTCAGAGAGTTCAGTGTTTCTATAGTAGACCCCCACAGCTACTGAGTTGCCTACTGCTGATCTAAGTCTTCTATGTACTTTAGAAATGTGAGTCGTGAGAATGTACCCGCATACCACTGTACTTTAGAAATGTGAATTTTAATTTTTTTTTTTTTTTTACTGCTAAAAGACTTTTCCTGCCACAGAAGTGCGTAAGAAAGTGTTATTATTATTATTTCATTTTCCACCAAGAATGTATGGACATAAGCGAGAATGTGTTTATGTAATTTTTGTATTGATGATTGATGACACATTCAAAAATACAGATTAATTGTAGACGGATTGACCGCATGAGTGAGTGTCGGTATACAGAATTTATTTATTTTTATTTATTGTTTTTTATTTTATTTTATTATTACTTTTTTCCCCCAATTACTAGCTTGTTTGTTTAAAAAACAAAACAAAAAAAAACCTACTCATTTTTTAATTATGATTGCATACTGTAAATGAATGCTGTTATGGTAACTTTATAATGTTGCATGCCTTTAAATTAATGCTTAAAGCATCATGTGGGAATGAAAGGATATAGTATGCAAGATTAATGAGAGTGGAAGGGCAGAAGGTTAGACAGGCCTGTGCGCCCAATTCTTTACCCTTCGAAAATAAAGTTCGTTCGTTTGTTCGTTCTTGTCAGGTGACATTTGGGCAATGTCTTTCCATATTTTATTGATCCCTTTCATGTCTGTCTCCAGTTCAAGTTTTTGGTTTCCTTCTATTTCTCATAGCCTGGGGATTCCAGAACAAGGACTGTCTTGTAATGCTATCAGCAGGTTTTGTTTCCTCAGTGTGTGTGTGTGTGTGTGCTACCCAGTGTGTGTGCTACCCAGTGTATGTGCTACCCAGTGTGTGTGTGCTACCCAGTGTGTGTGTGTGCTACCCAGTGTATGTGCTACCAAGTGTATGTGTGCTACCCAGTGTGTATGTGCTACCCAGTGTATGTGCTATCTGTTGCGTGCATATTTTGACGCACATATTACAAAAATCGATATGGCTATTTAATATGGGAAAAATATAGACATTCATTCATTTGTGTATGAAAATGCTGTCTATGGTAAAAGCGAGAGAATCCATGTTTGATTCACACTTTTGATTATAGGAGTAATCGTTCTGGATATTGATCCGGCGCAAGGATATTGCGCTTACGTTTGTACTTATTTTTTAGGGCCAGAAAATATATTAATTTGCTTATTGTGTTTATGGCCTGAATTCATATGTATTACATATTATTAGTACAAGTAGAATCAGTCCTATATTGTATATTTTGGATGGGTAGGCGGGACTAGATTCTTGTTATTCCGGTCGAGCGGAAGTATGAGTTGTCTTGACAAGTCGTGATGAGTTCCGATGTACCGTGATAATGGCGGGTACGCACTTTTCAAAGGGCTGGTAGATTCTTAAGGAAATATAATTCATGAAGTGGTTTTCTTCTAAAGGAGATGGTATCTCTACTATAGTTTATGTTAGAGACTCTCCTAAGGTACGGTACAATGTATAATTCGGACTCCATGTATTGCCAGACCCTATTTTGATGATCTCATGTCGATTCGACCTAGATGGAACATTGTGCTTCGTATCGCTAGGGTCGTGTTTTGTATCGACGAAGATGACAGACTTTCCTGCAGCGGTTATGGCTACGTGAATTAACCTGATCACCGTAGAGCTGTATGGAAACATTTATGAAATCATTTATATACCCATTATAAATTAACTCTGGCTTATATTCTCCTTCCTATGAATGAGTGAACGACAACTCAGGGAGGCAGCCATGTTAGATTTCGGTCATCATATGTTTTGATCACTGCCAAGAGAACAGATTATTTATCCTATTATCGGACAGTGACAGGGAGATCTCAATCTTGCTAGAAACCCCCTCTTTCGTGGTTTCATAATATATGCTACAAACTATGGACGTCAAGTAACTTTAGTTATTTACCGATCTGCCTTCACTGACGCGTTTAGTCAGATAGGGGGATGCGGCCATAATGTATCATGACAATTGAACTTTTGATGTACTGCCCATTATTTCTGAATGTGTCATGACTTCAGATCTGCTATGTATACCTACAAATTGATATGTCAACATACCATGATGTACTCGTATGTCCCAGTGTGTACGTCTGAATAAATTGAGTAAACAAAGATTCCAGCAGTCTGCATTGGTGCCTTGTAGACACAAGTGTATGAGTGGTTATATTGGTCAGCACACGAACAGTACACCATTCGCGGTAATCACACTCTACACTTCTACTTCATACATACACCATCCTGCGTCGGTTGGAGTGACCAAGTTTAGGGCCTGCTTCCCCTGGAGCCTTTGCCTTCCCTAACTCAGAACTAGGGTGAGTTACCCATTTACAGCTGGGTAGACTGGAGCATGCCTGATCTCAACAACACACCACTCTTCCTTACAGAGCACAGCGACTGACACTTTACAGAGTGGAAAGAGGAAGAGAAACTTTACAGTGGCGAGCCAGATTCCTGGGTCCAGCTTACGCAGTTTTGTGTTGAGAATCACAGTTTACAGCTGAAAGAACATTTGTTTGAACACATCAACACCAGTAGGACAGCTATACAGTCGATGTCAGCTTGACCTGTATTACCGATAGGATGCTGTATCTAGGTCAGCGCTTGTTGACAGTTTTTCGCTGTACAGACAGTATTACACAGGACAGTGGTATCAAGTGTAGAAAATATCTGGAGCAGTATTGTTGACATTTCTCAACGTACAGAAGAATCACAGTGTTGTTGAACATAAAGTGCATAGTTCATCGTTGGATCTTCATATGCTCAACAGAGAAAAATTGACAGTGTAATAGTTTAAAATTAAATCTATTACTGAATAAAGTGGCAAGTTATTAGTATTAAAATAAACTGTGCCTGCTTTACAACACTATACCTGCAACACATTCCATTCATGACATAAATTATATTGTATGCTATATGCTATTTATGCTTACATGTTATTTGTTATGTATTAAATTAGTTTATGTTCTGTGTGACTAGTACAAGGTATGCCGAGTGACATTGGTCTGGTACTAGTATTCTATAGGTACACATTTTCTTAATTGGAAATTTGTTAGCAACAATTTGCTGCTATTTCTGTTAGTTGTGATGAGGTGTTCTTTTCTTCGTTGTTTTTGTTAATAATTTTGTGTTCCTTAGTTTTGTTTGATTTGTTTGTATAATTGTAGGTCTCATCTTTTCTATTTTTGATTTTCTTTACACCCTTATGTTTATACACTGTGGCGTATTTGTCTTGTTATATTATGGCAGTTATCATCACGGTTTCTGTGATCATTTTTTTCATTTCTCCTATTTAATTTAATTTGATCTCTGCAAATGTGTTCATATTGTCTTTTCTTGTTTGTCCTTTGTAATGTCTTTAGTTGACATATGACGTATAGTGGTATACACTGATAGTATAGTACAGATCAGTACTTTATGATTGTTATTGTTATAAAACAAAATGTACAAGACCTTTGTAAGGCTTGTCTCCCAAAGTGATTGGTAAAGGGAAATATTTTTTCCACAGGTACCCAAGTGATCTTTGATTACATTGAGATATACAAGACCTTTGTAAGGCTTGTCTCCCACAGTATTTGAGATACAGTTATTGTTGTCCACAGGTACTCAAGTTATCATTGGTTATTATAAACCATACAAGTTTGGACTAAGACTAAGTCTATGGTATAGACTTGTCTCCCATTAAAGTGAAATAGGGTAATTTATTTACTTTTTCAGGTTTCTGATTTAAGAAGACAATATGTCTACATTAGATTATTTCATTGCACAAGGAAAATCTCTTGATAAGACTGGAAAAGACTTAGAACAATGGGCTGTTGCTCAATATGACAAAGCATTAGCTGCAGAAGAGAAAAAAACTGCTGCTGCTGTTGAAGAAAGAAAAGCTGCTGCTGAGGAAAAAAAAGCTGCGGCTGAGGAGAGAAAACTTCAAATAGAAGAAAAAAAAAGCTGCTGCAGAAGAAAGGAAAGCTCTAGCTGAAGAAAAAAGATTAGAAAAAGAAGCTGATACTGCTGCTGAACTTAAGAAATTGCAGATGCAAGTGGAGGAAAGGAGATTTGAGGCAGAACAGAAGAAATTAGAAGCTGATGCAGAGCAGAAAAAATTAGAAGTTGCTGCAGAACAGAAAAAATTAGAAATTGCTGCAGAACAGAAAAAATTAGAAGTTGCTGCTGCTGCAGAACAGAAAAAAATTAGAAGCTGCTGCTGCTGCAGAACAGAAAAGATTAGATAGAGAAGCTGAAGAGAGAAAAGCAATAAGAGAACATGAGTTTGAATTAGAGAAATTAAAATTGACATGTATGAGTAATGTTAATCAGGCATCTGGTGGTAATGGTAAACCCTTTGTGTACAAGGTCAAGGTACCAGCGTTTAACCCTACCAGTGATGACATAACATTTTGGCTTTCTAGATTTGAACGGGCTTGTCGATCTCATAATGTTGACAAATCACAGTATGTGAATCAGTTGTCTGAAAATCTAAAAGGGGAGTCTCTGAGTAAGTTATATTTTGTTGAAGAGGCCGACAAAGATAATTATGATGCTGTTAGGGCAGCTTTGATAAAGAGATATCAGCTGTCTGAGGAAGGTTACCGTCTTTTGTTTAAAACAATGAGACCTGAGGTAGGTGTAGAATTCTCAGATTTCATCTCAAAAGCACGAATTACACTTTCACGATGGATTGAATTATCCAAAACAGAGAAAACATTTGATGGTCTTACGGATTTATTGCTAAGAGACAAGGTCATGTCTTCTGTAAATAAATCATTCCTAGAGTTCTTACATGAGCGTAAACCTGGTACAATAAAGCAAATGGAAGAATATTGTGACCAGTATGCCACGGCACACCCTGACATGATTCTTAGTAACTCTAACATTAAAGAGAGTATGCCAGTTGCTTCGGCAACAGAATATAATCAGAATTACTCACACAAATTCCAAGGAGCTAAAAATAAATTTGATAAAAAGGTTAATTGGAATAAGTATCAAAACCAAGATAACCACTCAAATCAGAGTTCTTCTTCGAAGAACTGGAATCGGCTGATAGTCCTCGACACGCGAGGGGTACCCATAATGTTAGAAATTCTCGGAAAGGGAGTAGCTATAGGAACTACCCAAGTGCTTCATGGAGACAAAAGAAACAATATTACAGGGATACTCAATATAACGAGCATGATGATTATGATCATGAATATTATGATTCAAACCCAAATAGGGGTTATAACAGAGGCAATAATAATTATAGAGACAATTATAACCGAGGTAGATCACAACACAAAAGACATGGTAAATCGTATTACCAGGCTAACTCTGCACAACAGGAGTTCCACGACACCGATAATCAGAATAATGATAAAAAAAGACTCCAACAGTGTAGCAAATTCCGCTTTCGATTTTGCTAGAGCATCTGAGTGTTCGCAATGCAAAACATTATTCGATCCAACCACAGTGTCTACTTTAAGCTGCGGTCACCCGCTTCCCGCTCTCCATGCGTCAATTGCGCATAATGGAAGGGGTGCTCTTGTCTTTAATAGGGGCCTAATAGATGGTACTCCGGTATCAATTCTTTTCGATTCGGGGTGCACTACCATTGGAGTGAGGCAATCACTCGTAAATCCTTCTCGAGCTACAGGCAATATAGTCAAATGTGTAACATTTGGTGGCACATTGGAGAAGTACTCCACTGCCATTATCAATATTGCTACGCCTTTCTTTACAGGAGAGGTGCAAGCATGTCTCTTGCCGAATCCGATCGCTGATCTTATCATCGGTCGCATTCATGGAGTGAAAGAATGCACTCCACAGCAAATCTCTAATTGGGAAAATGTTAATATGCAATCTGCTAATGCAGTAATCACTAGGGCTCAAGCTCTTAATATGCCACAATCTTCACATTCTGAAGATAATGATGCGCAGATCCAAGATGATCCCTTGGAGATTTCCCACGATTCCTTTATCAAACAGCAGGAAGATGATCCTACTCTAAAGAAATTCTTTACTCTGGCAAAAAAAGGTGATCCGAATAAGGATACAAATCGTAAATCTTGGATTACGATGAAGAATGGCGTACTTGTACGTATGGTACAAGACTCCGCTAAGTCCATTCATTCTCAAATCCTTGTGCCTAAAAATATGAGAGTTAAAATCTTACAGCACGCTCATGATTCGCAGTGTGCTGGACATATGGGTTTTTCCCGTACTAAAGCTAGAGTTCTTCAATCTTTCTTTTGGCCTGCTGTGAATAAGGACATACGAATCTATTGTCGATCTTGTAAAGTATGTCAAGAGATTAAATCCAGAGGTCCACGCCATGATGCACCTATTCAGGCTGCAGACATTCCCATTCGGCCATTTCAAAAAATGGCGATAGACATCATTGGTCCATTTAAGATAAAGTCTGCTAGAGGACACCAATTTATTTTGACGTGTGTTGATATGTGCACACGTTGGCCGGAGGCTGTTCCTCTAAAGAGCATAACTACTGCTGATGTCGCAGATGCTCTTTGGTTAATATTTTCTCGTCTGGGGTTTCCAGCAGAAATATTATCCGACCATGGTACCCAACTCATATCGGATACCATGTCTCAAGTAATGTCGACTCTGAAGATAGAGAGATCGCTGAGTAGTATTTATCATCCTATGTCCAATGGGATGGTGGAACGTTTGAATAGAACTCTGAAAAACCTACTAGGTAAGATAACAGAAGATCATCCTCAGGATTGGGATAGGGTTTTACCCGCGGCTCTCTTTGCATATAGAGAGGTCGCCAACGAACATACAGGATTTTCTCCCTTTGAACTTGTCTTTGGCGCGAAACCGCGAGGTCCTATGTCCTTACTTCATGATCTTATAACTGCTGATAATATTGTCGATGACACAAAATCCTCTTATGAATATGTCATCGCACTTAGACACAAGATTATTGAAGCATGCAAATTGGCAACTGCTTCTTCTGAATTTGCGAAACAGAAGGCAAGGGAATTTGCCAATAAAAAGAGATGTTTGCGACAACTTTGTCCAGGTGACAAAGCATTTGTCTTGCTACCTTGTAGGGAAAATAGACTTCTCATTTCTTGGAAAGGTCCGTACGATATAATATCAAAAGTTTCCGATGTTGACTATATCGTCGATATTGACGGGAAGCGTAAAACCTTCCACATCAACATGCTCACGGAATTCCATGAACGTCCTGATTATTTACAACCTGTTTTCCAGGCAACGGACGATTTTCCAGTCCAACATGGACAGTACTCATCTCTGTCAGTAATACAGGATGAGGAAACGAGTTTCTCGGATGTAAATTTACCTTTTCCAATGATTCCTCTTCACTCTAATGAATCATGGAAAGATGTTGAAACAAGTTTCTACTTTGTTAGAACAATTTCAGGATGTCCTTACTGACATTCCTGGTCAAACGGATGTCATTCAACATGACATTATTCTTACTGACCATAGTCCTATAAGAGTCAGACCGTATCCTATCCCGATACATTTTCAAGCACAGGTAGAGAAAGAGTTAGATGAGATGATAGAGTTAAAAATTATTGAACCATCCACATCAGCATATTCTTCGCCGATGGTTATAGTACGGAAAAAAGACAATAACATACGTCTTTGCGTGGATTATCGCAAATTGAATCAAGTGACTAAATTCGATGCTGAACCTATGCCTTTACTAGAAGAGCTACTTACGAGACTATCGAATTCTCACTTCTTTACTAAACTCGATTTGTCTAAGGGATATTGGCAAGTTCCACTATCCGAACACGCCAAACCGTTTACTGCTTTTTCGACGCCTAGGGGTCTATTCCAATGGAATTTCATGCCTTTCGGTCTTATGAACGCCCCTGCAACATTTGTACGCATGATGCGTCGAATCCTATCTCATCGCTCAGATGTCATTGCGTATCTTGATGACATCTGTCTTTTCAGTGATACTTGGAACGATCACTATAATGGTATAAATGAACTATTGTCTATCTTACGCGAGCATAACCTGACAGCGAAACCATCGAAAGCATGTATTGGTTTTAGCGAAATATCTTTCTTAGGACACCGTGTTGGTCATGGGTTCCTAAAAACAGAAGACCATAATACAAGTAAGATACTTAACATTTCTATTCCTAAGACTAAAAAGCAAGTACGAAGTCTCTTAGGTCTAATACAATTTTATGGACGATTCATCCCGAATCTGTCCTCCATTATGTCACCTCTTTCTTCCTTGCTAAAGAAAGGGTCTCCTAATGTAGTCCATTGGACTCAAGAATGTCAATCCTCTTTGGATAAGGTTAAAACTATGTTTTCTACTTCACCTATCCTAGTATTGCCTTCTAAGGATAAGACATTTATTCTTCGTAGTGACGCTTCATCCACCGGGATTGGAGCTGCACTAATGCAAGAGTACTCTGGAACTCTGCATCCTGTGATGTATATTTCTCGGAAATTAAATGCCGCAGAGAAGAATTACTCGGTCCTAGACCGTGAATTATTGGCTATGGTTTGGTCAATCCTTAAACTGCAAAGATTTCTTCTGGGCGCGCATTTCATTGTGGAAACTGACCAGAAAGCTCTTACGGCTATTCAGAGTAAAAATCTGAAGAGCGCGAGATCAACGCGATACGCGATTGCTCTACAGCCATTTCATTTTTCGGTGCGAGCTATCCGTGGGTCAGAAAATGTGATGGCAGATATTTTGTCTAGATGCCCACATGATTCATAACTGTTATACAACTTTGATACAGTTGTTTCTATGTTGAAATGTGTACACATATGTAATATATCATATATTGATTGTAACACTACTTAGCGGTTCATTGATATTTATTCACCGCTGATTTTTCAATGTTTTTCGTCTTTGATGATCATGATGTTAAGATATCTTAGATGAAATTTATGTATAAACTAATGTGGAAATTGTGTCATTGCTAATATTGTAGTATGCGTTGGTGACACCTCTCTGGAAATATTTATACTTAGAGAAGTACTTTCTCTAAGGTCATAAAACTTATGCTTATCATCTGCGCATTGTATTGGTGCGTTGTGAGCCTATTGTATGTTGCTCCTAGATGTATTTCAAAAAAAAAAAAAATGTACCATTTTTTTTTTCCCGAGGGGTGTGGTAATCTGTTGCGTGCATATTTTGACGCACATATTACAAAAATCGATATGGCTATTTAATATGGGAAAAATATAGACATTCATTCATTTGTGTATGAAAATGCTGTCTATGGTAAAAGCGAGAGAATCCATGTTTGATTCACACTTTTGATTATAGGAGTAATCGTTCTGGATATTGATCCGGCGCAAGGATATTGCGCTTACGTTTGTACTTATTTTTTAGGGCCAGAAAATATATTAATTTGCTTATTGTGTTTATGGCCTGAATTCATATGTATTACATATTATTAGTACAAGTAGAATCAGTCCTATATTGTATATTTTGGATGGGTAGGAGGGACTAGATTCTTGTTATTCCGGTCTAGCGGAAGTATGAGTTGTCTTGACAAGTCGTGATGAGTTCCGATGTACCGTGATAATGGCGGGTACGCACTTTTCAAAGGGCTGGTAGATTCTTAAGGAAATATAATTCATGAAGTGGTTTTCTTCTAAAGGAGATGGTATCTCTACTATAGTTTATGTTAGAGACTCTCCTAAGGTACGGTACAATGTATAATTCGGACTCCATGTATTGCCAGACCCTATTTTGATGATCTCATGTCGATTCGACCTAGATGGAACATTGTGCTTCGTATCGCTAGGGTCGTGTTTTGTATCGACGAAGATGACAGACTTTCCTGCAGCGGTTATGGCTACGTGAATTAACCTGATCACCGTAGAGCTGTATGGAAACATTTATGAAATCATTTATATACCCATTATAAATTAACTCTGGCTTATATTCTCCTTCCTATGAATGAGTGAACGACAACTCAGGGAGGCAGCCATGTTAGATTTCGGTCATCATATGTTTTTGATCACTGCCAAGAGAACAGATTATTTATCCTATTATCGGACAGTGACAGGGAGATCTCAATCTTGCTAGAAACCCCCTCTTTCGTGGTTTCATAATATATGCTACAAACTATGGACGTCAAGTAACTTTAGTTATTTACCGATCTGCCTTCACTGACGCGTTTAGTCAGATAGGGGGATGCGGCCATAATGTATCATGACAATTGAACTTTTGATGTACTGCCCATTATTTCTGAATGTGTCATGACTTCAGATCTGCTATGTATACCTACAAATTGATATGTCAACATACCATGATGTACTCGTATGTCCCAGTGTGTACGTCTGAATAAATTGAGTAAACAAAGATTCCAGCAGTCTGCATTGGTGCCTTGTAGACACAAGTGTATGAGTGGTTATATTGGTCAGCACACGAACAGTACACCATTCGCGGTAATCACACTCTACACTTCTACTTCATACATACACCATCCTGCGTCGGTTGGAGTGACCAAGTTTAGGGCCTGCTTCCCCTGGAGCCTTTGCCTTCCCTAACTCAGGACTAGGGTGAGTTACCCATTTACAGCTGGGTAGACTGGAGCATGCCTGATCTCAACAACACACCACTCTTCCTTACAGAGCACACCGACTGACACTTTACAGAGTGGAAAGAAGAAGAGAAACTTTACACTACCCAGTGTGTGTGCTACTCAGTGTGTGTGCTACCCAGTGTGTGTGTGCTATCCAGTGTATGTGCTACCCAGTGTGTGTGCTACCTAGTGTGTGTGTTACCCAGTGTGTGTGCTACCCAGTGTGTGTGCATCCCAGTGCCAGCATTTGTTTTACTGATATCTCGTTCCCCTGATATTTGTTTTGGTCTCTCTGTGAGATCTACATTGGTGGTGCATTTAAATCCTATTCTGTGCAAGCCCCTATTTATGAAAATCTGTGTCTTACTGATTTTTGTTTTTTTTGCCATGCATGTTTCAGAGCCATACAATAGGATGCCTGACATTTGAGTTGACATTTTTATTTTATTTTTCTTTGGATGATTTCTTTTGATTTCCACATATTTCCACATATCAGTGAAAACTACTCTTGCCTTTTGTATTCTTGTATTGATATCATTATCTGTCTTTCAACTTGTCTGTACTGCTGCCAAGATGTTTGTATCATTCTGCATCTTGTAGGGGTGTTTCATTAAGTGCAGTCTAATCATTTCCTGTATTTGTTTTCATAATTTTTTTTGTTCTGTGTATTTTCAGACCCAGTCGCTGTGGCCTTTCATCAAGTATTCTAATTTTGTCTTCATCTGGTTATGATTATCGGACTGATCCAGATCATTGTCAAAAGTTTAGATTGTCATGCTCTTTTATCTGTGTCCAGTTAGGTATTAATTTTATTTATTTTGTTTTTATAATCTGTTCTTTATCTAGGAAACGGGTTTTGGATTTTTATCACCGCAACTCTATGATTGCATACTGTACAGCCTTTGCCTACAAACCACTACCCAAACCCATAGATGGATGGTCTAATGATGTTTATACAGAGCTGATGGAAAGTCCAAGTACTACAAAAGTAGCTCATGGCGAGGATGTTGGGTAATTTTTTAAATTAGTTTACAAGTCATGATCATTTTCCTTTTCGCTCCCTGTTGAGCATGATCCACCATTGTAGTTAGCCCCCTTGCAGGAAGCCTGCACAAAGCATTCACACACTCATGTAGGAGTATTTCTGTAACAATTTGTTGTACATGATGAGGTTGCCAGCCTCAAGCACAATCTCAAATTAGCCACCTTGTATGACCTGCCCGAAGTGGGAGCTTTCTTTGTCTCATAAAACACCACCGGTAGCTATACGGGTCAGTTTACATGTATACTGTAGCAAACATCACCATGATCCCTATCACATGTGATTGTTAGATGCACTAACCCTAACTCTAACCCTACACTGTAGCAAACATCGCCATGATCCCTATCATGTGTGGTTGTTAGATGGACTAACCCTAACTTTAACCCTATACTGTAGCAAACATTGCCATGATCCCTATCACATGTGGTTGTTAGATGGACTAACTCTAACCATATACTGTAGCAAACATCGCCATGATCTCTATCACAGGTGGTTGTTAGATGGACTAACCCTAACTCTAACCCTATACTGTAGCAAACATTGTCATGATCCCTATCACGTGTGGTTGTTAGATGGACTAACCCTAACCCTATACTGTAGCAAACATTGCCATGATCCCTATCATGTGTGGTTGTTAAATGGACTAACCCTATACTGTAGCAAACATTGCCATGATCCCTATCATGTGTGGTTGTTAAATGGACTGACCCTAAACAGTAGCAAACATTGCCATGATCCCTATCACGTGTGGTTGTTAGGAACATTGCCATGATCCCTATCACATGTGGTTGTTAGATGGACTAACCCTAACTCTTAACTCTAACCCTATACTGTAGCAAACATTGCCTTGATCCCTATCACATGTGGTTGTTAGATGGACTAACCCTAACTCTTTACTCTAACCCTATACTGTAGCAAATATCGCCATGATTCCTATCACATGTGGTTAGGGTTAGATGGACTAACCCTAACCTATACTGTAGCAAACATTGCCATGATCCCTATCACATGTGGTTGTTAGATGGACTAACCCTAACTCTAATCCTATACTGTAGCAAACATTGCCATGATCCCTATCACAAGTGGTTGTTAGATGGACTAACCCTAACTCTAACCCTATACTGTAGCAAACATTGCCATGATCCCTATCATATGTGGTTGTTAGATGGACTAACCCTAACTCTTAACTCTAACCCTATACTGTAGCAAACATTGCCATGATCCCTATCACATGTGGTTGTTAGATGGACTAACCCTAACTCTAACCCTATACTGTAGTAAACATTGCCATGATCCCTATCATATGTGGTTGTTAGATGGACTAACCCTAACTCTTAACTCTAACCCTATACTGTAGCAAACATTGCAGTGATCCCTATCACATGTGGTTGTTAGATGGACTAACCCTAACTCTTAACTCTAACCCTATACTGTAGCAAAAATTGCCATGATCCCTATCACTTGTGGTTAGGGTTAGATGGACTAACCCTATACTGTAGCAGACATTGCCATGATCCCTATCACATGTGGTTGTTAGATGGACTAACCCTAACTCTAACCCTATACTGTAGCAAACATTGCCATGATCCCTATCACATATGGTTTTTGCAGGCCTGAGAAGGCATAGAAAGAAGAGGCCCACTGCATTCCTCAGGCATGCCATAAAAGGCAACAATGATGATATTTTTTTTCCTTCATCATTTAGTCTTCTATAATCACATCAAATGGTATGACTAGAGCCCCTTTATCATATAAGAGTTACGCCAACTATGTCAGAATCGAAAACGAGGCTGAACGATGTAGACCCCATTTTCGGCTGGACAATACCAGGACTAGTAGCGAGAATAAGCATCGAGTAAGATTTTTTTTTTTTTTTAAATTAATGAAGATAAATATCCCGTTCAACCTCTGATGGGTTATAATTAGGATATATATTGTTTTCAATTCCAAATAATATGAACAACTGCCGATATTAATTGACTTTCACCATTAAAAGTCATATGTATTGTAAGAACAGCATCAGACCTTCACATTCCCAGCCACTATATATTAACATTTGTTCGTGTTAAATATTGTTTGACTATATTATGATCTTGAGTTATCTACCCTTCCAAGATGGAGGTGAAATTCTTTTCTCACCTTAGACGCCGAAAGAAAAACATCAGGAATGTGTATATTTCGATGGATAGTACCATGATGTGTTAAATTACACTGACTAACAAAAAAAAATTTTTTTTTTCTTTCTCTAACATTTCTATGTTTTTCTGGTCAATTTTAATGCGCTGTTTTTAAATCTGCAAACCGTTTTTCTCTATCAGGTCGGGATCTCTAGAAATACGCAATTGAAGTTTTTTAACAACGCATACAGTATTACAACATCATGTGTACAAGAAGTATAACAGTTATGTAGGCTTGAATTTCTTTGCAGTCGACTTTCGTCGGTGAATGGCATGTGGTACATCATGATGAAGCATCCAACAATAATCGGCAAGCATGGTCACACTCCACCGTCCTTGATAACGTGACTCCATTACGGCGATATCTTGATGGAATCGTTCTCCATGTTCATTGCTGATTTCGCCAAGATGCGAATCGAGCAAATGGATTTTGAGGGACATGTTACAGCTCATAATTCTGTATGCATCTATGCACTGCTTAACAATATGCACATAGTCGACAGATTTGTGATTTCCCAGAAAGTTATCGACGATCGATTTGAATGCCATCCATGCGCGAAGTTCACTACCATGTAACAAGTTCTCGAATTGTTTGTCTGCAATAACTTTCCTAATCTGAGGTCCTACAAAGATACCTTCCTTTATCTTTGCATCGCTAATTTGCGGAAACTTTTCTCGATGATAAGTGAAAGCTTTGCTTGTTTTATCTAACGCTTTTACGAAATTCTTCATGAGCCCCAACTTTATATGTAACGGTGGTAAGATGATGCTGTCTTTGTTAACTAATGGCTCGTGTATTACATTTTTATGCCCGAGCTGCATACGATCCCTGATAGGCCACACCTTTCTTGCATAATGTTCCTGTCTGTTGCGGCTGTCCCATTCACATAGGAAGCAACACAATTTAGTATACCCAGTCTGCATGCCCGTGAGAATTGCAATGACCTTTAGGTCTCCACAAATCCGCTATTGGTAGTCATTGTACTTTATTTTTGCCAAAAGTATAGCCATATTGTCATAAGTTTCTTTCATATGAACAGAGTAGGCGACTGGAATTGATGAAAATAAATTTCCATTATGCAATAACACGGCTTTTAGACTAGTCTTGGAAGAGTCGATAAAAAGTCGCCATTCGTTGACTATGTGCTCATGACCGAGGTGCACCATTAGACCTTTTACATCTTTGCAATAGCAAATGTCATCATCCATCTCAAAGTATTGAACAAGTTCTCTGTGTCTATGACGAAATTTAGATATCAGAGTATTGGGCGCTAAAAGATTCCATTCTTTGAGTCGCGAACCGAGTAATTCCGCTTGTCCTTTGGTGAGAGCGAGATCACGTATTAGATCTGAAAGTTCTGAATGGTTAATTAAGTGAACACCATCATTCACCGGTACATAATCCGAGTCAGAATTAGTTTCTAAAGCAGGTAAACTATCACTTTCTGATGGTTCATTCACGTCCAACGGATATTGTTCTGGTGGAACTGGGATTGGACACGTGATTGGATCATGAGGCACTGGTTTCGAAACCGATTCAATATTTGGATAAACCACAGACTTTCTAGTTTTAAAAGTGAAACCATAGATATTTGTCAAGCAGAAGTAACAATCAGTAGCGTGATTTGTCGGTTCATGCCATATTACTGGCACTCAAAAAGGCATCGACTTATGCTTCGGCGATTTTCGTAACCAACCTGCCAATGTATTTGCACAAGTCGAACAAACTGCATTTGGCTTCCAAGATTTATTTGCATCATCAACTTTTGAATCGAAATAAAGTTCATATGCTTTCTTTAGCAATGGTGTAAAGTTTTTCTGGTGAACACGATCGGTAAAATATCCGCACACGTAACAAAACAGATCAGCCGAATTTCTACAACTTCTAGAAGCCATATTTCACTCAGAATTATTTCAAAATACAGTAACTATTTGAAATATAACGTAACATATGTCATGCATCTTTTAGCAGTATAAAAAGTAGAATTATTTTGCATTTTATTAATTTTTAAAAAGTTATTTGAAATCAGCGCAAGAAACTGACCTAAGAACACTTATTCTTATATAAGAAAGAAAAATGTTGTTTGTCAGTGTTATAGAATAAAAGATACATCAGAGTATCTAGTGGTGTAGATATTTTCCTATAACCGACCTCGAAACCCTCGAATCGGTCAGTTGGATAGGAGGGTTGATCAGAGAATTAACAAGTCACTATCGTAAAACAAGCGATTGTTATCGAAACAGAACCAGGCTCGACAGTGAACATGACATGTCTTAGAAAACTCATGAACATCAGTTGGAAAGAATTCAAGACTAATCAACAAATAAGAGAAGACTCTAGGCAGAAATATGTCTCCAACTATATAAGGAAAAGACGATGGTCATATATCGGTCATGTCCTACGAATGCAAAACAACAGAATACCATTGCAGGCACTCACTTGGGTTCCTGATGGTAAGAGGAAAAAAGGAAGACCAAAAGAAACACTCAGAAGAACAATAATAAGAGAAGGAAGAACGTTGGGATTAAACAATGTGCAAGAGCTAAGAGGAGTGGCGTCACAATGTACAACCTGGAGAGCACTGGTTTCTGCCTTATGCACCGTGTTTGGTGCTTAAAGAATTTATTATTATTATTATTATATATTATGCAGTTCCCTAGGTCTGTCTATTCTTAACACCTCTTCTATATTTATAAGATTATATTTATATATATTTATATTTATAAATATATGCATGCAAGGGGCGTTCAGAAAGTAATGCACCACATCGTTTTTCTCAGGAGCTGTTTATTCAAAAAGCATGAAATTTATACACAATATACATGGATACGTCATGTAAACATCGGTATTATTCAACATAATCCCCATCAACTTGTACAGCTTTATGCCAGTGCGAAACAAGTGCATGTATTCCTAGCCCATACCAGATTTTGTCTTGATCATGTAGCCATTTCTTCGCTGCATGAATCACTCCTTCATCATTGATACTGGATGGGTTATTGGTGATTCACTGGTAGAGTGGGAACTGGCCATCACTGATAACTCTTAAGTCTGTTGAAGGGTGAGAGACTTCCGGGCAACGCCGGGTACTTACAGATAATACTGGAGTAGAACTGTGGTTGTTCAGTAAAGATGGTAAATGTGCTGTTATGATTCACTAGGTACATAGTCACAGTTTACAGCACACAGCAAAATAGAATATCTCTCATGAACACCAAATCCGTATGTGGTTAAGTACATAGCATAAAAATCCAAGCACAACAGCTGCGTAAGTACAGCAGTTTATAATGCTAAAGTTTCCTGGTCCAAATTATCCCTACAACAAAGGGAACTGCCTATATTGCAGTACAATAATGTCTGTATTGTCAGACTCAACATAACTCATGGGAGAAAAACACCTTCCCTATAATAATCTGTCGACCTTCACAAATCTCCCTCATCAGAGATATCAAACATAATGGCCTATCCACTGGCCTGAAAAATCTTTAGGAATGTACATTCTGCAGAATATATTAAAGCCTTCATATCCACGGCTTTATAAAATCTTAGGAAATATCACAATCCCTTTTATCAAAACAATTCTCTATATCGGGAACACACTGACCATCGTCAGTCCCTTAACTCAGCTATCTCAGCATTCGCCTCTCACGATAAATTTTCCCCCACCTAAAAAACAGCTCAGCGCGGATTTTTCGCCTGAGATGAATTTCGTTCACCCACGTACTGGACCATACTGCAACCAGAACATTCGCGAAGTTATTTTAAACACATAAACAGCTAAACAAGGGAGCTAACAAAGATCCGGCCTGTACTTACGAGAATTTTACAGATAAACTGCTTTTGACAAAATTAGGATTTAACAGTTTACACACCCCCCCCCCCCATCATTTTTTTTTTTTTTTTTGGACAAAATGCAACAAAGAAAAAATATAGAGGTCGATAAATTACTAATCTCTACATATAAGGATTACACAATGTAAAGTTATGTTTACAACATGAACCAAAAAAGGATAGAAGTACGTGTAAAGTACACACGAAGTGAAGTATGGAAAAGTAAAGAGATAAGCATACGAAGTACATCAACTTCAAAGGAATATGCAGACCTATGACGTATAGACTAGCCATGACATAAAAAATGGCAAGAACAGATGAAATACAAGAGGAATGAACAGTAAAGAGAAAAAGCCATGCAATAAGATTAAAGAAAATAATGACATATCTAGGTAAACAATGAGCTTAAACAATGCATTATATCAATGAATACCATTATAGTACAGTAGCATACGTTACAAGAAACAATGACAATCTAAATCAAAGAATAAGTAATTAGCTATCATTAAAAAAGAAAATAGCCTAATGTCCATGACAACCAAGTTAATACGCTCATGGAGTACAAATGATGAGCTGATAATGGACATCAAAATATACAACACCATTATACATGGCTATTGCTGACGCACAATCAAGCGTCGGGTGAGGAAAAAATACATCACCACCTCAGAAAAAATATCTTCACAAAGTACCAATATCATACACAGTTAACCTCTAGCGCACAATCACGCGCCGGGCAAAGAAAAAAATATTACAATGCCTGAAGTTATACATTCTCTCATATCTTCATATTTCTCAAAAAGTACAATATTGAAATGAATCGCAATGATTAATCAAGTCAAAATAGTATAATCATTACCATAGTAATACGTTCATCATTTCAAAACCCAGAAGTATACGAACAATATAGTAAAATAATGATGCCTAACAATGAAGCAACATTTTATCATCAAAAAGTGTAAGGATTACTACTATTATAGGCGCAGTTATAAGTCTTGCCGCAGTCTCTATCAGATGGCAAAAAGATACGTTCATCATTTCAAAACCCAGAAGTATACGAACAATATAGTAAAATAATGATGCCTAACAATGAAGCAACATTTTATCATCAAAAAGTGTAAGGATTACTACTATTATAGGCGTTAAAGTTAAAGTATTACGTTAATTCAGACAGTAGTTTGGCAGCACATTTCTGGCAGATCGTTAATTATAAGTCTTGCCGCAGTCTCTATCAGATCGGGCAAAATGTTAAAAATGTTTATTGTGCGTCACAAGGAAAGCGAGTAGGTTTAAACGGCAGGATCGTTTCTAAGCATTACCATGGCACAAAATTCAGCGCGATGCTGGCGTGTGAGATGCTTATAGTCAGACACATACGGGCGGGGTTATTTATTATCATAGGACTAAAATCTTACTGAAATGAGCGATTATCTCGCAGATTTTACTACACACCTCCCGTCCTAAAACATGCATTCATTTGCAGGTTATAATCTGCGAGATAACTTAGCTCAAATGAAGTCTTACGCGTTTTTCTGATCTTCATCATAAGGATGTCTACTCAAAAAGTCTGCACCAACGTTCTGAATGCCGGGAATATATTCAATCAGAAATGAGTACGGCTGTAATAATAATGACCATCTCAATAATCTGGAATTTTCATGCTTGGCTTGTGACAGGAATACGAGAGGTGAATGATCCGTTTGGACCACAAATGTCCTGCCATATAGATAAATCTGGAATTTTTTTATAGCCCATATCAAAGCTAGACATTCCTTTTCACTTGTTGAATAATTTTTTTCCGCCTTGTTCAACTTGCGGCTTGCATAAGCGACTGGGTTCAATTCTCCATCTTGTGAGGAGGACCTTTGCAACAATGTAGCGCCCAGGCCCACATTGCTTGCGTCACTTCTCACGATAAATTCTTGATTCAAGTCAGGCAATTGCAATACTGGCCTGCTTGTGAGTTTTTCTTTTAACTCCTGGTAAGCCAATTCACACTGTGTGGACCAATTTATTGTATCAGGTTGACCCTTGCGAGTTAAATCCGTCAGAGGAGCACATATAGAGTTAAAATGTTTAATGTACTTTTGGTAGAACCCACACAATGACACGAAAGATCGCACATCTTTCTTTGTTTGTGGCCTAGGTGCTCTTTTCAATTTTTCCAGATTCTTGGGGTCAGGGGTCATGCTACCCTGATGTACGGTATGTCCCAAGAATTCCAACTCTTTACAACTAATACAACATTTTGTTGGCCTAGCGGTTAAGTTAGCCTCTCTGAGTCTGTCAAACAGCATATTCAAAGAATTAACATGTTCCTCAAATGTTTCCGTAGCAATGAGGATATCATCCATAAAATTCAAACTACATGGATTTTTCAGGGGATCCAACAATTTTCGCATCATCCTAGAAAACACACTCGGGGCATTTTTCAACCCAAACAGTAACATGTTGAACTCATAATGACCTTCCGAGGTGCTAAAGGCTAAATAAGGTCGAACCTCAGGCTTTACTGGAATTTGGTAATACCCTTTGCTAAGATCCACCTTAGAAAAATATTTTGCCTTGTTCAGCCTGGCAAATAGTTGAGTAGTATCAGGTAATGGATCCACCTGACCTTCTGTGACAGCATTCAGTTTCCTGTAATCGATGCACAGTCTATGTTCTCCCGAGGGTTTCCGCAACAAAACCACACAGGAACTATAAGGAGACTCACTGTGAGAAATAATCCCTTCTTGTAACAAATAATCAATCTCCTCTTTCAAAGCTTTTTCCTTAGCGAAAGGAATAGAATAGGGCCTCATACAGATGGGTGCTGGGTCTAGTAGTTTCATATCATATTCCAACAAATTTGTGTGCCCCGGTTTATCCGTTAACACATCTGTATGTTTCTCAAGGACCTATTGAACCTTCTCCCTCTGTCCTTTTGTCAGGTGATTACTGATCTTCACTTGTGCAAACGTTTCACTGGTTTTCAGTGGATATTCAAATGAGGTGAGAGGGTCATTTTTCATTTCGGTTGCGATGGACAAGGCCATTAGGTGTGTTCCTTTCTGGATTTGTCTGTCCAGATATTTCTTCAAAAGGTTCACATGATAGACTTTTTCCTTTCCCTTTTTGTCTATCTTATAATTTGTTCTGGATACCTTTTCCAAAACTGTATATGGACCTTGCCATCCGATCTGAAGTTTATTGTTGCTGCCGGGCAATAGAAGAAGCACCTTCTCCCCTACAGCAAGCTCCCTATCCTTCACTTTCTTATTATAATAAGCAGCATGCTTTTTCCTGGCTTGTCTCAAATTATCATTTGCCAGTTTCCAACTAGTTTTTAAACGAGTGGTCAGTTCGTTCACATATTGATAGGATGAGGTAACAGTCTCCTCTGCCTTCTCATCTGTCCAAGTCCTTAACAAGGCTTCTAATGGACCTTTTATTGGCCTCCCAAATAACAGGGTTGCGGGTGCCATCCCGGTTGAATTATGTGGAACTTCCCGGTACGCAAACAACGCGGCGGGCAAGTATTGGTCCCACTGTTACTGTATTTTATTATACATGTCAACTTGTATGATTTTTTGTTGTTCAAGTGAGAGAACCGTCTTTTCTTATGTGACAGGTTAGATTAATGATTATCTTCTCTTGTCATATTTTTCTGTCTTTATAGGGCGATGTTGACCTGTCTTGGTGAGAAATTCTTAGATAGTCGTCACGTCGTAAGACGTTGTTCTCATGTCCATATTATGGCGCAGTAAAACCCGTTCTGCGGGAAACGCCTTGGATAGTGTCAGTTGAACTCTGAACTGTGCTGTTCTGCCCATGCGCAAAGCCTGTGGGGGCAGAGAGATAGACTTCCGTCAGGGAGAGATCCTGAGTGCTGTGCGGACATGGTCCGAAGATTTGTCTCTGTGATAATACTGGGGAAGGACTGGAGTCTGTATGACTATCACGTCTGTGATTCTCCCCAATGTTTATTCTTTACGCCAAGGTATGGCGTGTGCTATTTGCTAGTGTTTTTTCTAGGATATTCAGGTAAAAAAGACATTTATTGAACCTTTTTCCTATGCCTAGATCAGCAGCCATGGTATGGTCTGCGTATGTGTGTGATTGAATATTTTGAGACGACGTTTTGCTAGCAGCACCATTATTCATATGAGGTATACAGCACCATTATTCATATGATCTACACAGCACCATTATGCATATGATGTACACAGCATTATTTATATGACAGGCAGAGCCCTATATTGGTACTCCTTTATACGTCTTCATTGGTGAGCGAAGTTCAACGAAGATAGGGCCATTTTGGATCCCGTTTTTGTCCAGCGGTATATTGATCAGAGAACGGGGATGCTTTACTATCTGATTATAACACAGAAACCTGTCTACTATTGAAATCCACTACTGGTGGTTTAAGATTGTCGTCATATAAGCCTGCTAATTGCAGCCGGTAATTCTTCAAAAGAAGAGGTTCTGTCAGGGAACCATTGTTTATGTATATCTATATTTGGAAGCATTAACTGACGCGATCAGTCAGTTAAGCCTGAGATTAAATGCAACTAGAACCCTGAGTGACTGTCTACTAACGTTCTGTTGTATCCACATTCAATACGAATGCATATTTGATGTCGTAGACCATTTTCAAGCATGCGATGTTTTGCCAACCTGTTCGAGTGACTGTATCTGTGATGTTAGAGTGCGTCCATTATTAAATGTATGAAACATCATCAGTAGTCTACACTTTATTGACTTCTAGCTGTGATAGAGTGAGTGATTTGTCAACTTACAGAACTGTACACCCATTCGCGTAAATTACATCTACACTCTCACTCTATGTCAACACTGTCCCTTGTCAGCGCCTCAACACTTGACGAACAAGGTGACCTAAATCCTTAACACTGTGCCGGAACAAGTTGACCATTCTACTGTGTGCCCAGCTCTAACAGTGGCATACAAGTAACATTGGGATTGACACACAACACCACCATACATTCATTCCACATCAAGAGAACATTCATCTATGTGTCCGTATAACCTTATACATGTGGAGGCTAAAAACAGCCGTTATCAATGTGGTGTCCAAGAAAGTATTTATCACCCACGTATCAGGTTTCTCATGTGCCAGCTTTCTCAGGATAGAAATGAGAGTCCCATTGAACCTCTCTACCTGGCCGTTCCCTTGGGGGTGATACGGACTACAATGAAAGTGCTTGGCTTGAAACAACCTAAAAACCTCTTCTGTTAGTTTCCCCTTGAACTGTGAGCTGTTATCAGTCAAGATTTGATGCGGGAATCCTAACCTTGTGAATATAGTAAGTAATGCCTCTGCCACATGTTTCGAATCGATTGACGACAGGGCTACCGCCTCTCCCCACATAGAACAAGTGTCTACCAGAGTAAGGATGTAACTGTTCCTCCTCTTGGTCCGAGTGAGAGGTCCCACAATATCCACTGCAACTCTCTCAAAAGGGGTTCCCACTATGGGCATTTCCCCTAGAGTTGCTGGAGCAGTCCAATGCTTTGGAGCTACTCTCTGGCATTTTACATATCTCTTTATATCTTCCGTTATCCCTGGCCAGAATTAATGACAAGCTATACGCTGTCCTGTTGCGCTAATCCCCATGTGACCACTGAAGGGGATAGTATGACCTAACTCCATCACCTTTTCCCTATATGAACTGGGAAGGACCAGCTGTCCGTGACCAGCTGAACCAGTGCCGGCCTTCCTTTATAACAATTTGTTCTTCATATAAAATTCTCCTTTATTAGGAGGAGTATGGCTCTTTGGGAGTTTCTTATAACACGGCTTCAGTGACCTATCTTCAGCCTGTGCCTTCCTCATCTCTTCTGGATGAGTATTTATAGGTTCATCTTCTTCCTTTCTGGATTGTGATCGGGTCTGGATGGCTGCCAAGACCACTGGTCTCTTGGGATTCCCCAAGTAGACATAACGACACCCCAATATCAGAGGGTAGATGGGTGCGTCGATCACTGCTGCTCTGATTACACCTTCCACATAGCGAGTTTTCACATTTATTCTTGCAATGGGAAGTGTCATGAGTGGTATGTCCTTGGTCGCCCCTTGTATCTCCACTGTTTCTGTGGTATACTGATCTGGGTTCACCAAGTGCGAGCTCACGACAGAATCAAAATATAAACCGGTATCATAGAGGCACCTAATGGTGACATCATTGCATACAACATCCTCACAAACTGGGGGGTGATAAGGTTCCTGCTGTCCAGCAGGTTTGTCCTTTACTTCCTTGTTCCCCATTTTCATAGCAGCAAATCCAGCAGGTTTACTTTTACAAAATTTAATGTCATGTCCTTCCCTCTTACAATATCTACAATATAATCTACCTTGATGAAAAGGTTTTCTTTCATCATTCTTTCTGTCATTGAAATGTGAGGTTTTATTTTTATAATCATTTCGAGGCTTATCAAAGTTTTGCTTACCTCTATTGTCAAATTTATTATAGTTTTGTGGGGCCTTATAATGATCTACTGGTTTTTTTTTGGTGCCAGCTACCTCTGTCTGGGCTGCCTGATACCTCTCAGCGACATTAATTATCTCACTCAGCCTCTCCGCGCCCTGTTCCATGAGAAACTTTCTCATGTCTGGAGCCATGGACTCTCTCATCTGTTCTATGAGTATCATCTCTTTGAGATCTTGGGTTTTCCCCAAAGTAGCCCATTTCTCCATATAAGTTTCTAACCGGGCGGAGAACTGGTGATAGGTCTCACCTGACAGTAGCCTGGCATTCCTAAATTTCTTTCTATAAAACTCTCTGTTCTTTTCGTATCTTAACAAAAGAGCCTGCTTCAACATGTCATAGTTGTCTTGGTCATCCCTGCTCATTTTGGAAAAAACTTCATAAGCTGTTCCCCGAAGACCTTGAGACAACTTTACACCCCATCTTTCTCTTTCTAACCCATAAGTAGTGGCTAATACTTCATATCTGCTCAAATATGACTCAATGTCATCATCCTTTTCTACAAAATAGTCTAGATGGAACCCCATGGCTGAGTTGGAGGCCCCCTGACTAGCAGTAGCATCCGAGGTAGAGGGACTGTGACCATTGTCCGGAGCAAGGCCTTGCAACTCTAACTCCCTTAGTCGCAACTCATGCTCCCTCTGTAATCTTTTCTCTTGTGCTTCTGCTTCCGTCTCGGCAGTCAATCTCTTTTCTTCTGCTTCCCTTTCAGCAGTCAATCTCTTTTCTTCTCCTTCCCTTTGCAGTCGTTTTTTTTCTGCCTCAAATTTTCTCTCCTCAAATTGGAGCCTCTTTATCTCAGCCTCTCTATCAGCCTCAATTTGTAACCTTTTAATTTCCCTAGCCTCTTCTAACTGTATTTTCCTTTCCTCCGCTAACCTATGTTCTTCCCTAGCAATAAATTTATCACATTCTGAGGTGACATAGTCAATCAAGACTTGACCCTCCATATTCATTTCCCTGGCAGTCTGCACAGCCGCAGAGCGAACCTTGGCCAAATCTGCCATCTGATAAATACAAAATGTTCTAACTAAATTTCTAAAATAAATGCAAATTTACTTAATTAATTCCAGGTTCTGACACTTCCTTAACTTCCCAAATCTTGAGCAATATTAATTATGGGGATTCCCTGGGTAAATAAAATGATGTTAATGCTAAAACCCAGACCCCAATGTATGTAGTACTAAGAGAAATTCAATTCCTGGACAAGCCTACCAATATATGTAGCAAGTTTAATTTGCTGGGGAGGTTATGATGTTATACCTAAAAGGAAGGAACGCTGTGTCTGTGTTAACCGTGTGAGGTCAAGCACATGTAGGCCCCTGACTCTAAAAGATGATGATGAGGTATTTGCAGGGAACCTAACGCTACCTCCCTAGATCTCACACGGTCACTATTTTGGCTCTAGTGTCTGGTGTATGATGTACCTAATGTCTAGGGGAGAAATGAAAATGATGGTACATAAACACAACAACACTTTAACTCCCTATAAGGAAATGAATAAAACAGTGGTTAAGGTTTTTCTTTAAAATTGAATATTTTCTTTTTACAATTTAATCTGCTTGTCCTGCCATCTCTTTTGGACAGGTCTTTGAAAATGAGGAAAAGATAGTTTACATAAAAAAAGGATTAACTAAAATGTGTGGACACTTTGTCCAATAAGTATAAAGTCACTCTATCTCTCCTGTTGGTGTATTCACAGATTACAACTTTATTATCTAATAGTGTTTGTCATTTGTTAGGAGGGGCTGTAGTTTCATCACGCCCCATAACATCCTGGGTATGATTGAAAATACCAAAGTTTATTGTAACTGAAGTGTCAGATATACCCAGATGCTAACACATCACCTGGGATTCTTTGTAGAAGGATAATTCAGTATGTCGTTGCAGAAAATATAGATATCTCAACACGCACAAGCTCCTCCAGCTATCTGCTGACAGCATAAACGTTTTACCGGAGACTTGTTGGCGTTACACTCACTCATCAGGTTTCCTGTCACCGGCTGGTAACAGGAAATAAAACCTCTGCAATAAAAAGACACCCTGGCCTTTTTATATCTGATCACACTTTATTATTATTATTATTTACATATGGTGGTATGGGGTCAGCCTCGCGTGCATACAGGTGCACTCGCCCCTAATTTTATATGACTCACACCTTGCTGTGACTGTGATAAACGAGCGCAAAGGCCTTATTGCTCTATCTTTTCCTACATCTTTCGTATTGTATTTTCTCCGACATTTGCTCTTTCATCTCATATGTGCGACCCACATTTGCTATTTCATCGTTGTGATTACTCGCGACCGGTATCTAGAGAACCACATTTGTTCTTTCATCGGGGGAAATAAAAGTCCTTTGATTGAGTCGCCATGCCCGACATTATTGTTTGAAGCCCACATTGCATCGTGATAAATCTGGTAAAAACACATCTGGTTATCCGAATCAAACATCTGGGCATGCTGTAATTTCTGTGACACCACATTGGACGCCCAGATTGGCCAGGGGAAAACGTCTCATGCTGTAATGGTGTTATCTTTAGTCGGCCGCGGTTCAGACAAGCGTTGGTTTACCACATTGGACGCCCAGCTTGGCCAGGTGACTTCCAGAAATATATAATACCGCATAATCTACTAGAGTGAAGCAGTCCAGTTTTTTACCTTGTGAGGAAGAGATTAAACCCAAAAACGCATAGCCTAATACACGTGTTTATTCAGAGTGGATGATAATTCATTTCTGTGATTAATTGTGTTCTTAAAGGATTTTGCGAAGGGAAAAGAAGGTTAGTAGATCTTATACTTATTAATACATTTTCTTATTTTTGTTTATTTTAACCTCACAGCTAAAATGTGCGAAAGATAAAGTTTCAAATAATTCTTGGCATAACTGATTAATAAAATCAGAAGATTTTCCTAGAAGATGATAGGATGATAGGAGGTAATTAATAGTTCATATTTCACCTTTATCATCATCACAGTCTCCCATGCGCACACACTCTCATGCACAAGATATTTAACATCATTAGAATTGAACTCAGAGAGAGAGAGATGAATAATGAGCAGTAGTTTAAATGAAAGTCAATCAGTGATGTTAAATGTGAAAACTTACGAAGACTTTTGTGTGTCTTCAGTTCATCAGAAGTCTGAGTCTACACCCAACGTATCTGACGTCTAACCAGAAATAAGTTATCAAAAACGGACATTTGGCTAGCAGAATTCGCCATAGGACATCTTTCATTCCTCAGTTAAAAAGGAATATTGTCTCACCCACAAGTCATAAGGTGGACGCAGCATTTTTCGTCACCATGTACTGCTTGCTCACAAGTTCAATACATCGTTATCACAAGTTCAATACAGAGTCATCATAAATTCAAATCACTCGAAAGATCATTATTATCTGAAGTCAAGCAAAAGAGCTCAAAAGAGGAATCGCATATTTATACCACGTGCAACACACTCTTAAGCGCATTTTATGAAGCAGACTCGAAAGTATATGAATCATGACTACATACGCAAGATTATGAGTCTACATATCACTAACATTTCGTGAAGATATCCAGTCTGACCAGTACCGTCGGGAGATTAGACAACAGACCTTTTGTTCATATGACAGCTATTAACTGTTGATCAACACTACAGAGATATACTCAAACAGTGAAGGAATATACATAGATATCTCGTCAGCGTTCTCCGTACGACAACAGTATTCATCAGAACGTCCTCAGCTTAGAGATACCCCACTCGACATAACGTATAACAACTTGGGACATTTTATGCATACATGTGAATCCTCATATCTAGGAGAAGCATTTAGAGACACATGGACTGTGTAGAGTACTCACCATTTTGGTAACACGTATCATATCACATCATCATTTCACTTTACACCAGTTCATTCTTAATTAACTATTACTTAATTAACTGTAATTTTATTATCTCATCTGTGTGTTTTGTGTGAATCGTCTTTCACCATCATCACGTTCTAACCATTACTAACCCTATATGTGTGGATATTTCATTAATAAACCCAACGATCGGTTGATCATTATCAAGAGTTTGTTAATGTATCACTCGTGCTGTCGGTGTTACATATTCACCTATAGGAACCTTTCTCTACTCAGATGAGGTTGGGGGCTTTTTCTTTACGGGATCTAAGGGCAGAAGCTAAGGTCATGGGGAAACAGAACTCTTTCCATAATTAATTAGAAAACACTGTCTAGTGGAAAGCATTCACATTCCTGTCTTCTTGTCCCTATCTCGAATAGATGTCTTTATTCTTTCTTAACGAGCCAATTTCTAGAGACCTTATATCTATATCTCATAGACTATTCCTGGCAAAAACTACTGTAGTAGTTGCCCCAGTGACTCACCACACGACAGTGACCACACCTCAGGTCTCTATGGCAGATACGCCACTGTACTTTTACATAGTTTTCCTCAATACAATAACGTGGAGTAACCACATTTCCTTTTGTATGATTTGCTCTTCTTTTTTAAATTATAAACCAGGGTTCGTAGCGACCTGGAAAAACCTTGGAAAACCTGGAAAACGAAAAAAAAAATTCCAGGCCTTGAAAAGCCTGGAAAAATGGCTAAAAGCCTTGAATTTTGCGCATCAGACCTTGAAAAATAATACGAAATCGAAAGTTCATTACTTTGTGTCCATTTTTTGGTTATTGATGATATTTTTCGCAACAACAGACGCGATGAGTCTAAAAATAAATCTGCGTTTACGCCATTAACGCAAAGCGCCGAAAACTTCTGGAAATGGAAGTGCGCAAAGGGAAGTAAAAATTGTAAAGTTACCGTACAATTTTTACTTCCCTTTGCACATTAAATTCATTTCGTTAACGATGTAAACGCAGATTTATTTTTAGCACTCGTCGTAAGTAATAAATTCATTTATCTCATTTATAAAACCTATTTAAATAAGTCCAGTTTATAGATAGACCTACTGTACTTGCGTCTGTATTTACAATGTAGGCCTATTTTTTACAGTTTAATTTTTAACCATGGCCAAAATTAGCCTATAAGCAAGCGTTTGAACGAAATTTCTTGGTTTACCTCTGCATACGGGAATATATTTGACACAGTTTAAGATGGTCAGGAATAGAAATTGATGGCGATTCCACATCCTATAGCATACCCTGTTATCAGACCCATGTCCCACTGTTCATTTCACCACAGTTTTTGGAAATAAATATATTTTGAATGCGTTTTTTTATTATATTTATGATGAAAAGACTGGCATCCCTTCTACCTCTGAATGAAAATCAGGGTTATAGGCTAATTAGGATAGGCCTAGGCCTAATGTTTTCAATTTCAGAAAAACATGAAAACCGCCAAATACACAAAAAGTAAAGCATTGGGGGGGAGGGGGGGGGGGGGGGGGGGGGGGGGGAGTGTAAAGGTCTCCAGTTACTGATATTCAACAAGGGACATATTCTCTTCTGTGGTAGTTTTGATTCAGCCTTCAACTTTATTTCAAGACCTGAAATTCAGATTGGTGCATTTGCAACAGTAGCAGAAAATAGGAAGCATTTTCCTGTAGCAATGAAGAAAAAACAACTCAAATTGAAAAAGACAAATCATCCTGTGTTTTGTGCGACAGAAGATAAGGCATGCCGACAGTCACCTGGCATGATACGAAAAGATTTAACCTTATATCCACTGTTCACTCCAATGATAATATAAACAAGACAGTTAGAAAGACAAATTCTTTAGGGCAGAACAATTCAGAAGCCAGTGCTTGCAGAAAAATACAGCAAAAGTATGGGAGGTGTGGAAACTTCAGCCAACTAGGTGCAAGCTACCCCTACCCACACAGATCCTATTTTTTATATTCTTAGTTGAAACTGCCCTGGTCAATGGGCACATAACCTACAACACTGCCAACTCTACAAAAAAAGATCAAAGCGAAAATCAGGATGTCAGTATGACTCTTATTGAACCTGCTATTCTTCGACGCAATGTGACACCTTCAAAACCACAGATCACAACAACACGACTTACTGAGCACCACTTCATTGATAAATATGAAAGGGCAAGGTACAAACCAGACTGTAAAGTGTGTAAGGCTGCAGGGAACAGAAGCCAGACTTGCATGTACTGCCCAGATTGCAATGTACCTCTATGCCTGATACCCTGCTTCAAGTTATACCACACAGTCAAGGATTATCAACGTGGATCGTTGACAAAGACTCTTGCAGAGGCCTACAGCTACAACTTCAACCCCAGTTAATGAAAAAAGCAGCTCAGACTCCAACTAGAGGTACTTAACTACTCAAACATTTACAAACACTCATTGTCAGATGCCACAGATGCAGAATACATTCAAAAAAGACAAACACGAAAAATACAGTTTTTTTTAAAAACATTTTATTCCAATTTTATTAGCCTTTTATGTTGATATTCATGGTTAATCGTTAAATCAATACGTCAATCAAGCTTATTTTATTCATTACCATCCATGTCACTAACATTTTATTGCGCTGATGTTGAACAAATTCACTAAAAACTTGGAAAAGATGTCTGTTTTTCAATCTTTTATGAATTTAAAAAAAAAAAAAAAGTTCTCTTTAAAGAAATCTGCAAACACCCTTGGTAATGGGAGACAGTAATGCTCCGGATTGCTGATCAGCAAAGTGATAATTATATCTGAGAAAATTAGATGAGGAAAATATTAGAGTTTCCCATCCTTGAAAATCATGTGCTGGACCTGGAAAAACCTGGAAAAAGCCTGGAAAATGCTTGAAGAAATTTGCTATGAACCCTGATAAACGCTCCAGGCATGTTGAACAGTGTTCATGGAACACGGAGGCTTACTAACATATTCTAATACAATAATATTAAAGCAAAATCATGACAATATACAACAGTTAAATACAGTTCAATGTGAGGACTCAATAATGTCTGCTCCCGGCATGTCCTTCACTTTTCCCAATAGCAGTATCTAACTTTGGCAGTTGTAATAAACATATTAATACATAAAGCATTCTTACCACAATTTCACAGAAATATATAACAAATAACGCTGACTTGCAAAGAATGGCCTCAGTTTTTCTCTGCCCAGCCCAGACTGCGCATTAATTCTTTATTTTATAAATTAACACAGCTGATCTCAGCGTATTTGATAGAAAAAGTTTTTGTCAACTGGCGATGAGCATTGAAAGCTTTTTGCTAATATCTATTAGTACTGGCCAATGGAAAACTTGCGACTACCAGAATTCAAATGTAGTTTTTGAAAACCAAAAAAAATTCAAACAAACTCTGTGTCTGGTAGTCGATTGGTCAGTCTGCTTTAGTTATGCCCAATAGAAAAAGATGTTTCTTTTTTAGTTACATTTTTCCTATCTCTCCCCTTTCACTCCTATACCAACTAATAGAATTTGAATTACTACCATGCCTCTTTCTAAGCTGGCGTCCCCACTAACGTTATGAAAAAAACAAGCAGGAACCACAGTCTGTCCGTCAAGCGTCCGTAGACATTTAGTATTTTCTCAATAACTTGGCTAATAATTGGACTACCATATTTTTTAAAACACATTTTTGCTCAGGGGACTCTAAGCTATACTACCATATGATTTTTATGGTCAGTTTCAGTATGGTTTAGATTTTCAATTTTGTCACTGTCAATCGTCAAATATAAATTTTACACAAGTCGGCCATCTTCCCCCTCTCATCTCTCTCTAGCATTTTTATTTCAAATAACTAACTTGTTTGAGTGACGTCAGAAATACATTACTCGGCGACAATTTAAACTGTCTGTGTGTATATATCATCAGGCCAATCCCACAGCGTGTCAAGCTAAGCGGGGTTTTGCGCGGCGGGTGTTATAATTGGCGTTAATTATTACTGTTGTCTCGTGTTACACTACCAAAAAATGTAAGGATTACTACTATTAGAGGCGTTAAAGTTAAAGTATTACGTTAATTCAGACAGTAGTTTGGCAGCACATTTCTGGCAGATTGTTAATTATAAGGCTTGCCGCAGTCTCTATCAGATCGGACAAAATGTTAAAAATGTTTATTGTACGTCACAAGGAAAGCGAGTAGGTTTAAACGGCAGGATCGTTTCTAAGCATTACCATAGCACAAAATTCAGCGCGTTGCTGGCGTGTGAGATGCTTATAGTCAGACACATACGGGCGGGGTTATTTATTATCATAGGACTAAATTCTTACTGAAATGAGCGATTATCTCGCAGATTTTACTACACCCGCATCGGGCTCATCAGTCACCTTCGTACCCATAGAGTAATCTAACATATTCCTAATAATTGGATGAATAGAGTGGTCTTCATCACCCATGATGGACGAACAACAACAACATTTCATATGTATTGCTAGCCATGTGTGGCTTCTCTGTGTGCAGTGATTATTAAAAGGGGAACTTACCTGTTAAAGGTGTTATTGTTAATTAATGTCAGCTATTGTATGCTGTGGTCATATCCTTAGATATTGAGCCAAAGAGTATAGATTTGTCATGTGTTAAATCCACAGTATCAATAGTTTGGTGGTCTGACATCTGGAAGGCTCGTCTATTCTATAGGCCATGAGGCCAGTGGTTTTTCAGTATTTTATGATATTTGATAGCAAGGCCGTAGTGCCTATGTTTGCTATATACAGGCCAGAACATATTATGTACACAGAGTGTTAGAAGGTTGGAGCCGTGTTGGCGCCTTCTGTTTGTTAAGTCACGATAGTGAGCTATTTTCGGTTGCCAGTTTCGGGTATGTGTGTTTGCCAGTCTGTAGGTAGTGAACTGTAGGCGGTCAAGTGTGACGCGTTGCGGTACTTGACCCAGTTTTGTTCTTTTCTGAGATCACAGTGACAGAGTGTGTCTTCGCAGTGCAGTAGCAGTTGGACATTGTTCATAAGTATTTTGTTCCATAATGTTTATAAAGCAATATTGGTAATAAGTTGGAAGTAATGTTAGAAATATGTCTAAGGTGGTTTAGTTAAGTGGCAGCTAGCGTCTGGCGTGTCCTTTTGAGGTATTTGAGAGTGTACTTTGGAGTGTAGTTCTAGTAAGGTGGCGATCCAGGTGGTGCAGCGGAGATAGAGGGTTGAGTTTGGTATTAAATGGGCTCTGGTGCCTGACTGTGTGAGTCGGCAGAGGAGATTAGATCTCAGGCTCTGGTGCCTGACTGTGTGTGTTGGTAGAGGAGATTAGATTGTCTATATTTGGTGGTATAGGTAGTGTCTATATGTTGGCGGCATCCCAGGATGTGTGAACCTACTCGTATTTGGATGATGGTCTAGATCTATGTGACCAAAGTAGGCTGGGATTTGATATCGTGCTCTGGTAGCCTATCTGCAGTAGTGCCATTTCACATACTGCTCTACCCACCTGTATCGGGAGGTTATTTAAAATTATTTATTATGTAACAGTATGCCAGTAAAGAGTTCTGGTCTTACAAGTAATACCCCAGTCTTAGAAATAAGCACTGGTGTATTGTTATCATAAAAATAGTCAGACTGTGAAAACCCTGGCCCAGTTGGTAAGAAGTAGTACCAGGATTTAAGGTGTCTCCTCCCTGTGACTATCTTATGATTACTTTTATTCTAGGGGATAAGTAAAATGAACATTCACTGAAACCACAAATGGAAGAAGTGAATAAATCCTCAGGTACAGTTAAAATAGTTTAATAATTACACTAATATTCTATTTCTACTAGTTGGAAAAGAGTATACACATATATATAAAAATATTCACACAATTACTATTATTGTCTGTTTAGACTTCAAGATCTTAAATAATAAAGTTACTGAAATCACTGTTATTAGTCCTTTGAATTTAAGGATAACTGTCATCAGTTGACTGAGTTTCTGTATGGTTACTTATTGTTTTCAACTATTGGCTGTTTCACATGTATAGGTGGTCAGTGTCAAACAGGACACTTATCTTTCCAAAGTAAGGACATCATTTCAGTGATATAGCATTAATATTAACATTTCAATTAAGTATAACTGACTAGCACATAAGTCAGACAAGTCAGTCATCAGGTGTCAGAGTTATACAGTCATAGCAAGTAACATCATTTCAATGATACAGAATTAATATTAACATATCAGTAATAAACATCATCTGGTTTAATCCGCTCCTATACATCCCTTCATATTCTATAACTTGATCCTTCCAAATCATATCAAGTACAAATTCAAATCTGATGCTATCTTAGCAACTACCCAAAATTAATACATAAAATAAATCGAGTGAGTGACCACGTGATCAGGTTGCTTTCTACTGAAACTGGCTGTAGAACACTCCAGTTTACCAGCTGTAAATGGGTACGAAGTTGTGCGCTCGAACTAGGGAAGGCAAAGGCAGCGAGGAAGGGGACTAGTCACCTAACCTCGTAAAAGCGGTATCTTCCATGCTGAAGCTTCTAACAATTTATTTCCCTAAGACAATCTCTGGTCATGGGACTGCCTTTATCTTCGTAAGCGATAATGCATTTAATATCAACGAGATACAGCATTAAATATAATAAATATTTTCTATTTGGCTGTGGGGCTAGTTTTGATACGTTTTTGTACAAGCAACCATCTTCCACTAAGCACATGAATAAATCATATTAAAATAATAATACGTTATATCAATGAATATTATACAGGCATATTTTGTGAATTCTAAATGAACCTGTAATACAAAATAAAAGAAATTATTATACAGGATAGCTATCGTAAATTCGCTTACCCTCAGACTCCAGACACTTAGACTGAAATTTTCTGGCGATCCGCTCACACTTCAGATGGATTTAGAGTCGTGGCGTTATCTGCCCTCAGTCTTGTCTCAACCTCTTGCGTTGTGTATCTCTCTCAGTTTACCGATCCGCTTTAAATACGTATAGCGCGGACGTATCGGAGAGTACCGACGTCACAGCTTAAACCTAACCTGAAAAATCCTTCCCGAACAGTGATTTCGGCAGATCTGTGCGTCGACTGAGCCGAAATACGCATATATCTCCGTAAATGAGAACTTCCTACCGTTCCATCTTATATGCAGTTATACACCATCCTTCCCTGTACTGAAATGTAAAATCCTTTTCATACGGATTCCCTTCTGTTTTTATTTATCGTTGGCGATTTCCTCTGTCCGATACACATTTCGCTGATACGCCGCCATTTTGAAAGCGGTCACTCGATCGTAGATGGGTTTATAAATCTAACTGAACTCATTTGCAATGACTTGAAACCAATTTTGCGACATAGCTCCCCCATATTTTAAGCTGGATGATATCTAGCTTAACTATTGGGTACAAGACAATTGCAAATCGACCATTCCGAGGTTAGTTTTCCTTCTTTCTATCCTCCTCAAGCTCTGTGGGATGGCGACTAAGAAAATCTGCGCCCACATTCTGTTTTCCAAGAATATATTCATCCTGTACTATCTCTCTCCTTCCTGTTCGGCTTTTCATCCAGGCTCTTACTGCTGGTGAAACCGGTGGGTGGCTATTCTTTGTTTTGTGGCACCATTACCCAGGTGTTCACTCAAAGTTGATATGTGTCCCCAGCCTATAACCTTATTCCTATAGGTGGATGGTACAACAATTTGACCATGACTTTTCGTCCCTCTGCCAGCTTTCCTGTACAAGAGTCCATGTTCCCTATAGAAGTGTCCTTTCCTTGGTGTGTTATGTGTCTTTGACAATTTGCCAAAACAAGGCTTCAATGTGCTGTCTGCTTCTTGAGCCCGTTTCATTTCAGTCGAATGAAATTTTAAGTTGGTGTCCCTCTCTATGTTCCTGGAGTCAGACCTGGTCTGGGTTTCTGCCATAACCATAGGTTTTACAGGGTCTCCCAAGAAAACATATTTACGCCCCTACAGTAGGGGGTAAAAGGGATCATCTATCACTGCTGCATTTATCTCCCCTTCCACATAGCGACAACTGACATGAATCTTTGCTATGGGTAAAGTAAGGGGTGATGTTCCTTTTAGTGGCCCTTGAATATCTACTGTTTCTGTGGTGATTTGTTCAGGGCACACCAGAGATGCACACACGACTGCGTCATAGGACAAACCTGTGTCATACATTCCTGTGACTTGTTTGCCATTCACAGTCACTATCTCCTGGGTAGGTGGGTGATGGAGGCTATTCTGACCCACAGTCAGTTCCTTCCTAACAGAAGTCCTCACCTGTAGACATGCAGCATGATGAAGGGGTTTTTTCCTCCCACATTCATCCGTGTTGTGGTTGCTCATCTTACAAAATTTGCACCACTTAGCTCCCTGTTTGTAGGGTTTATTTTCCTGAGTCTGAGGGTTCTTGTCCTTATTATCAAATCTTTGCTTGTTTCTGTATGGTTGATCCATCTGGTCAAACTGGGTATTCTGCGGTGGTGGCTTATATCCTTCTACCTGCTTCCTTTTTGTTCCTACTAATTCAGCTTGAGCTGCTTGGTATCTCTCTGCACATTTCAAAATGTCTTCCAGCCTCTCTGCTCCTTGTTCCATAAGGAATTTCCTCATTTCTTGAGACATGGAATCTTTCACTTGCTCTAACATAACCATTTCTTTCAGATCCTCGTAGGTTTTCTGATACTTACCTAAACTACTCCATTTCAACAAATACGTTTCTAACCTAGCTGAGAACTGGTTATATGTTTCTCCAGGTAGAGGTTTAGAAGTTCTAAATTTCTTCCTATATGCCTCAGAGTTCTTTTCATACCGGATCAGTAAGGCTTGCTTTAGTATTTCATAATTTTCCTGATCTTCTTTGGGGAGTTTCAGAAACACATCATATGCAATACCTCTCAATCCCTGGGATAACTTTAAACTCCATTTCTCCTTTTCCAGTCCATATGTAGAGGCTAGCCTTTCATACCTATCCAGGTATGACTCAATTGCGTCCTCCTTTTCAACAAATGGATCTAGGTGGAAGTTCATGGCTCCATTTGCTGTGTTCTGAAAAGAGCTATTCGCAGAATGAGGTGAGCTATTACCATGGGTGATAGTCCCAGCCTGAAGTTCAAGATCAAGCTGTCTCATTTTCAGCTCATGGTCTCTCTCTGCTTGTAACCTCCTTTCTTCTCTCTCGGCTTCTAATTTCTTGGCTTCTCTCTCCGCTTCTAATTTCTTGGCTTCTCTCTCTGCTTCTAATTCTAATTTCTTGGCTTCTCTCTCTGCTTCTAATTTCTTGGCTTCTCTCTCTGCTTCTAATTGCTTTGCTTCTCTCTCGGTGTACTTTTCACATTCCGTCGTGACATACCGGATCAGAACGTCACCATCCATGCCAAGCTCTTTTCCCACCTGCAGTGTAGCAGACCTAAATTTGACCAAGTCAGCCATGATGTATCTGTAGTCTAGTAGGGCAAGCGATCTTACTCAAACTAATTTACTACAATATAATTAACTTATTTAAAATTAAAGTTAATTAAACTGACTTCACCATATATGAAACAGCTTTCTTTATCTGTACTCAATGGTACTCCTAAAAAATTATATATTTCCTACTATGTTTACTCTTTCCAAAAAAAATTTACAAAAAAGCAAATTTTCTACACAGCAGAAATAGAAAGATGGCTCAGGAATATCAAAGATATATCCCGCAGACGAGCCCCCACTGTAGCGGGAGGTTATTTAAAATTATTTATTATGTAACAGTATGCCAGTAAAGAGTTCTGGTCTTACAAGTAATACCCCAGTCTTAGAAATAAGCACTGGTGTATTGTTATCATAAAAATAGTCAGACTGTGAAAACCCTGGCCCAGTTGGTAAGAAGTAGTACCAGGATTTAAGGTGTCTCCTCCCTGTGACTATCTTATGATTACTTTTATTCTAGGGGATAAGTAAAATGAACATTCACTGAAACCACAAATGGAAGAAGTGAATAAATCCTCAGGTACAGTTAAAATAGTTTAATAATTACACTAATATTCTATTTCTACTAGTTGGAAAAGAGTATACACATATATATATAAATATTCACACAATTACTATTATTGTCTGTTTAGACTTCAAGATCTTAAATAATAAAGTTACTGAAATCACTGTTATTAGTCCTTTGAATTTAAGGATAACTGTCATCAGTTGACTGAGTTTCTGTATGGTTACTTATTGTTTTCAACTATTGGCTGTTTCACATGTATAGGTGGTCAGTGTCAAACAGGACACTTATCTTTCCAACTTGATACTGCTGAAACTGTCCTTTGCTGATATCAGACTTGGTAGGCCCAACAGTAGGGATGCCAATGACCAGTTGAAGTTCACTCTTTGGGGTCCTGCACTTTGGTGGGATTGCCTCGGATGAACTACACCGGCTTCTGATACTGGACAGTCTGGTTTGAGTTATTTCATGGAACCTGCAACATATCAGCCTTGGCTAGTATCTGGCTAGACTTGTAGCTGACTAGCACAGATGTCAGACCAGTCAGTCATCAGATGTCACCGTTATACAATCATAGTAAGTAAGGACATCATTTCAGTGATATAGCATTAATATTAACATTTCAATTAAGTATAACTGACTAGCACATAAGTCAGACAAGTCAGTCATCAGGTGTCAGAGTTATACAGTCATAGCAAGTAACATCATTTCAATGATACAGAATTAATATTAACATATCAGTAATAAACATCATCTGGTTTAATCCGCTCCTATACATCCCTTCATATTCTATAACTTGATCCTTCCAAATCATATCAAGTACAAATTCAAATCTGATGCTATCTTAGCAACTACCCAAAATTAATACATAAAATAAATCGAGTGAGTGACCACGTGATCAGGTTGCTTTCTACTGAAACTGGCTGTAGAACACTCCAGTTTACCAGCTGTAAATGGGTACGAAGTTGTGCGCTCGAACTAGGGAAGGCAAAGGCAGCGAGGAAGGGGACTAGTCACCTAACCTCGTAAAAGCGGTATCTTCCATGCTGAAGCTTCTAACAATTTATTTCCCTAAGACAATCTCTGGTCATGGGACTGCCTTTATCTTCGTAAGCGATAATGCATTTAATATCAACGAGATACAGCATTAAATATAATAAATATTTTCTATTTGGCTGTGGGGCTAGTTTTGATACGTTTTTGTACAAGCAACCATCTTCCACTAAGCACATGAATAAATCATATTAAAATAATAATACGTTATATCAATGAATATTATACAGGCATATTTTGTGAATTCTAAATGAACCTGTAATACAAAATAAAAAAAATTATTATACAGGATAGCTATCGTAAATTCGCTTACCCTCAGACTCCAGACACTTAGACTGAAATTTTCTGGCGATCCGCTCACACTTCAGATGGATTTAGAGTCGTGGCGTTATCTGCCCTCAGTCTTGTCTCAACCTCTTGCGTTGTGTATCTCTCTCAGTTTACCGATCCGCTTTAAATACGTATAGCGCGGACGTATCGGAGAGTACCGACGTCACAGCTTAAACCTAACCTGAAAAATCCTTCCCGAACAGTGATTTCGGCAGATCTGTGCGTCGACTGAAATTTTGCCTTTATCATTCTCGGCATATATAATATCCATATTGTTCCATCTTATCTAGTTTTATACAGCTGATAAAACTCTATCTTCCTATCCATGTAAATTCCCAAACTGTTATTTGTTGATTTTAATATTTAGAACAGAAGTGGGTTTACATGCTTTTTGCGTAACTGTGGGCAGCCGAAATACGCATATATCTCCGTAAATGAGAACTTCCTACCGTTCCATCTTATATGCAGTTATACACCATCCTTCCCTGTACTGAAATGTAAAATCCTTTTCATACGGATTCCCTTCTGTTATTTATTTATCGTTGGCGATTTCCTCTGTCCGATACACATTTTGCTGATACGCCGCCATTTTGAAAGCGGTCACTCGATCGTAGATGGGTTTATAAATCTAACTGAACCCATTTGCAATGACTTGAAACCAATTTTGCGACACCACCTGGAAACGTTACCTATCCGGAGTTTTGCCAAGTGATGTCTGGTTCAAGTCTTGCTGATGTCATTCCTCTGACGTGACCTGTCTTCACTGATGTGCCCTGCCAGTGGGTGAATTCCAACGAGGATGGAAGCTTGCTGACCTGAGTCTTTCTGCACTACTGTTCCTTGAAGTCTGCTGGTTTCCTGTTGCGGTATGATGGAATGAACTGTGATTATTTTCATATATCACATAGACGTGTGTAACTAACTGTTCATTGAGACTGTTTTGGATTATACAGTTGGTGATCTATTTTGGACAGTGCTGGGAAAGCATCGTGTACAACAGTGCAGTTGCCTGGATATTGGTTGCAGTACCGTGCCAAAGGACAGTATTGTTTATGCTGGCACACAGACTGGATTTCTGGAACATTATTTCATTTGGATATTGTCATGTTTGTGGAGTACTGTTTGTGGTATATTCATATTCATCACCAGTGCTGAGTTAGCTTCTTGTTCAAGCGCCGTTGGACCTTCAGTTAAGTTTTTGTTTGTAATCGTATGATATTCTATATTGATGTTTCTTGTTCTTTCTCTAAATTCTAAATTTTCTGTCTGTCTATGAATCTGATCTTTTAGAGTAAGATAGTTCTGTTTCTTTATCTGCTTTTTGAACCTTGCTTCTTGGTTTGTTGTTGTTCTTTCTTTCCTTTTGTTCCGTTCCTTTTCTCTACTTTCTGGGTAGGACTTAGTCTGTATGTATATATATATTGATAGTTAGTTAGATCTGATCTTTCACTGTTTGTCTTAGTATTTGGAAGTATTTTAATATATATCTTGATACATTATAGAATAATTTTACTTATAGTTTATTTAGTTTATTTTCACTGAAGTGATCTGTTAGTGCTTAGTGTAAGAGATAGCTTTCAGCACCTCATTATTGACTGTAGTTTTTGTTTAGTCTATTGTGTAATATTATATTCGTGTCTTCAAGGGAGGAAGGGTGGTGAGTTTAATCCATTCTTGGCCTACTTGTGGGAAAAGATTGGATTAGACCGATTCTTGATAGGGTGTGGCTGTGTGTGTTTAGTGGTGGAGTAAGGCAGAGGGTTTTCCTGCGACTGCCCTGCTTAACATTCCAAGCCCTGTTGGTGTTAGGTGTATTTGTGTAGTTTGTATTTACATTGTCGTGTACATCCAGTAATTCTTTTGTTGTATTTAAGTGGTGTGTTCTCTTGTTTCATCTTTCTATCTTGTAAATGCGTTTACAGGTATCCATGTTTTTGTTCGTGCGCAGTCACGCAGTGTATATATTAATCTACCTCTTCTCTTCTTCGTCTATCATCTTGTTCCTTGTGACTGGAATTTCGTTTTCGTAGTGTGGTGTGTGTGTTTCTTTGATCTGTGTAGTGCTCATTTTGCCATAAGAAACACTTGCATAACATAGATTATTAAGATTAGTAGTAAGTGAAGTATTATCTGAGTATAGCACCAGTGTGGGTGCCAGTAACAGACTTTGAAGTGAAAGTTTATTTATTGTCAAAGTGGTATAGTGGTGTCATAGCACCAGAAAGTTTCATCAGTTGTTAGTATACAACTGTCGACTATTGTAAGTGTGTTTGAATGTATCACAGAGACTAAGTGGTCAGAAAGACCTAATTTTCACAGTGATGAGACAGTAGCCAAGTGGCAAAGTAAGACTATATTTATATTATAAGAGGCATAGGTTGATGATGTGTATACAGTGAGAGGTGAGGTGATATATACTTACTCGCATATATATATATATATATAGGTGTATATTGAAGTAGTTATATCAATATTTATTACTATTACTGCATATTTTGTAACCAGAGAGTTATCTGGTGATATAAGTGAAATATATATGACTGAATAGTGGTATAGAAAATCTGTAGCAAGAGATAATATTCAATATTCTGAGTGTACACCATGGATCTACAGGCTTTCATTCAGATTGGGAAAGAATGTGGGTACACGGGCAAAGAATTAAATGATTATGCCAAAGCTGAATTTTATTCAGTTGAAAATCAAAAAGCTTTACAGCAGAAAGAGGAGAAAGAAAAGAAAGAGAAGGAGGCAAAGGAAAAGATTGAGAAGCAGATACGGGATAGAGAGGTTCGTGCTGAACAGCTAGAGCTAAAAAGGAAAGAATTCGAGTTACAAGAAAAGAAGTTGAGAGAAGATAGAGAATTGGAAGAAAAGAGGATAGAGCGAGGATTGGAAGAAAAGAGGATAGAGCGAGAATTGCAAGAAAGGAAGATGAAAGAAGAAAACGAGTGGAGACAGAGAGAGTTCAAATTACAAGAAAAGAAGATGAAAGAAGATAAAGAGTTACAAGAAAAGAAGTTGAGAGAAGATAGAGAATTGGAAGAAAAGAGGATAGAGTGAGAATTGCAAGAAAGGAAGATAGAGAGAGAGTTAGAGAAGGAGAAAATGAGAATTGATAAAGAAATACAATTAAAGAAATTGGAAGTGGTTGCGAGTGGTCAGAGCTCGACTCTTGGAGGGGCTCATCGTCCCTTTAGGCTGCGTCTGCCAAACTTTAATGATAAAATTGACAGTTTAGATTTTTTCCTCGAGAGGTTCGAAGCCGAATGTGTGGCCTATAAGGCTGACAGAGATCAGTGGCCATCTCTGTTATCGACGCTGCTAGTGGGGCCTGCAATTGAGACTTTCTATAGCCTCCCATTAGAGGAAAGGGCCGATTACAATAAACTAAAGGAGAGATTGCTCCAGAAGTTCTGTCTGACTGCTGACGGTAACCTGACGCGTTTTAAAAATGCGATGCCAAGCTCAGACCAAGACTTCGAGGACTTTATTTCAAAGATAAAGCTCCTGCTAAATAGATGGATCGAAATGGAGGGAATTTCTAAGGACTTTAATGGCTTGCTAGACTTGGATCTACGGGACAAAGTGTTGTCCTCGTGTTCCAGTGAGTTGGTTGCGTTTTTTCAGGAATGTCAACCAAAGGACATTGAGTCCATGGCCCAATTGGGGCACCATTATGTCCTTGCCCACCCCGGCAAACCCATTCAGAAGTCGGGTCTGTCAGATGACTTAGTTGCCAGTGTCGGCAAAGTTCAGCGCCATCCTTGGCGAAATCAGTCAGGCAATGTAGTCAGGGGCCAAGAGCAGAGGTATGAGAAGCCTTCCAGTCCCTATCAACCACGTAGAGGTAGCTATGAGAATTTTCGATATCATAGGAATGGTCGGTCGAGTTGGCAAAACCGACAATATGATAGTTATAGCGACGGAGGGGAACGCCAAACGCGAAAGCAGGTACGCTTCGAGGACTCTCGGGACGAAGACCGGTTTTGGTATAAAACCAAACATCTGAAGCAGAGGAGTGGTTCCTCAGAGAGTCGATCTTCTGACTCTGATGCGGGGTCTTCGTCATCGAAAAGCTCCAGCAAAAGTACACGCGATGAGAAGAACGAACGAATGAACGAACGAACTTTATTTTCAAAGGGTTAAGAATTGGGCACGCAGGCCCGTCTGACATTCTGCCCTTCCTCTCTCTCTCATCATGTATACTAATATCCTTTCATCCTCACATTTACTTTAAGCATTATTAAGGCATTTATCATTATAAACGTAATATTACATTTGCAATAATCATCATAATTAAAGTGTTTTTAAAATAAAATAAAATAATAATAAAAAAAAACTAATAGTAATAATGAATTTGAAAAATAAATAAATAAATAAATTTAAAAAATAAAAATAAAAAATAAAAAAAATAAATAAATAAATAAAAAAGAATCGAATTCTTCGTACTGTAAATTAGTGATTTGAGACATTTAGAGGTATGTTATGAGAACTTGTAAAATGTTCATACGGTGTTCAACTGAATGACTCAGGGCCTTTTTTTATTTATTTTTTTTTTTTTTAGGTTCATCAAGATGAGGTGGGTAGACAGTTACTTTCCATTTTCCTTTCCATTTCCTTTGCGTCCCAAACTCAAGACCAGAATCAGACTAGGTAGATAGTTAGATAGACATATACGAAAGCAATTAATTTGCCAAGGGTTGAAAATCGGACACAGTCCCCTCTTGCATTCTTCCATCCTCTTGCTCATCTTTTATTACTGTTACTCAACATTCTCCAGCGTACTGAAAGTATTAATTTAAGGGCAGTGCAACATTACAAGGAAGTATAACAGCATACATTAACAGTACCTGATCATAAAGTTAAGAATATAAGTTATTAAGAATATAATATTAAGAATAAGTATATTGTAATGAAAACTAGATCATCAGAGCCTCCATACAGTATATTAGATAAAAGTACAACACGATCAGTTAGGGTGGCATATAATCAGCACTCATAAAGTATTTGAATAGTATACGATTGTATGAGTAAGGACTGTGCGTGTTTTTCAGGTCATGGGAAGATTGTTCCAAAGATGAGCAGCTGAGTAAGCCAAACTAGTTTTAAATAGGTCAAGCCTGGGCTTGGGTACCTGTAATTTATTTAAGCGCTGACTACGTCTGTCATTGTATTTTAAAAGCGGCCAAAGATACTTTGGAGCATTCTGTGACAGGATTTTGTGAATAAATTTCCCTTTGTTAAAGAGGAAGCGCTTCCTGAGGGGTAATATTTGAAGATAATTATATAAATCTATACAATGTGATTGGTGTTTATCAGCAACAAGGCGCATTGCGCGTTTTTGAAGCGAGTGGAGCCTTCTTGTGTTGGAGACAGAACAACCATCCCAGATTGTGGAACAATAGTCTAGATGCGTTTGTATATGAGATATGTAGAACATTTTCCTTGCCTCTTCATCCAGATCACAAAGCACTGCTATTTTTGCAGTCAGCTAAATCCACCAGTGCTAAGTTGACATGCTGGGCATTATTGCTGCAGCAATTCAACTTTACTATTCTACTAATTCAGGGAGTACATAACATTGTAGCAGATGTCCTGTCCAGGTTATGAGATTAGTGTGGGACTGGAGCATCCGTAGAGAGTATTTACATTGGTTTGGAATAAATGTATTATAATCATCAGAAGAAGAAGAGGGAGCGTGTGTGTACCAATTGTGGTGGAAATAATCATTGTGCTGACAGGTGTCCCTACCCGATTGAACACGTGAATTCCGCGTTTGTGTTGGACACAATTAATAGTGAAGACTGTGCGGGGTGTCGCCCTCTGTTCCACGTGAACTAGAGGGTAGTGCTTCAATGCAGGCATGCGGCACCATGTCTGTCAGCAGTCCATGAGACTGGCAAGGTGATCCTCCATGAAGGCAAGGTGGAGAATAGACCAGTCCGGGTGTTGAGGGACACTGGATGCACCACAATTGCCTTACAGGCAAAACTGTAAAGTGCACCATGTTCGAGGGCAAAGTTGAGTCTTACCCCCAAGTGAGTATTAATGTGGACACTCCGTTCCTCTCGGGTAGAGTGAACGCGTTTGTCCTTGAGGACCCGATTGCCAATTTAATCGTCAGCAATGTACAGGGAGTGCACAAGGCCATGGGTGAGGCTGGAACAGTGGCCCAACAACTCCAGAGTTTCGAAGCGGATGACCAGAAGGTACATCGTAGACGTGATTCGCGGCAAGTACCAAATGACAAGATTAGGAGCAGTAGGAACTTATACGAGGGTCTGATAGCTAGTGATCACTCAATTTGGGTGCATAACGTTCCCCTGAGTGCTAGTTGGCGAGGTATTGTCGTTGCGTGACAATACCAAAATAGCATGGGTGACTTTTGCAAATAGGTGGGGTGCTTGTGATGCAGTTAGGCAGAAGCATTTGTCATTGCTTCAGAACCATCTGCTAATAGTCCAGAAATAGCTAGGGTTAGGTTTCGGGTTCGTGTTCAGTAAGATGTTTCGGTTGATGCGAACTGAACCTTAGAGTCTGACCCACGCCCCCAGTTTTATTCTCATATGAATAGGTGGGTTTTGTAAGCTTGTAAAGATTATGAGATTTCTTGCAATGCATGTTTATGCTATAATATGTTATGCTTTACAATGTATGTCAGTCGGAAGTTGTTGCCAGCAGAAACCAGATACTCCACGATTGAGAGGGAGTGCCTTGCGATTGTCTGGGCGGTGTCTGAGCTGGCACGATACCTGTTGGGGGCGCATTTTCTTCCTCCAAACAGATCACAAAGCACTGCTATTTTTGCAGTCAGCTAAATCCACCAGTGCTAAGTTGACATGCTGGGCATTATTGCTGCAGCAATTCAACTTTACTATTCTACTAATTCAGGGAGTACATAACATTGTAGCAGATGTCCTGTCCAGGTTATGAGATTAGTGTGGGACTGGAGCATCCGTAGAGAGTATTTACATTGGTTTGGAATAAATGTATTATAATCATTAGAGTTGATGTTTATGAAGATGTATTATGTTATATGATTTATGTGTCATGATGCCATAAAGGCAATATGGATAAAGTATACTCAACGTATGTATAAATCATGTTATAATATATGTATATTTACAGTGTAGAGACAAGTTGTTGATACTATGAGATTCTGTCTTATTATTGATACTTAGATATGGATAAATAATATGTAACATATGTTGTGTTTTGATAGACCAGGTTTGGACAGTCATTGTTATTTTTCACGACTACCAGTACCTGGGGTGGTTTGGTTCATGCTCATATTGTATTTAGTACATAGGGTGAGAAGGCATGAACGACAATGGTGGTGGACAACTTTGGCATTCTCTAGGTAGATGAGGAGGTGCCGTCTCGGCATTTTGTTCGTCCATACTCCGAAGGGGGTTGGGCGTGACTCCTCCGGTGGAAGAAAACTTTGTTTTCTTTCTTGGGGGGGGGGGGGGGGGGGGGGGGGCGGGTGGGGGGGGGTGGGGGGGTGGGGGGGGGGGGTGGGGGGGGGGTGGGGGGGGGGGGGTGGGGGGGGGGGGGGGGGGGGGGGGGGGGGGGATATCACAGTATATATGTTCGACAAAATATTAAGTTGGTTACGCTGAGAGTGACAACACTGATATAAATTTAAAACCCGTTTTGGTCAGGTGACCTGGAAAGGAGGTGGCACAAATTCTGGCGCTAAAAGGGGAGTTGACTTTCTGGCCATCGACCGGGAGAGGTCGTTTTGTGGTTCCCTGTCAGCATTTTTGCTGGGATATGTATGCCATGGTTGTTCATTGATAGTGCTTGCTATTCATTCATGTGGTCAGGATTAGTTTACAGAATTCTAGGATTAAGGTGTGATTCCTAGTGGTATTTCTCTGTAGACCATAGATGATAAGTTATTTGTATTTGCATCTTGCTTTACTATAGTACAGGACTTAGCCGGTGAGCGAAAGTCATTGTTATGTTCACTCAGTAGGACATGCCATTGATTATGGTAATGTACAATTGAGTTGTTGGTTATTGCAAGTTATATTGGCATTTCTGTTGCATTGTATTTCATATGTATTGCTAGCCGTGTGTGGCTTCTCTGTGTGCAGTGATTATTAAAAGGGGAACTTACCTGTTAAAGGTGTTATTGTTAATTAATGTCAGCTATTGTATGCTGTGGTCATTTCCTTAGATATTGAGCCGAAGAGTATAGATTTGTCATGTGTTAAATCCACAGTATCAATAGTTTGGTGGTCTGACATATATATATATATATATATATATATATATATATATATATATATATTAATATATAAAAATTATATAATAAAACTATAATTAAATTATAAGTAATTTTTATTATATTGTTTTATAAAATAGTATGTTTGCTAAGTGTTGCAATTCTAATGGAATATTTGTTGCTAAATAGTGGAATTCCTATATGCAAGCGCATTTACCATCTGCAATAATTTTCTAGTGTTTTTCTTGATGGTGAAGAGGATAACATTGCCAGACAGCAGAGATCTCACAGTATGGATTCACTTCTAGAACTGAGTCCCACATCATCTGTGGAGGAATTTGGACTTGGACATATGTTACAGTCTCATCAAACATTCATTGGCATGGTCTCTCTTCAGTATCAAGCAAGGCAGGTTAGTCCAACAAAGATACTCAAACTTCTCACTATCAAAGAAGATAAATTTAACAAAGATGCTCAGATTTTTTATATCAAGCAAGACATTTTAGTCCAATTAAGAAACTCACTCATCAGCTTCAAGCGAGGCAGGTTAGTTCAACAAAAGTGACTCTGACTCTTTGGCATCAAGCACAATAGTCCAACAAAGATACTCATGGCAAGTTAGTCCTTGTAAAACACTTAACCTTTTATCAAGCAAGACTGCTCATTATACATACTCAAGATTCTTCAGTATCTAGGGGACAGGTTAGTTCTTTTATTATCAAGCAGACAGGTTAGTCCATGAGTGAGTATTTAGTATCAAGTGAACAGGTTAGTCCATCAGTGAGTAATTAGTATCAGGCAGACAGGTTAGTCCATGAGTGAATATTTAGTATCAAGTGGACAGGTCAGTCCATCAGTGAGTAATTAGTATCATCCAGACAGGTTAGTCCATGAGTGAGTATTTAGTTTCAAGTGGACTGGTTAGTCCATCAGTGAGTAATTAGTATCAGGCAGACAGGTTAGTCCATCAGTGAGTAATTAGTATCAGGCAGACAGGTTAGTCCATCAGTGAGTTATTGTTATACAGAATTGTATAACCGGGAAAACCCATAGGCGCTCAGTCTCCATCAGTATATGTCAAAGAGTGTGAATGCTAACTGTTCCTATAGCTCGCTGGTTGTAAACACGACGGATGCATCCTCTCATACGTCCATCTCTACTAGCCTTACGTTTGAAGCCAAATTCCAACAGTCTTAACCTTGATAATTCATCTATTGCAGTGTCATTCTCTAACAGGTGATCATTAATTGTTCTCAGTATATCTCCCTTATCCATATCTAGTGTCCCCACTATGGGTGCTCTTGATGCTAGTCTGTCAGCTCTTTCATTACCACATACCCCAGCATAACCATGACAGTATATCCACACCAGTTCTTGTAGACTGAAAGCTTCTATGAATGTTTTCCATTCATGCCACAACCAACCACTTTGAACCTTCCGAAACATGGACTGATAGTCAGACACAATGATAGCCTTTGTTAATGAAGTTTCAGTTATCCAGCTTAAGGCTGCAGTAACATCCTCAACCTCCATTCTCATGCTGGAAGTTGTTATCTTGTAAGCCTCGCTAATGTTCGGCAACGATTCTGCCCTTTACCCTGGCAGAGAAGCCCCAACCGGATTTCTCACCACAGATCACTGACCCATCAGTATACACAACGGCATCATCATCATCCCCGGAGTTATTGACCATGTATCAGTTGATTCATTTCACATTCTTCTTTTCCATTCCCCCAATTTCTACACTCTCTGCCAAGGTCATGATGACCTGCTGGTAGTTAATCCAGTTCTACACTCTCTGCCAAGGCTGATGATAACATGCTGGTAGTTAATCCAGTTCTACACTCTCTGCCAAGGCTGATGATAACATGCTGGTAGTTAATCCAGTTCTACACTCTCTGCCAAGGCTGATGATAACATGCTGGTAGTTAATCCAGTTCTACACTCTCTGCCAAGGCTGATGATAACATGCTGGTAGTTAATCCAGTTCTACACTCTCTGCCAAGGCTGATGATGACATGCTGGTAGTTAATCCAGTTCTACACTCTCTACCAAGGCTGATGATAACATGCTGGTAGTTAATCCAGTTCTACACTCTCTGCCAAGGCTGATGATAACATGCTGGTAGTTAATCCAGTTCTACACTCTCTGCCAAGGCTGATGATGACATGCTGGTAGTTAATCCAGTTCTACACTCTCTGCCAAGGCTGATGATGACATGCTGGTAGTTAATCCAGTTCTACACTCTCTGCCAAGGCTGATGATAACATGCTGGTAGTTAATCCAGTTCTACACTCTCTGCCAAGGCTGATGATAACATGCTGGTAGTTAATCCAGTTCTCATCTGACATACTCCACTCTTCCCCCGTGAATATATTGTCGATGGTGGCCACCTGTTTGATCATTGTCTCTGCCTGTGCCATTGTGGCAGTGTAGATCGTATAGTGGTGGTAGGAAACTTTGATGGCCGTTAGTTAATTTAAACTTTCATCAAAAACTACAACTGTCTTACTTTAGTTTTCTTTCGCTTCCAGTATAGATCTCAATTCAGTCAAGATCATATAAAAGATGTTTATTTCAATACCAAATTTATTATTACCAAACGTTGACCATCATAGTCCCAGGACTCATGAGTACCATGACAAATGATGTCATTAGTTTGTGACTAGTGTGAGTACTAGCTAGCCTATACAAGTACATAGTGTATCTGACTTGCTAAAGTACTTTCTATCCTAAGGGTGGCGTAGTAGGCCACACGGCCACATACGCCCAGGGGCCACCAAAGTGTATCCCATAGGGAGACACTTTAGTCCCAAAAAAAATGACTAATCCCTAAAATATCGGGGTTCATGTATCCCACCAGAAATCATGTCGGAAGGAATACAACAAACTGTAGATGGGAATAATGGATGAAACAATATCATTAACATTTCACGAAGTAATTATGAAGGGGTAGGGACTGATGGACATAGTCGAGGGACATAGGTGTAGGGACTGATGGACATAGTCGAGGGACATAGGTAGGGACTAATGGACATAGTCAAGGGACAACTAGCACTAATAATGGGCAAAAATAGAACAGTAACTGAACAATCATCAACCAACTAGCAAACCGCTTTTATGGGTTGATAGTCATCAATATCTCTCAAACATATGCAAATTATAAAACATGATAGAACATAACATGCGAGTTAACATCGCAAAGGAAAACTGGGAAAGAAAGAAAAAAAATGGCGGGTGCCCATAAAATATGGCGGACGCCCAAAATGGCAGATGTACAACATGGCCGTCATAATGAAAATAAACCAGAAAACTCTGTGGTAATACAAAAGGCAAAACATTAAGTAAATCATGAAAATATCTTAAACATAATAGCAATAAATGGACATGAACATGAAATAAAGTCAATGGGGATGGTCATCAATGGGCATGGACAAGTAACTATGTAATGGAGATGGGTAACCGATTTAAACATATTAGTAATAATTCGGGTTAAATAACCGAAAACTCGAACAAGAGGAACAATCATAAGGGCATGCAATATGTGACTACGACTTGCATGTAAAAAAAAAAACCAATATTAGTGGCAGATGAAATGGAAAGTAGTGAAACATGGAAACAAAATGGAATCATCAAGACATGGATGATACCCACATGAGGGGCATGGGAAATGAAAAAAAAAAACAAGTAATAAAATCTTTACTCATTAAAAATGCTGAGTAGTTGTATCGCCATCATCAGTGGCCTGAGGAATGTCATAAGAGTCACGGTCCAGGTACTAAGAGAATCAATAAAGTCTGTGGACAGTTCAAGCAAGGAACGTTCACACGAGAGATGTTGGGATTGGTCAGTTCATCATGCGGAGTATAGACCAAATATCCTGGAGTGGAGGAAGGAAAAATCATGGCTCCGTATGTATCAGAAATGACAGCTGCAAAGATCACGAAAAGTTGAAGAACTCGATATGACATCCGTAAGGAGGCAACAGTTCAAGTTGTCAATGTCTGGAGTAAACAGTTGAAGGAATCAATGATTGCAATGGTCGTGGGTGATGACGTATTAGCATCACGCAACAATCGAGGCAGAGGTAATATGTCTTTCCGTTTGCATCGAGGAAGGCAAATGTCATTGACCGCAGGAGGGGATGGAACATAATGATGGGATCTAAAGGCAGGAGGTGTATAGGTCAGTGGAACGTGAACTGGAATACAGGATGTACGGAACTTTGCAGGAGGGGGCGGCAGAGGAGTCGGATGGGACTGACGAAGTCGTGGGAGACATGAAAAACAGGGACGGACATGAGCAGTGGGCTGAAGGAGGTATTTGGGAAGGGGAGCAGAATCCCCGGAGGAAGGAGAGTGGTGCCGTTTGGTGGGAAAATTAGTAGGGTTTGAAGGAATATCAGATTCCATATCAGAAGACACGGAAGAGGGGGTGGTATCGACATGAGAAGTAGGGGAAGGAAACCAATTTGAAGAAGTAAGAGCAGGGTTAGAAGAGAGGTGTACAGAGAGAGGAGGAGAGGTATGTGTCGTGGCTGCGGCGGTGGAAGGAGGAAGAGGACAGGGTGGATTATCAAGATGGGATGAAAGAGAAGAGTCATCAGGGAATGATGAAGAAGAGGAAGAAGAAGAATTTCCCGATCTTATTGGATATATGTGGGCCTTCCAACACCCTTTTGTTGTCATGAAACAGCTTCGTTTGTTACTGCATGTACTACAGTTTACCTCCCATATCTTTGTTTGTCCTATCTCTGCTAAGAAATTTCTTATTAACATCCTATTCCTTCTCCTGTTCAGGCTGTTCCAATGGTTTCCCTGGTCCATAAGAGGCTGGGGGTAGAACTGTCCACGGTTGAATGAACGTGGAGGGACACAAGGTGGTTGCATGGGGTTGGGTGGTAGCCATGAGAGCTGGTGCGGCTGATGTTGATTAGTCACCGGATGTTGAGGTTGTGATCTAACGTGGTTCAAGGTCCTGTGAAGATTATGTTGATTATGCACACAACTTTTTGATGTATATCCGGCCAAACCACAAAAGTAGCAAATAACTGGAGCTACTTGTTGAACTTGTAGAGCAGATGGGTGACGTCAGTGTTGAGTGCGCTGACCAAATTGTTGGCGATATGATCCCGGCAATGGAGTATCGCACGGCTGTAACATGGATGGTTGCTGCCAAGACTGACGGTAATGACTGACATCCATTGGCTCTTCATCTGTGTGATCGTGTGCACGAGGTTCATGCCCAAGTCTATTTATTGGTAAACCTTTTCTTCACAATGTCTTCATTTATTGCTAGTTGAATGGCATCAAGGATTGTCTGTGGGTCTTTCCTTATTAAATGAAGTTTCAGCGCATCTGACTGGAGACCATCGATAAAAATGCTAACAAGTTGGTTTTCCGTATCAGTAGACGCAGAGGAAGGTTCCACTAAAGCATCTTCAGCTAGGTTTAACAACCTATCGGCAAAAAATTGAACCGACTCGTGACGGTCCTGATGGAGTCCGGGAAGCAAAGTCCAAGCATGTTGGTGATCCTTAACGGAAGAGTAACGGCGGATGAGCTCCTTTTATAGAGAGGCGAAGGTCTCGTCTGAAAATAACTGTGCACGGCGACGTAGATAGTCAGTGACAAGTGACTGAGATGATAAGAAAGCAACACGTTTGCGATCAGTGGCTGACATCAATGAAGTATCACGTAACCACTGCGAAAAGTGGAAGGATGACGTTATTGAATCAGAATGCACTCTGTGTAAAAAGGGTGGTTCTCTATTAGGAACTTCAGCGCTATTTTGATGGCCGTTAGTTAATTTAAACTTTCATCAAAAATTACAACTGTCTTACTTTAGTTTTCTTTTGCTTCCAGTATAGATCTCAATTCAGTCAAGATCATATAAAAGATGTTTATTTTAATTGTCTGCCATAAATGGTACCTATACCTTGTAGCGGTATGGCAGCTTGCGTACCCTGACAATCCCCAGAGCTATGCCAGTTGGAGTTTTACTCCTGGTAGGTTCAACCAAGCTGGACTGGTCTGTGTGGGTAGGGGTCAGACAAAAGCTGGTACCCTGGTCCTCCAGGTTGGGGGTTTTAGCATAGGGCTGACACCCCTGTCTATGTAAAAAAAACAATGAAGTTACGGAAACAACAATAAATAACACCATCATAGCTGGCAGACGCTGGAGCTGGGTTGGTCATGTCCTCAGAAGAGACCCCGATGCCATCACAAGAACAGCTATGCTTTGGACCCCTGAAGGAAAACGAAAGAGAGGCCGTCCAAAAACAACTTGGCGGAGGACTGTGGAGGCTGAGATGCAAAGAATGGACCAGAGTTGGGGCACTGTACAAAGGATGGCCACCGACCGAGCAAAGTGGAATCAATTTGTTGTTGCCTTACAAGACGCCACTAGGCGTGATGGCCACTGACTGCTTTGACGGTCGGTGGTTAAGGATCTAAGAAGAAGAAGAAGATTTCAATTGTAGATTTGTTGAAAAGCAATACATATTGGAACATACAATATGTTCTCTGGGACCAATATAAAATCTACCTCTAATCATCGACTTTTTGGGATCTCAGCTTAGGTGGATGTTAACCTTTCAATCCTTGACCGGAAACTAACTAATGATTGGTCTTTTGGTTAACAGTCAGTTAATTTAATCTCAAAACTAACTAACTACAAAATCTCTCTACCAAATTTATTATTACCAAGGGACGTTGACCAATCATAGTCCCAGTTTATGGACTTTCCGGTATATCTTGTATGAAAATCCACACAAGATTTAATGACATCATGGACTCATGAGTACCATGACAAATGATGTCATTAGTTTGTGACTAGTGTGAGTACTAGCTAGCCTATACAAGTACATAGTGTATCTGACTTGCTAAAGTACTTTCTATCCTAAGGGTGGCGTAGTAGGCCACACGGCCACATACGCCCAGGGGCCACCAAAGTGTATCCCGTAGGGAGACACTTTAGTCCCTAAAAAAAATGACTAATCCCTAAAATATCGGGGTTCATGTATCCCACCAGAAATCATGTTGGAAGGAATACAACAAACTGTAGATGGGAATGGTGGATGAAACAATATCATTAACATTTCACAAAGTAATTATGAAGGGGTAGGGACTGATGGACATAGTCGAGGGACATAGGTAGGGACTGATGGACATAGTCGAGGGACATAGGTAGGGACTGATGGACATAGTCAAGGGACAACTAGCACTAATAATGGGCAAAAATAGAACAGTAACTGAACAATCATCAACCAACTAGCAAACCGCTTTTATGGGTTGATAGTCATCAATATCTCTCAAACATATGCGAATTATAAAACATGATAGAACATAACATGCGAGTTAACGTCGCAAAGGAAAACTGGGAAAGAAAGAAAAAAAAGGCGGGTGCCCATAAAATATGGCGGACGCCCAAAATGGCGGATGTCCACCATGGCCGTCATAATGAAAATAAACCAGAAAACTCTGTGGTAATACAAAAGGCAAAACATTAAGTAAATCATGAAAATATCTTAAACATAATAGCAATAAATGGACATGAACATGAAATAAAGTCAATGGGGATGGTCATCAATGGGCATGGACAAGTAACTATGTAATGGAGATGGGTAACCGATTTAAACATATTTGTAATAATTCGGGTTAAATACCGAAAACTCGAACAAGAGGAACAATCATAAGGGCATGCAATATGTGACTACGACTTGCATGTAAAAAAAAAAAACCAATATTAGTGGCAGATGAAATGGAAAGTAGTGAAACATGGAAACAAAATGGAATCATCAAGACATGGATGATACCCACATGAGGGGCATGGGAAATGAAAAAAAAAAAACAAGTAATAAAATCTTTACTCATTAAAAATGCTGAGTAGTTGTATCGCCATCATCAGTGGCCTGAGGAATGTCATAAGAGTCACGGTCCAGATACTAAGAGAATCAATAAAGTCTGTGGACAGTTCAAGCAAGGAACGTTCACACGAGAGATGTTGGGATTGGTCAGTTCATCATGCGGAGTATAGACCAAATATCCTGGAGTGGAGGAAGGAAAAATCATGGCTCCGTATGTATCAGAAATGACAGCTGCAAAGATCACGAAAAGTTGAAGAACTCGATATGACATCCGTAAGGAGGCAACAGTTCAAGTTGTCAATGTCTGGAGTAAACGGTTGAAGGAATCAATGATTGCAATGGTCGTGTGTGATGACGTATTAGCATCACGCAACAATCGAGGCAGAGGTAATATGTCTTTCCGTTTGCGTCGAGGAAGACAAATGTCATTGACCGCATGAGGGGATGGAACATAATGATGGGATCTAAAGGCAGGAGGTGTATAGGGCAGTGGAACGCGAACTGGAATACGGGATGTAAGGAACTTTGCAGGAGGGGGCGGCAGAGGAGTCGGATGGGACTGACGAAATCGTGGGAGACATGAAAAACGGGGACGGACATGAGCAGTGGGCTGAAGGAGGTATTTGGGAAGGGGAGCAGAATCCCCGGAGGAAGGAGAGTGGTGCCGTTTGGTGGGAAATTGAGTAGGGTGTGAAGGAATATCAGATTCCATGTCAGAAGACACGGAAGAGGGGGCGGTATCGACATGAGAAGTAGGGGAAGGAAACCAATCTGAAGAAGTAAGGGCAGGGTTAGAAGAGAGGTGTACAGAGGGAGGAGGAGAGGTATGTGTCGTGGCTGTGGCGGTGGAAGGAGGAAGAGGACAGGGTGGATTATCAAGTTGGGATGAAAGAGAAGAGTCATCAGGCTGTAACATGGATGGTTGCTGCCAAGACTGACGGTAATGACTGACGTCCATTGGCTCTTCATCTGTGTGATCGTGTGCACGAGGTTCACGCCGAAGTCTATTGGTAAACCTTTTCTTCACATTATCTTCATTTATTGCTAGTTGAATGGCATCAAGGATTGTCTGTGGGTCTTTCCTTATTAAATGAAGTTTCAGCGCATCTGACTGGAGACCATCGATAAAAATGCTAACAAGTTGGTTTTCCGTATCAGTAGACGCAGAGGAAGGTTCCACTAAAGCATTTTCAGCTAGGTTTAACAACCTATCGGCAAAAAATTGAACCGACTTGTGATGGTCCTGATGGAGTCCGCGAAGCAAAGTCCAAGCATGTTGGTGATCCTTAACGGAAAAGTAACGGCGGATGAGCTCCTTTTGTAGAGCGGCGAAGGTCTCGTCTGGAAATAACTGTGCACGGCGACGTAGATAGTCAGTGACTGAGATGATAAGAAAGCAACACGTTTGCGATCAGCATCAGTGGCTGACGGAATCATTGAAGAAAATTTCTCAATATCACATAACCACTGCCGAAAAGTGGAAGGATCGCCACAAAAAGGCTTAACAATGTTATTGATGTTGTGCAGATTTGCACTCTGTGTAACCAAGCTAAGGGTGGTTGTCGCAAAATTGGTTTCAAGTCATTGCAAACGTGTTCAGTTAGATTTATAAACCCGTCAACGATCGATTGACCGCTTTCAAAATGGTGGCGTATCAGCGAAATGTGTATCAGACAGAGGAAATCGCCAAGGATAAATAAAAGCTGAAGGGAATCAGTATGAAAAGGATTTTACATTTCAGTTCGGGGAAGGATTGTGTATAACTGCATATAAGAAGGAACGGTAGGAAGTTCTCATTTACGGAGATATATGCGTATTTCGGCTGCCCACAGTTACGCTAACAGCTGGTAAACCCACTTCTGTTCTAAATATTAAAATCAACAAATAACAGTTTGGGAAATTACAGGGATAGGAAGATAGAGATTTATCGGCTGGATAAAACTAGATAAGATGGAACAATATGGATATTAGATATGCTGAGAATGAGAAAGGCAAAATTTCAGTCGACGCGCAGATTGGCTGAAATCACTGTTCGGGAAAGATTTTTCAGGCTTAGGTTTAAGCTGTGACGTCGGTACCCTCCGATACGTCCGCGCTATACGTATTTAAAGTGTATCGGTAAAACTGGAGGGATACACAACGAAAGAGGTTTGAGACAGACTGGAGGCAGAGTTTCGCCACTACCCATGAATTGTGAGCGGATCGCCAGAAACATTTTTAAGTCCAGTATCTGAAGTCTGAGGGTAAGCGAAATTATGATAACTACCGTGTATAATATTTGTTATTTCAGGTTCATATAGAATTCACAAAATATGCCTGTATAATAGTCATTGATATAATGTATTGTATTTTTAATATGATCTAAACATGTGCATTGTGGATGATTGTTGCTTGTACAAAAATTAATCACAAATAGCCCCACAGCCTAATGAAGATATATTTATCATATTGCTTTATCGCTTACGAAGATAAAGGCAGTCCCATGGCAGAGATTGTCATAGGGAAATGAAGTGTTAGAAACTTCATCATGGAAGATCCCAGTTTACGAGGTTAAGGTGACTAGTCCCCTTCCTCGCTGCCTTTGCCTTCCCTAGTTCGAGCGCACAACTGAGTGCCCATTTACAGCTGGTAAAATGGAGTGTTCCACAGCCAGGTTTCAATTCCAAAACTATGTAATTGTACTACCGAAGAAAGCAACTTGATCGCTTGGTCACTCTCTTTACTTAGGTATTAATTTTGTGTAGATGCTAAGAATGGCATTAGTATTTGAATTTGTACTTGATATGATTTGGAAGGATCAAGTTATAGAAAGGGATGTATAGGAGCGGAATAAACCAGATGATGTTTATTACGGATATGTTAATATTAATTCTATATCATTGAATTGATGTTACTTGCTATGACTGTATAGCTTTGACACCTGAGGACTGACTAGTCTGACTTATGTGCTAGTCAGTTACACTTAATTGAAATGTTAATATTAATGCTATATCACTGAAATGATGTCCTTACTTACTATGATTGTATAATGGTGACATCTGATGACTGACTGGTCTGACATCTGTGCTAGTCAGCTACAAGTCTAGCCAGATACTAGCCAAGGCTAATATGATATGTTGCAGGTTCCATGAAATAACTCAAACCAGACTGTCCAGTATCAGAAGCCGGTGTCGTTCATCAGAGGCAATCCCACAAAAGTGCAGGACCCCAAAGAGTGAACTTCAACTGGTCATTGGCATCCCTACTGTTGGGCCTACCAAGTCTGATATCAGCAAAGGACAGTTCAGTGTCAGCAGTATCAAGTTGAACAGATAAGTGTCACTTAGGACACTGACTACCACAATATATGAAACACAGTAAATAGTCAACTGATGACATTTATCAGAGGACTAAGAACAGTGATATATTTAAAATGAAGGCAGTCTAAATAGACAATAATAGGAATTGTGTGACTTAATTTTATATATATATATATATATATTTCAATGCTCTTTTCCAACTAGTAGAAATAGAATATTAGTGTAATTATTAAACTATTTTAACTGTACCTGAGGATTTATTCACTTCTTCCATTTTGTGGGTTCAGTGGATGTACATTTTACTTATCCCCTAGAATATAAGTAATCATAAGATAGTCACAGGGAGGAGACACCTTAAATCCTGGTACTACTTCTTACCAACTGGGCCAGGGTTTTCACAGTCTGACTATTTTTATGATAACAATACACCAGTGCTTATTTCTAAGACTGGGGTATTACTTGTAAGGTCAGAACTCTTTACTGGCATACTCTTACATAATAAATATTTTTTAAATAACCTCCTGCTACAGTGGTAGCAATAGCTTGTAGAGAACTATTAGGAACTTCAGCGCTATCTGGCAATGGTTGACTTAACGCACGCTGTTGTTGCATGTCATGTATCTGCTGTTGTAACAACTGATTTTGTTGTTGGAGCAGTTGTATTTGATTTTCAAACTGATGGTGTAGGTTTGGATCCATCATGCATAAGCTGTACCACACCAAAAATGACAATCTCTGGTGTGTGAAAGGTCACGGGCACCAAATAATATTCATATATGTGGCAGTGTAGATCGTATAGTGGTGGTAGAAAACTTTGATGGCCGTTAGTTAATTTAAACTTTCATCAAAAATTACAACTGTCTTACTTTAGTTTTCTTTTGCTTCCAGTATAGATCTCAATTCAGTCAAGATCATATAAAAGATGTTTATTTCAATTGTAGATTTATTGAAAAGCAATACATATTGGAACATACAATATGTTCTCTGGGACCAAAATATAAAATCTACCTCTAATCATCGACTTCTTGGGATCTCAGCTTGGGCGGATGTTATCCTTTCAATCCTTGACCGGAAACTAACTAATGATTGGTCTTTTGGTTAACAGTCAGTTAATTTAATCTCAAAACTAACTAACTACAAAATCTCTCTACCAAATTTATTATTACCAAGGGACGTTGACCAATCATAGTCCTAGTTTATGGACTTTCCGGTATATCTTGTATGAAAATCCACACAAGATTTAATGACATCATGGACTCATGAGTACCATGACAAATGATGTCATTAGTTTGTGACTAGTGTGAGTACTAGCTAGCCTATACAAGTACATAGTGTATCTGACTTGCTAAAGTACTTTCTATCCTAAGGGTGGCGTAGTAGGCCATACGGCCACATAATCCATGACATTCCTCTCTTTATTCTTGCTCCCTTAATGTCAGCTATGTTACCATGCAGAGGGTGCCATTTGTCTGTGGAAACTCGCATATAGGCTTTTGCTTGGGCCAACGCATATCTGGATTTAATCGACAGCACTCCAAGCATATATCTCATTGTCACAATGGGGGTATCTCACATACAGACCAAGACTATGCGCATCCCTTCATTCTGAATGTGTTCTAGTCGTTCACATTGTGTTACTTACAGTGTGAGTATTCCCAGCCCATACTCAATTACCGAAACTTCCAGTTTCAAGATGTCTGACGCAGTTTGTGATTCGAGATTTTCGAGTTTTTTACTGCTTTGCTGCATTTTTCGTAAGTGACTGACTTGGTATGAGCAAGTATGTTCATGTGAGGAGACGTCCCCCATGTTTTGTGCAACAAGCGATGTCTGCATATTACGTATATGCCTGAATGAGAGCATTGTAGCATAGTTCTGAACCAATATCTAATGGCAATTAACGAGAGCCTACCTTACTTACCTATATCAAAATATGTCAACAAATGTTTCGACCAATCGCTGCACGAGCTGAAAACACATAGCAGGAACCTTAGGCTGCAGGACAGCTAATGAAATTTGTGCAAACGTGAATGTGTATTTGTGACTTCAGATCAAAGGATAGGGTATGTCCCCAGAACAGTGAGCACAGTAAGATAATAGGGATCATAAGCTTTCATTAGATACATGGATTTAAGTTGTAGAAGCATGGACACCGGAGTTAGGAGTAATTACATGCAGTAATAACTTCGAGCGAAGGCTGTTTTCCCCGGTTTGGACTGCGATTGCAAACGCTACAAGGAAGGCAGAAAAAGGATAGCTTGTTAAAATGGTAGCGCCCAATCGGCCAGTTTAAACAAGACCTGGGTGGAAGGAATCAGATGGGAAACACCGGAAGAATAAATTACACTAGTCAACAAATTTTCAAAAGTTATTTGTACCAGAAATTAAATATACCATTTCTTATTGATTTTGACATGCTGATTTCAAATATCATAATGAAATTCACCAATTGGCTCTGGTTTTTTTTTTTAAATGATGAATTTACATTACAGTAATACAAATAATGTATGCTTGTTTAGTTCTCTGGGGTGAACAGCTAGTCTTTCTACTTTAGCATTATAAAAATTGTGGTTACATACTCAATTAATTGATATTTCAACATAAAATGATAGAAAAAATAAAAACATTATTTAAAGTTCACATATCATGTTTTAAAAAGGCACATTTGAACCCATTCCGTCATTATTCAGTCGCTGTTCGAGCTCTCTTTGCTTGCTTCTTGTAGTCAATCGATGAGGTGTCTCTTGTCACAGTCCAACAGTAATCAGCAAGCATTGAAGGGCTCCAATTGCCTTGATACCTTGTCTCCATAGCAGCAATGTCCTGGTGAAATCGTTCACCATGCTCATCACTCACCGCTCCACAGTTTGACGTAAAGAAATCCAGATGAGAATCCAGAAAATGAATTTTCAAAGACATGTTGCAGCCAAGACTCTTATACTTCAGAAGGAGATTTTCTACAATTTCATTGTAATTATCAAATCTGTTGTTTCCAAGAAAATTGTCCACCCCTGACTTAAATGCTAGCCATGCTGCTTTTTCCTTGCCATGCAACACGCAAAGAAACTCGTCATCATGAAGAAGTTTTCGAATTTGCGGACCAACAAATACTCCCTCTCTTATTTTAGCTTCACTCAGTCTTGGAAATTTTCTGATGAGGTATTTGAAAGCCTCATCTGTTTTCTCCATTGCCTTGACAAAGTTTTTCATGAGACCCAGCTTAATGTGCAAGGGTGGCAACAAAATCTTGCTGGTGTCGACAAGTGCTGGGTTCTCAACGTTCTTACTGCCAGGCTGCAATGACTGCCTGATTGGCCAATGTCTTCTGATGTAATGGTCACTTCGTGCACGGCTATCCCACTCACAGAGTAGTCCAAGCAAAAGAGCGACCACTTTTAAGTCAACGCAAAGTGACCAAAGATGATGATCGTAGTTTATACACTTCAAAAGCTGCTTAATGTTTTCATAAGTTTCTTTCATATGAACTGCGTGACCAACTGGAATTGACGGTAACACATTACCATTATTCAACAAAACAGTTTTAAGACTCGTCTTGGATGAATCAATGAAAAGCCTCCACTCTTCCGGTATGTAATTGATTTTGAGGGCTGCCATTAAACCAGAAATGTGGCACGCAGAAAGGTCACCCTCTTTAAAAAAGAATATAATAAGCGGCTTCTGGCGGTTCCTATTCACAGAAATTGTAACATCTTCTGCCAGGAGATTCCACTGTTGCAGTCTGGAACCCAAAAGCTCCGCCTTGTTTTTCGGTAAATTCAGATCTCTTACAAGATCATTCAGTTCACCTTGGGTTATTAAGTGTGATTTAGTGGATGTAGTTTGCTCAAAATCTGGGTCGCTTGAGGTTGATGGTTCAGGACCACCAATGTCCTCGTCTTCATCAGTGGAAGCAGCTGAAAATGATTCTGGCACTTTGGGAACTGGTAGGTCATCGCCTTGTGGTACCGGACGTATTGCAGAGGGGACGTTTGGATATTCCAGAGTCCATTTTTTCTTCTTTGATATGCCTTTCCCAATTGGAGGGACCATGCAAAAGTAACAGTTGTTGAGATGATCAGTGGGCTCTCTCCAAATTTTATCAGAGATAAGATATTTATACACAAAGGTGATGTAATCATAGGTAGGATTGCATCATCAACTTCTAGTTACATTTTTATTGGTCATTAGAAAAAATTATGCAATCGCCCACAACAGTTGCGTCATATATATAAAATGACCGTAATGAAATAAACTAGTAGCATATATCTTGAAAACTAGAGCCAATCAACATTTTTTAATGTCATTTTCGTTTTCAGCACACCAAAATTAGTTAAGATCAGCTATTTTCATTTCTGGTACATTTTGGTTGTTGACTAGTGTTATCGAAGTTTTGTAAGATTGACATATCGGGGAGAAAGCGGTTGTTTTACAGAAATTTTGGTAAACATAAGATGACCTGGGCAGCCAATGTATTCGCTTGTCTTCTATTCGCCCGCTACCTGTAATAAAAAGGGAAGCTAATCTGGAATATTTCTCTTGAACTGCCATAAACAAATTCGTCAGAGGACAGAAGTCAGATTCTACCACAGAGCTCTTTTGCCATTTGCCAGTGAAGCAGACTGCATGGGTTTATTAAAAGCCTGTTGAATCTGAGATTGTGGGTCAGAGGTATCCTGTCACTCATCTTGTTAGCAGAAACGAATATTGGTGTTGTACCTAGCGGTGTATGATTTGAACAAGCACCCCGTACCTACATCAGTTGGAAGAGTGGGGACCCTCATTGTTGGGCTTCTCCATCTTATATTCCTGCTTCAAGTTAAAAGGTGGAAGCGAAGAAGTTAAGTCCCATTAGACAAGACTGACTCGCAGAGCATTGGCGTACCACACCCTGTTTAGCTTTGTAGTGATGAAAACAGTGATGATTAAATTAGTCTGGAAACAATATAGACTTTACTCAGAGTGACAGTTTTCAAAAGCTACATAACATAGAAATTTTGTGAATTCAAGTGATCTCAGTAACATTGAAGTTATTGTGACAGTTTCAATATTTACCAAACAATATAGACTTTAGTCAGAGTGAGAGTTTTCAAAAGCTACATAACATAGAAATATTTTGAAGTCAAATGATATCAGTAACAGTGAAGTCATTGTGACAGTTGTCAATATCTACCCCCCTAATACTGAAGATAAATTCAAGTACCAACATTAACATTGGTTCCAGAGGATTAGTTGAACTAAGACTATTTTCATAACAAGGGAGCCTTAGCAACCAGGAAAAGACTTCATTTTTAGTGATTAACTTTTATTTGGTGTAGATACTTGCAACATCATCAGTGTGTTTTTTATTTTTAGGGTTTGTGTTTACACAAGACTTTAAACCTATGAACTCAGATCATACATGCCACACCTCAGAGATGAAAAACCTGTACAAAAAATTAAAAAAACCTGTACAAAGACCCGCAAAACCTGTACAAAGACCCGCAAAACCTGTACAAAGACTGAAAAACGTAACAAAAGAGTTTATTCATGTAAAAGTATATTCAATTAGATGGTTCTGCACCATCATAGTGACATGCGGCCTTTGCCTTTTTAAGCATGTCTTCACTTGCTTTAAAACCTAAACAACAAGAGTTAGAATTTATTTTGCATTGTAGAAATGCTGTGACTGTATCATCATTTAGTCTATTTCTGCAGTCCGTGTGAATCTTTTTCATCATAGAGAAAGACCTCTCACAGTCAGCATTGCTGTGAGGCAATGTCAATAAGCGTTTCACTATGACTGCCAGACTGGGAAATCGTGTACGACCAGTGCTAGTTTTCAGGTTGATTATGTCAAGCCAGTACCTAGAAAAGCTTCTTTTTTGTCCAGCGTCAAATCTTGAAATACATTCATCAGGCAGCAAACAATAATCTTCAAATTCATCCTTTAACACCTCTTGGTCTAAATGTGGTGCAAAAGTGTTGGCCAGCTTACAGATTGCTGTATATTGAACTGTGTCTTTAAAGGCTGGATCAAGAATTTTGATATCCTTAAGGACTTCATTCTCAAATGGAAATTTATCCAATATCTTTTTCACAACAGCAACATAAAAGTTCCTCACATCTCTGAAAAATGAATTTCTCACTTGAGAACTTATATCTAACTCTTCCAGTAATGTCCTGTTGGACAGACCAACAGCAAGTGTATGGTCATCATGCTGTAGATCACGTTCAGCATACTTTAACAATCTTATATCTTTCACCTCTTTTACATATTTCATCTCTACAAATTTGACAATAAATTTTCGTAGCAGACGATCCATTTCATCCATCATACCACCTATTTGGGACTCATCTGTCTGAAACAATTTGTTAAATTCAGTCAACAGAAGTAGCACAAATTGGAGAAAACGTAGAGTCATCTGGGTCAGTGGTGATTTTAGTAACTGATGAATGTTTTTGACACGGCATGGTTTTTCCATATCGTCGTGGCTCTCGAAGTATGAAGATAGAGCAGAATATTGATTTAAAATTCTGTCCACTACTTTCTGCAAAGAAAGCCAGCGAGTCTGGCAGTGCTTTAGTATGTCTAGTGCATCCACTCCTGTAAACAGTTGAAACTCTCTGTATGATTTTTTCCGTTTTGAGCTATGCTCAAAATGATAGAAGATATCTATCAAAAGGTCATCAACAGGAATAGTCAGCTGCTTTATACCCTCCTTGGCACAAAGATTTGCAAGGTGGCAAATACACCCTATACTAAACACATCAGGGTTCTTGCTCTTGATTCGCGTTAGTACAGAGTTTGATTTGCCAACCATTACTTTGCAGTTGTCACTTGCAAAACCTATACAGTTAATCCATGGGATTTGTAAGTCGCTGAACACAGCATCAATATCACTGAAAATAGCTTCACTGGTTCCACCAGTACCGACCGGCATGCCCAGCAACCTGGTTCTAGGTCCTATGCCATCTTCAAATACCCTCACCATTATAGCTAAACGCTTGTCAGTTTTTCTATCATTTGACTCATCGATCATCAAGGAGAAAGGTGTCTTCCTGCATAATTTGATGACTGGCTCCGTTGCAGATGGAGCCAAGCAGTTTTTAATAATGGCTGTTGTTTTGGTTCGCTTGCATTTGAAACGTTTGGCAATAGCACTGTCCGGAAACATCCCTGCTGATAAGTCTGAAAAATGGTCAGCTATAGAAGCAGCTATGTTGTGTTGAGCAATAAAATTTGCAAATAAAACTTCAGCCCTCGTTATTTTATCATCTTCTTGTTGAGGCTGAGTAAAGAAGGCCTTGATAGAACTTCCGTTCTTCAGCTGATAGTTCCTTTCATGCAGTTTTGTTTTGAAATGCTCCCTCACATCGTGTAAGCCAGATGCCATCACTTTAATATCTCTATTGCATATTCTACAGTATGCATGTGAAGAGCCTAATTTGGATGTCTCAATAATCCCAGGGAATGTAGTTGTCCAGTCAGATTGAAACTTCCCACGACGTTGATCTTCTTCTAACCTCCTTTTTTTAAAGTTAGGCTCAGCCATGCTGTTAGATGGATGCAATATTTCCTGCTAGACAGAAAAAAAAAAAAATATTAATGTGAAAAAGTAAATACAAATATTAATAATCAATTTGAAAAAATATAATTATTTGTAATTTTAATATTATATAATGAAATAGAATCTTGGAAAAAAATTAATACAATTTATGGTTGAAATGAAGAACAGTTGCTGTGTTTTCTATAGTGCCTTATAAAAGTACAGGCCTAAAGAGACCAGTAATAAGCATTATGGGTTAGGAATCTTAAATTTAAAATCTAATAAATTTTTTGCTAAAGCTGGTAATGAAAATATAAACTAGCGCTGGCGTAATATTAGCCTGTATATTTTCTACCGAACTTCAAAAATTGGAATAGCCGTTAAAGCCCAACTGGTAGTTTTAAATAGACCTTCCCATACAAATTTTAGTGTCAATCAAACATTGATAGTAGGCTAATTAATTATTTAATAATTATAAATCATTGAATGACCGTAATGATGACCACCAAAGGCAAAATAACATTGTTTTTTAAAGAAACGAAATTAAAACTAAGAAGAGAAGTAGGCTAACTCCAAATAAACTTTTCTCTGATCGAGTTAAGATGTAAATTTTCCACGCTATTGTGGTTTTTTTTCTTTTCAGTTTCATAATTTGGTAATATCGGAATGACGTTCGCCGAATGCTCCGCGTGTATTTTCGTACCATTTAGATTTAGGGTTAACCCTAGCTGTAACCCTAATTATAACTCTAAATGGTACGAAAATACATGCGGAGCATTCGGCGACCGTCATTACGTTATTAGGCTACCCATAATTTGTTGGCTATTGTATTATTTTTCAAATTTACATTTCTTACGCACTTTCTACAAGTTTTAGTGAAATCAAATAATATGTAGTGGTATCAGCCTTTTTTTTTTTTACCAGCCGTAAATAATCAATTATGCTAAACCTTAGGGGAAAAGAAAGCATAGGCCTAAGTTATCTGACAGTTAAATCTAACTTCATCTAAACAATGTTATTGTAATATTTTTTTAAAAATGAATTACTTACCAATACTAAACTGGAAATTAATCCTAAACAATAGGCTCGACTCAAAAAAGATTTCAGTGCTGCGTAATCGTTCAAATAATCAGTAACCTCGCGCTAGCTTTAGCGAAAAATTGTGAATGAACACGCCACGCACATCCCGCGGCAATTGAAAAATAGGCAGCTTGATTTTCATTGGTTATTTTTTTTTTTTATCCACTTGGCTTAAAATCTCGCCGAATCTCATGACGCAAATTGTGTAGTGGCACAAGATTTATATGTATATTTAATAATTAGGCGAAAAAACCCGTACAGACCCGTGTACGGCCCGTACACATCTGAAAACGCAAACACCCCGTACAGATTATGGGTAAACCTTTAAGTGTGGCATGTATGAACTCTATACACCATTGCTCTTTTCTGAGAATGGGGTATTTCTTATAAGACCAGACTCTTCTCTGGCAACTATCCTAGTATCACCTGATACACCTTGTTGTCTTATTCCTCATAACTTAAGGAACCTCTCGCAACAGGCATGATTTTGGAAAGTTCAGCTAACGATATAGTCAGCCATCTTGTCATGTCAGAAAATTCTGTTCACAAAAAGATTACGTGTGCTTTCTTCACATTCATTCATTCATAACCCTCCACTCCCACAGGAGCATAGGCCTTCAACAAACACATGCCAAGTCCTCCTGTCACGTGCCATCATCTCAAGTTCTTTCCATGTTCTCCTCATCATTTTCACCTCTGTTTCCAACTCTCTTCTCCATGTACTTCTTGGTCTTCCTCTGCCTCTCTTGCCCTGGGGGTTCCAGAACAAGGACTGCCTTGTAATGCTATCAACAGGTTTTCTCAGTGTGTGTCCTATCCATCGCCATCGTCTTCTTCTCATTTCTTGTTCCACTGGCACTTGTCTAGTTCTTGTCATCAGTTCCACGTTGGTAACCTTGTCATACCATTTTAATCCCTCTATTCTACGCAAGCACCCATTTATGAAAGTCTGTACCTTTTTGGTTGTTGTCTTTGTTCTTTATTTGACTTGTCCATATTTGAAGTTTTTTTGTGGTTTAAATTTTTTACAGGATGGGGTAACCGGCCCCATGCCCAACCCTCCTTAGTCGCTTTCTACGACATGCTTGGCAGGGGACAGTGTTACTATTCTTTGCTCCCCTTTCGGGCCCCGGTAACACATGCTTTCACTATAATGTCGTCATGAACAAATGCATTCACATCATATAAAGCATGGTATAACTCGAATAAAGGCATCTTCGGTCATCGTCATTAGTTAATAACCCCAATCCTAAGGTGTTCCAATGTGCCGAGAGGCTGAATGGCTAATGGGAAATTAGTCTTAAACATTGACTGTCTGGAATGCGAGCGGGGCGGCGCCAGGCAGATGGACTTCCTAAGGAACATCCCTTGCCTCTTCCCTGACATGGTGGCTATACCAGGGTGACCGGTTATTTCCATCATGAGTGAGTATTTAGTATCAAGTGGACAGGTTAGTCCATCAGTGAGTATTTAGTATCAAGCAGACAGATTAGTTCATCAAAGATACTCACTGTTCACAAGCAGTAGTAGTTCCTGTCACCTGCTATTCCTCTTCATGCACACACTCATCCCCCCCCCCTCCCCTTCCAGTATGAATGAATAATATATATATATATATAGGTTCAAGTCTAAGGAAATTTTGAAAACTAAGACTATTTTATTCACTCAAATATTCACAATACTACATTTGTTTTAAATTTTCTAATATATTTTATGAAATAACTATTACTTTTGCCTTGTCATGATTTTGCTATATTCCTAATAGTATTTTTGCTGAGGGTACAAACCAGTTTATGTTCTTTCTTCTGAGAAGTTAGTAATTCATTGAAAAAGTCTTCTTCCCCTTGCACGTTTGCCTTCAACTCTCTCTTCTGTTATGGTCTTCTGCAAGGTGTTATGCCTTTTTATGTGGCCAAAGTATTTTAGCTGCCGAACTTTGACCTCCCTCATTAGTTCTCTTTTCATACCTAGATTTTCTAGGACCTCCTTATTTGTTTTCATCTCTTTCCATGAGATACGCCCCATTCTTCTATATATCCTCATTTTAAGAGCCTCAGTTCTTTCTTCCAAATGCTTATTCATCGTCCATGTTTCTGCACCATACAGAAATGCAGAATATATATAACACTTTATGATTCTCAGTTTTAATTTGTGAGATAACTGTTTGGATGTCAGTATATGTTTCATGTTGTTGAATGTAGCTTTGGCCATTCCTATTCTCTTCTTGATTTCTGTTTCACATCTGCCATCTTCTGTTATTATATGACCAAGATATACGTAGCTCTTGACTTGTTCCAGGATTTTCCCATTTATGCTTATCTTTAATGTGGGTTTATCGTCTGTTTTGCTAATTATCATAGTTTTAGTTTTCTCAATATTAATGTCGAGTCCATATTCATGACTTATACTGTTCACTTGCTTCACTAGTTCTTGTAACTCCTGTTCGCTTTCAGCTAACAACACGGTATCATCTGCATATCTAAGGTTGTTTATTGACCTCCACTGATGTTCAGTCCTGGTATTTCCTGTATCTGTTTGAAAATTTTTTCGGTGTATAAATTAAATAGGCAGGGGGACAGCACACAACCTTGTCTGACACCTCTTTTTATGTCTGTGTATGGTGAATAATTCCTTCCCGATCTTACTGTGGCAGTTTGCTCCCAATAAAGGTTACTGAGTATTCTTATATCTTTTCCATCAATACCTATGTCTTTGAGGCATTTGATTATTTTCTCATGATGGACTCTGTCAAAAGCCTTCTTATAGTCAATGAAGCACATATACATACTTTTTTGGACCTCTGTATATTTTTCTGCTAATATTCTTAGGCAAAATATTGCCTCTCTTGTTCCACTGTTCCGTCTAAAACCAAACTGTTCTTCTTGGATTTCGCTGTCTACTTTACTTTTTATTCTTTCCTGTATGATTTTGAGCAGTATCTTAATTGCATGACTCATCAGGCTGATTGTTCTGAAGTCTGAACATTCTGTTGCATTTGGTTTTTTGGGCAATGTTATGAAAACTGATGTCTTTATGTCGTGTGGTAAATATCCTGTATTGTATATATCGTTGCATATTTCTGTGATTGTATCTATACCAAAGCTCTCCAGAGCTTCTATCATTTCAATTTTTATGTTATCCATGCCTGCTGATTTTCTTTTTTGTATCATATGAATGGCATTCTCTACTTCTGATCTGAGAATGTTTGGGCCTTCATTAGAATCTGGTGATGGTTTTTTACCTCTGTTGTCCTCGAATAGTTCTTTTACGTATTCTGCCCATCTGTTTGATATGTCTTTCTCATCAAGTAATATTACACCATTTTTGTTCTTGATACAGCTTCCTCCTTGTGCAAATCGCGACTGATTTGATAATTTCTTTATTTCTTCATGCACATCTCTTGTCATGTGCTTTGCTTCCAAGTCTTCTATTTCCTTGCATTTTGTTTCTATCCACTGTTCTTTTGCTTCTCTACACATAGTACGTATGTCATTGTCTATTGTTTTATATTCTGGAGTGTTTTTTGCTTTCTTTCTTTCTGCCATTTTATTCAAGATGTCATCTGTCATCCAAATTTTATTTTGGTCAACATAACTGAACATTTTTCTGGAATACATTTAACATGTCTAATAAGGGAACATAGTTTTATATTTCTATTGATGTGTTGAAATAAGACAAGAGGAAACAATAATTTTATAGTTTTTCCATGATAATTCTATTTCAGGACTTTGTGCAGTTAATTGATAAGCTCGAGTCTGCTTGTATTAGATTTGTACACTTTTCAAAGGAAAATGAAGTGAGAAGTCGGGTAAGTAAAATATTAGTTTTTATTCCCATCAATAAAAAGGGGTAGTTTTTGACACAATCATAATGATGTATTTCTGCAAATGACTATTCAAAGGAGGAATTTAGGTGCTTTTAATGAAAGAATAGCCAAAATGCTAGTTTAGCTTTCCTTTTTAATAAATTTCAGAATAATAAAGCACAGTAGTATTAGGCCATTAGGAGAGGTTTACCCATCTATGCAGATATAAAAATGTCAATCAGGATTAAGGCTGAAGTTGCAAGTATTTCTGTTTTGTTATACAGGTTGTTCTCGTCTGTCTTTCTGTCATGTCATGCATTAATTTATTCTGTAGTATCTGACTCAGCATTATATCTTAATGTTCTCTATTGTGGAACAAGGGGGTGACCAGAGAGTGACAGATGGGGGAAAATGAGAATCCTCCAGATGTAGTGGATAGCTGCTGAATATGCTGTTGTGAACTGGCAGACATGAAAAGTGAGATGGGATAGTGAGCTATTGTGAACTGACACATGGAAAGTGAGGTGGGATAGAAAAAAATCCTTCAGATGTGGTGGATAACTACTAATTACGCTGTTGTGAATTGACAGACATGGAAAGTGAGGTGGGATAGTGAGTGGCATCCATTGGTGTAACTAGGGTGAGGCATGTGCCCTGGGTGCCAAATTTTGGGGATGGTGCATCATTTTTATGTTAAAAAATTCCACTTCTCTTTTATCCCACTTCACATTTATGTGTAAGTACATGTATGTGTAATTGTAGGATAAAATCAGGCGATGGTGTGCTGCAGAGAAGAGCAACATCACCAATTGAGAGTTTGTTTGGAAGGGAGAGGTTGGAGGAAGTGCGCAATTTCAAGTATATAGGGTTGCATGTGTCAGTAAAAGGAAGAATAGGCCAAAAGATACTGACACTTTGAACAGTGAAGATAGGAAAAAACAGCACAGACCATACCAGTTGCGATTCAGTATCATGATGTTTGATAAGACATCAAAGAAAGTAATTTTATCAGATGCAGTGAAGTGATCAGATTGGGTTCGAAATATTTTCAAAATAGTAAAGGGCCTTTTATTCCTGAATCGAGCGCTGAAAAAAAAATTATGTACAAGAAAGTTGGGAAATGGATATAAAGGAGAAGTTTGGCTCCTCTGACTTGTTTATTCACCAGAAAAAAGTAAGTCTTTTCTATTTTATTGTTTGCTTTTTTCTCAAACTGATAATCAGTCTTCATTTGAGCAGGAAAATGGGTTTAATTACTGGAAAGCACCAAAAAGGTTTAGTACTCGTGAAAGTGCAAAATAATAATCAATACCATTTCAACCAATGGAAGGAAATGGAAGTCTTTCAGAGAACAGAGGAATCACTGACGTAGAGCTTCAAGCTCAAATTGCGACAGAAAACAAAGATATTGAGAAGTTCTCCACAGAATTCTCCATTGGATAAAATTTATAGAACTCAGAATCTTGCATTGCGTGGCCACAAGGAATCCCTTAAACAGGAAGATGAAAGCAATATTAGAAATTTCCTTGGGTTACTAAAGTTGTTGGCAAACCGTGATCCTGTAATGAAAGAACATCTCACTAATGTGGAAAAGCACCATGGAACATCATCATATTTATCTACTTTAGTACAGAATGACTTTATTCAGCTGATGGCTTCTACTGTTTGCCAGAAATTTTTACAGACCATCCATAAGGCCAAATATGTTGGCCTCATGTTTGATTCTACTTCAGAATAGTTGTATCGATAGCAAATGGCACAGTATGTTAGGTTGATACTGATCTTCAGAAGTAAACACTTCATACAAGAGTTTTTCCATGGACTTATCCAATTAATACAAAAGGATGTTGAAAGCATTGTGGAAGTGATTTTGGAACAACTGGAAAAAATCTAAATGCCTTTAGAAGACTGTTGGTCTCAATTTTATGACAATGCTACAGTTATGGCTGGTTACAAAAGTGATGTTCAACAGAGGATTATTGAAAAAGTAGCAAAGCTGTTTTTGTGAACTGTGATAATCATTCTCTCAACATGGCTGGAGTGTGTTCTACTACTGATAATGCACTGATGATGATTTTTGTGTGCATTTGAGTCACTTTATTCATTCTTTTAACGTTCTACTCTCTGATGGTAAAAGCTGAAATATGTTATACCAATAGTTGTCAAATCTGAGTCTGAAACTTGATGGAGTTCTAGAACAGAGGCCGTGAAACCAGTTCATGAATACTTTGATATTAAAGTTGAAGTCTTGCAAAGTGTGATTGTTGATCAAAATGAGACTGCTGATACAAGAGGTGATGCAAAGCAGGTGTTGAATCAAATTTTGACTTTTAATTTTTTTTTTTGGCTTTGCTTGGATTTTGGAACAAAATTCTTGTTCGGATTGGTCATGTTCAAAAACGACTCCAAGATCATACCATGAACTTTCATGATTCTGTTTGTGATTTAAAAGCCCTTCAAGATTATTCTTGAGCAATCGAGAATCATTGGTCAATGAATCACTTGAAGCAAGGCTGAAACTGTGATGAATGGGATAGTCAAGTTGAAAGACACCCGAGAAAGAAGAAACAAATGCTCGATGAAAAAACTAAAGATCTAGGGCTCACTGCAAAAGAAAAAAAATGATACATAACGAAAGAAACTATTGATTGCCTCCATAATGAAATGGAAGAAAGAGTTGTCTGTCTCCTTGGATTCAAAATTTGTAGTTCATTTAGATGTTAAAGGGTTATTGCTTGACTCAAATTAAAGCAGCAGCAATCATGGTCTAAATATATTGAACAAAAGTTGTCTCAATCGTGGACAGTTTTATAGCACTGATATTGATGGTTTTCAGCTTTATGAAGAAATCCAGGATTGTAAGATGTTTCCTAAAAGCTGCAAAAATTTCAAATTTCAAAAGCTGAGTAACTCATGGTTTTTTTTTTTCAGTATGGAGATGGAAATGTTTTTTTCCAAACTTTTGAGTAGCTGTTCAGATAATGCTCTTTATTTCACTCTTTATTTCAATTGCAATTTCCAACTAGGAGCAATCTTTTAGAAAGTTATAATTGATCTTATCATATTTGAGAGTTTCAGTGGGGTAAGAGAGACCCTCTGCTTTAGCAAAAGAGCAAATTTTTATGACATTAGTGATCAGCTTAAGTTAGAACAGTCAATTTGTAGTGTGAATTTCCTAATTATTTTTAAATATGTGGTAGAATAAACAGTCAGTTCTTTTGTTGTTTTCCGAATTTATTTTATAAATACCAGTAGCAATTTTTTAAATGTGCACAGGTAGTTTTTGTAATTTCTAAAATAAAATGCCATTGACAAAGTGAGAAATAAGTAAATGGTTATAGTTATAAAAATATATTAGCAACAATATTCGTTTCATTTTTTTAACAATAAAAGTATATTTTGTTTTTAATTATTTTGTAATCTGTATTATAATGAGAAACTAGTTTAAGTACCAATATAAGAATTCAGCCAGAATGTTAAAGAACAGTTTTCAAAGGGTGCCATTTTTTTTTGTATTTGCCCTGGGTGCCATCAACCCTAGTGATGCCACTGGTGGCACCATTCACCATCAACCCTATTTATACCACTGGTGGCACCATTCATCATCAACCCTAGTTATACCACTGGTGGCACCATTCATCATCAACCCTAGTTATACCACTGGTGGCACCATCAACCCTAGTTATACCACTGGTGGCACCATTCATCATCAACCCTAGTTATACCACTGGTGACACCATCAACCCTAGTTATACCACTGGTGGCACCATTCATCATCAACCCTAGTTATACCACTGGTGGCACCATCAACCCTAGTTATACCACTGGTGGCACCATTCATCATCAATCCTAGTTATACCACTGGTGGCACCATTCATCATCATCATGTTCCTGTTTGCTCTATGAAGCATGTAACCACCACTGTCGCCGGTCCCCCCCCCCCCCCCCCCCCCCCCCCTACAGATAACCTGCATCAAGTATTCTCATACTCTTGCAGATGTGGTTTCTGTGACAGTTTGTATTACATGATGAGGTTACCAACCCCATACACAACTTCATGTCTTGTACAGCATGCTTCAGGGTGCAGTAGTCCCATTGTGTCTATGCCTATTCAGAGATCCCAGGAACTACACCAAGTAAGTCCCCATCAGGGAGGGAAAATTAAGAGACACAGTTGATACCAGGCCATACTCCAGCTGCTATTGGCAAAGTTAACAAATTTAGATTAGCCACACATAATGTTCAAACACTGAACACATTTGTAGAACTAAAAAATGCCAAGATATAGAACTAGGTCATGTCAAGATATAGAACTAGGTCATGTCAAGATATAGAACTAGATCATGTAAAGCCAGAACTGGAGAGAATGCAGATAGATATTAAAAAAGGTAGACCTGTAGCAGATAAATAGGGAAGTGAAGTGTTAGAGACTTCACTATTCTAGGTCTATCATTATTATTTTTTTTTTTTTTCGTACGCCCGCTAATACTCGAGGCGAAATCTCAGGTTATTACTAATGTCTAACCTGACATTGATTTTACGTGAGTATCCCTTTTTTCTTGTACAGAGACAGGTGTCCCTCGCCATTCAGGCAAATACTCTCCGATTTCGGAGGTACCCATTGCAGCTGGGTCGGCCCAGGAGCCGCCAAATTCTGGTCGACTACACTCCTTCAGATGTCCTCGCCAGGTCTCGAGTTAATCCAGTCCAATTCCCGGTCGACGAAAAATCCTCAAATGCCGTCGCCCGGGTTTGATCCTGAATCACCCGGTCGCCAGAGCGGTGTTGTAACCACTACGCTAGCGCGGCTCCACGTCTATCATTATGAGGTGGGGTGACCCATTCCCTTCCTCTTTGCCTTTCTTAACTCAAGAGCAGAGTCAAGTACCCAGTTACAGCTGAGTAGACAGAGCATGACAGGCATAAGACAGTCAGTTAAATGTACTCAGGAGATAACCACCATATAAGAATACGGAAATAATCACTGATGAAGAATCTTAACTCTGACCTGATATTTTGCATCATTATCTCATACTCTGACACATCTGACTTCTAATGTTCCTTCATATATTTTAATTTGAAGTCTACTAAAAAGTGTTATACATCAAATTGTTTGTAATTGAACAGACTACCATATTTAGATGTAAAATTAATTTTTTTTTTAAAATTTATATTGATGTGAGTTTTACAAAATTGAAGGAGTCAACAGGAAAAATACACAAAAATTATAAACATGATATTTCACAAAGAAGACAACAACAAAAATTTATTATCAGGAACAATTAATAACAGTCATATTTTATTGTAGTCTGACCATTTCTGTATCATATCTTACATTTCCAAAACAATTCAACATTAAATAATAAAATTATGCAAATTTTTGAAATGTTACATAACTAGGCTTTCCCAAAAAAAATCTTCTAAAAAAAAATCTTCCACTGAATAAATTACAGTTATTATAGGTAGCTGCAACATCTTAGCTAAATTAATGAAATATGACTTCAGTAGACATATTTCTAGTGTAACACTGTATGATCAATAACACGTAAGTAAAATCAGTTATGAGGGTGACATAATAAACACTCAACAATCTTTATATATTTCCTACTAAGGCTTGTGGTATTCTGACAGACAATTCCTACCTGCATGAAAACATTTAAAACATATCAGAAGCTTTACATTTAACTTTTGTTTTTCTTTCAATCTTTACAGTCTTATAGCAAAGCTTACAATTTCTTTTTGTCTTTGTAAACTCCATGGCGTGCCGAGAAAAAACAGGTGGCTTTGAAGCGAGTGGTACACCATCATACAAACCTATGTTCCCTAATTCCCTGATTAGTTCTTCTGTAAAATCTAGCTGACCATATCTAGCTGGTCTTCCACACCTGGGTGTTTTTTCTGCAAGTCTTGAAATAAAATGTAAGCATTTACCATAGCAATATTCAGAAAGTGAAAAAAAAAACAACAGATTTTTCCAATATTTATTGGTCTTTTTCAAAACATTGTACTTGTTAATCAGCTGGTCACTCTTGTCCACTCCTTTCATGCATATATTGTAATCCCATACAAGATTTGGCTGTCTAACATTAAGTTCTCAAATATTCCCATTAACCTTAGTTCTACGCTTAGCGAACCAATGACCATTTGCATTGTGAATGCTTGAAACCAGTGTTATAGTTTTGTTCTCTCTCCACTGCAGTGCTAGTAATTCTTCATCTCTAACCCACCTCATTGCACCTCTGATACTATTTTGTTCAAATTACTTTATATTTGAAAGTGCATCTGGAAACCCCTTTCTGTTTCTAAGAAATGTGCCAAGCTCCAATCCCTAATTTCCACAAGTCCTTCAGTAACTGAATGGATGTATAAAAATTATCAAAATAAAACCATTATCCTTGTCTCACCAAAGATTTCATAAGATTCATAACTACAGTATAAGCTAAACCAAACGGTCCATTTGCAGTGTTCCAACCTAAATAAACATCAAAGTCATGTATATCCACTAACAGCATCAGCAAGAACCCATAACTTCATCCCCCATTTTGTTGGCTTGTCTCTAATATACTGTCAAAAAGAATAACGCCCTTTATTTCTAAACATTCTTTCATCAACAGAAACATTTTGATCAGGTTGGTATAGCTTTTTGCACTTCATTCTAATGTATGTTAACAACATTCTCACTTTACGTAGCTTAACTTGAGGGTCTTCAGTCTTTGGGTCTGAAACTTTTTAAAAACTCATTATTGCTTTGAATCTGTTTCTAAACATAAATGCCCTAGCTCACAGTCCATTGTAAAGACTTTTTCTTGACCAGAGGCGATCAATACTTGGGGCTGGTACAAGACCAGCATGCATTAGCAAAGCACAAAAGTGATAAAACTCCTTTAGAGTAACATCATACCATCCAGTAAAGACAGTAGGCTTGTTAGGTCCATGCTGCTATGCATATTCATTTATTTGTAAACTGACACAGGTAACCAACAATGTCAGCAGTGAAATACAGTTTGAAGAAGTCAATGGGCCTAAAAAAAGGGCTTCCTTTTTTTCTGTGGTCCTCACCTCTGACAGTTGCAGATCTGAAACCCTCTCAGGCAAAAAGGGTGGAGGCTTGGAAGGTGGGTCTTCATCAAGTCCATCATGACCAAAACATCTGCAAGAAGAACAATTTAAAATTAATTTTTACAGATCAACAATAGAATTCTTAGTTACAGTTTAATGTACACAGGAAAACTGACACACATTACATTTTCGGTACAAAGGAATACTGTCAATTATAAAGTCATATGATGTAAATAATAATTTTTAAAAGCAGAGACATTGGGCAAATGAGGTAAGAAAAATCAGCTGATTCACAGGTTATGTCCGACCCCCTTTATATTTATTTCCTGGTGCCATGAGTTCTCTGTTAACTGTTTGAATGGTGAAATATGTTTCTTTTTTTCAAAAACAAACAGAAAGCAGCTATACTGATTACAATAGCCCACCAGAACGACTGTTTTACTGCTTTTCAAAATCAGCTGTTATCATTTCGGTAATGAAGTAACATTACCTTTGCATGTACGGCTGGTGATTTGAGTTGTTCTGAGCTGTATTTCCACCATCTGACTCATCAGATGTTTCCAAGTCCTCTGAATAATCATCAGAATGGGAATCTACATCACTAGATGTGTTGTAGTCACTATCAGACTGCATTTTGTTTACGATGTGTTAAGACGAGTTGTTTGCAAATTATCCAAAATGGCGGACAGACAAATGCAGTGTTTACGTTTTTCAGCGTGTAATTTCAAAGTCAAAATAAGTGAAAGCCGTATAACTTTTAGCACAGATATAATTGTTAACATGTATTCTTAATATAAAACATTGATTTGAAGTCAAAATTAAAAAAAAAAATTGTGCTATCGGAAAGATTTTTTTTATTTCTGGTTGGAAGAGTGTTAAAGAGAAGTCAAAAGATTTTGGAATATTTCAGAATGCTACTTGTCCAACTGTGTGGAAAACTAATAGATGTAAATGTCATAATAGTTTATGCACCAAATCCTGATAACCCAGAATACAATAAACAAGCATATTATAATGATATGAAAAATAGGAACTTTGTAATGAATAAAAATAGAACCATCACAGGAAGTTACCAGAATCCTTTGAGATTTTAATGCCAAAATAGGGAAGGGGAAATTAAGAGATGAGGTGGGCAATTACAGATTAAGAGAATGAAATGAGTGGGCGGATAAATAAATAGAGCAGGCAGTGATGCATAATATGGTCATAGGAAAGACCTAGGTCAAATGACATGTGAGAAAACTGTGAACATGGAAAAGACCAGATAATAGAAAGTGTAAATCATTGTTTTCCCAAACTTTTTTGGCTCACCGCCCCCTTGGCTCTCAAGGCATGTCCTCAGAGCCACCCCACCCCGCCGCGCCCCCCCACCCCCCCCCCCCCCCCCTCCAGTTCCCAACAGAACATAAACAAAAAATGTAAAGAGTGAAAGATAAGAGCAGCTGCTAATATAGTAACAACTAATTGCTCTATTTATTACATTCTAATATAAAGCTACAGATACGCTTATTTATTAACTTAATTTAAAAAGAAAAACTTAATTTCTTAATCCAGTATAACAAACAGCAGGATGCAAGAGTATATTAGTAACAAACTTAATTTATTTTAACTTCAGTGATATGGATATGCACCCGTGTGTTACCGGGGCCCAAAAGGGGAGCAAAGAATAGTAACACTGTTCCCTTCCATGCATGTCGTAGAAAGCGACTAAGGAGGGTTGGGCATGGGGCTGGTTACCCCCATCCTGTAAAAAATTTAAACCACAAAAAACTTCCAACAAATATGGACGTCAAATAAGGAAAATAAAACACAGCCATCCAAGACAGGGAAGGTCCTCTCGCAGCAACACAGAGAAAGCCGAAAGGAGTCTATGTTGCTGACTAACCTTCTTTCTTCTAGGAGAACTTCCAGATTTGGCACCTGGAATGGGAAGCTGTTGGACCTAGAATAATAACAGCCACTTTTAAAACAGCTAAAAAGAAAATACATGTAAATGTCATCCAATGTTATGCACCAACTAATGACAAAGAAGAGTCGGTGAAAGAAGCATTTTATACTAGACTACAGGAAATTATGGATAAAGTTAAAAGAAGAGACATCACAATTTTGATGGGTGACATGAATGCAAAGATAGGTACAGTCAATACCGGATTTGAAGAAGTCATGGGAAAACATGGGCTAGGAATAATGAATGAAAATGGGGAACTATTCTCAAACTTCTGTGCTTCAAATCAACTGGCTATAGGAGGAAGCATGTTTCCACATAAGAGAATACACAAGGCAACATGGATATCACCAGACCATAGAACAGAAAATCAGATTGATCATATATGCATAAACAAGAAGTTTATATCATCATTGCAGGATGTAAAGGTATATAGAGGAGCAGATGTGGCATCAGATCACCACCTTCCGATAGCCAAAGTAAAAATGAAACTCAAGAGATATGCAACAATGCAAAATTATAGACAACAATTTAATGTAGGACAGCTAAGAAACAAGAGACAAATTTGCGGTCACAGTATCCAACAAATTCCAAGTGCTCCCACAGGTGGAAGAAGTAGAGAATACAGAGGACTATTGGCAGCAGGTCAAAACGGTATGGAATGAGACATGTGAAGAAATACTGGGGAAAAGGGAAAGACAACAAAAAGCATGGATAACAACAGAAACCATCAATAAGATAAAAGACAGACAAAACAAGAAAGCAGATTTAAACACAAGCAAAACCAGAAGTTCCAAAGCCAAGGCTCAAGAAGTGTACACAGAAGCAAACAAAGAAGTATCAAAAGAGACAAGAGGAAGTATATTGAGGAGCGCGCAAGAGAGGCAGAAGATGCTGCAGCCAAAGGAAATATGAGAGAACTGTATAGCAGCACAAAGAAGCTAACAGGGAAATACAAGCAAACAAGTTGCCTCATAAAAGACAAGAATGGGAAACTGCTCAGCAATATACAAGAGCAAATGAAGAGGTGGACAGAATATTTTGGTGACCTTCTCAATAGACCAGCTCCACAAAACCCCCCCAGACCTCCAGCCAGCAGAAGAAGAGCTACAAATTAACGGTGAAAGACCAACGAAGGAAGAAATAAAGAAAGCCATAAAGCTTCTAAGAGATGGAAAAGCGGCTGGACCTGATGGCATTCCAGCAGAGGCCATAAAAGCAGATATCGATACGGCTACAGAGATGTTATATAAATTACTTGGTAAAGTCTGGGAAAAGGAAGAGATACCAGCAGAATGGAAGGAAGGATATCTGGTTAAGTTGCCCAAGAAGGGAAATTTACAAGAGTGCACAAATTATAGAGGAATAATGTTACTATCAGTGCCAGGAAAAGTATTAAACAGGATTATCCTTGAGAGATTAAAAGAGTCCATAGACAAGAAACTGAGAGATGAACAAGCAGGTTTTTGACAAAACAGATCATGTACAGACCAGATAGCCACTTTGAGAATAATAGTTGAACAAAGTCTGGAATGGAATTCACCACTATACATCGGATTTGTGGACTACGAAAAGGCATTTGACAGTGTAGACAGAGAATCACTTTGGAAATTGATGAGGCATTATGGAGTTCCCCTGAAGATAATTAATTTAATAAAGAAAACATATGAAGACATGACATGCAGAGTTCTTCACGAAGGACAGCTTACAGAATCGTTTGGGATAAGAACAGGAGTGCGACAGGGATGCCTGTTGTCTCCATTTCTTTTCTTACTAGCAATAGACTGGGTTATGAGATCATCGACAACACACAACAGAAATGGAATCCAGTGGACTCTGACTAAGCAGTTGGATGATCTGGATTTTGCTGATGACTTGGCTCTTCTGTCCCATAACCGTAATCAGATGCAGGACAAATTGAAAACACTCGATGAGAGGTCACAGCAACTGGGTCTGAAAATACACAGGGAAAAGACAAAAGTAATGAGAATAAATGCAGGTAATGATAACAGGGTTGAACTTGAAGAAACACCAATACAAGATGTTGAATCATACACATATCTTGGCAGTAATATAGACAAAGTTGGAGGGACAGACATCGATATCAAAATAAGAATACAAAAGGCAAGAGGAGCTTTCATTGCATTGGGAAATATATGGAGATCAAGAGAAATCGGATCCAGCACGAAAATAAGAATCTTCAACTCAAATGTGAAGTCAGTCCTATTGTATGGCTCTGAGACATGGAGAACAACAAAGACAACAACCAAAAAGTTACAGACTTTCATAAATGGGTGCTTGCGTAGAATAGAGGGATTAAAATGGTATGACAAGGTTACCAACGTGGAACTGATGACAAGAACTAGACAAGTGCCAGTGGAACAAGAGATGAGAAGAAGATGATGGCGATGGATAGGACACACACTGAGGAAACCTGTTGATAGCATTACAAGGCAGTCCTTGTTCTGGAACCCCCAGGGCAAGAGAAGCAGAGGTAAACCAAGAAGCACATGGAGAAGAGAGCTGGAAACAGAGGTGAAAATGATGAGGAGAACGTGGAAAGAACTTAAGATGATGGCATGTGACAGGAGGACTTGGCATGTGTTTGTGGAAGGCCTATGCTCCTTTGGGAGTGGAGGGTTATGATGATGATATGGATATGCCTGGTGTAGTGATATCAGCTTCTCAACATCAGGCTGAAAGTTACTAAGAAGGAGTTTCAGATCCACACGTTCAGTAATTTGCAGTCTGTTTCTTTGCTTCAAAAGAAGTTGGACAGCCGCGCTGAAATCACTAAATACGATGTTGGAAAGGCAATACCAAACATCTTAACCTTTCCCCACACTGCAGGATAGCATTCAGAGATTTTTTTCTGCAACCATAAGTCTTGATATGATTTTTTTAACATTGGCTTAAGCTCAACGTAATTTTGCAGTGATATCAGTTCCTCTTCCACCCTTTCTAGTTCTTCACTGCACGTGTCCAGGAATGGATTTGTTATCCAGTCTGGAATAGTGATCAAAAGAAGATCCTGAAACCTCTGAGATATATCTTCATGCAGCATATCTAGGTGTGCACAATATACTTGAAGATTATCCTCTTGTATTTTGTCTTTCTCTTCCAACTCTAAGAGGCTGGGAAATCGGATTAATTCACGACGGCCAATATTGCATTCAAATAGCGTTAATTTGACCAGAAACGTGGAGACGACAGATTTGACTTTTATAAGATTAATATCATTTTCTTGCAGTTGTAGATTTATTTCGTTAAACTTTGTGAATAAATCTGACAAATATGCAATGTATTGCCTGATATTCGTTAGTTCTGTACTGAGGCAATCATGCGAGTCTTAAGGAATTCTACCACATTTTCAAAAAGAGCATAAAAGCGTCTTGGACAATTTCCTTTTGAGAGCCACCTGAATTCTGTGTGCATCAACAAATGGTCAAACTGTTCATAATTCTCAGTACAAAGCTCTCGAACTAGTAGAGAATTGAGGGCATGAGACTTAATTTTATTAATTGCTGTGATAACAGTATTTAATGATTTGTGAAGCCGATCACTTAGATTGTTTTAGATGTTGTCTGTGAATTACACAGTGTATTGTAAATATACCAGGTACAACTTCTTTTTAGAACGCGATAAACCCGTGGTAACAACCTATCATTGATAGTGCCCCATCTGTTGCACATGCAAGAATGTTAGTAAGCGGAATGTCCTTCTCTTTGAAAAATTGCTCAACTACACGAAATATTGACTCCTCTTTTGTATTAGTTACTAGTTGCCTAGCAACTCTTGAACCAAGCTTTCATCTTTTACAAAGCGAATATACGCAAGAAGCAAAGATTCGTTGCCCGGCAAAGCTGACTCATCCAACTGCAATGCAAATTCTTGTCCTAAGTATGTGTCACAATGTGTTATCAACATTCTCAGCCATTTCATCTATTCTTCTTTGAACAGAGGTACTCCTGAGCGGAATCGCTTTAATTATTTATTCAGGTGACCTATGCATAACTGTACTCACAAACTCCCTTATAGCTGGCAAAATCAAGTTTTCTCTGATTGTGTAAGGCTTTCCAGATTTAGCTGTCAGCAATGTTGTATGAAGCTTGCAAACCATCATAGCTTTGTCATGAAGTGTTGGCAAACATGTCACAAACAGTTTTACGTTTCTGAAAGTTTTCACGAAGTGACTGAAAATATGCCAAAATTGTGTCTGTTTTATCAAGGTGAATTTTTTTCAAATGTTCAAGGAATCTGGAAGGTTTCATCACCTCATTTGAAAAGGCCTTATCACAAAATAGACACATTGGCAGTTGTTGGTTATTTAGTGCTGGAATAAATCCATATTTCAGATATTCCACGCTGTATTGTCTGCACTTTTTTTTGGTTTGTTCTGCTTGTGCCATATTTGTTTTGGATTCTGGAACAAAGAATTGATTTTGCAGATGGAAAAATGTACGTCAAGTATACAACAAAAACAAATTTAAAAGTAGCTTTACAAAAATTTTGACACAAATGTTCTTACCAGTTTACTCTTCTTTTTTATAGTTTCTTAACTCTTTGACTCCCGAACAACGCTCACAGTGTTGGTCAGATTTGACACCTGTGCCAAAACAACTCTCTGAGCGTTGTTTTTAGTATATCACGAATTAAAATTATGGCACAGGGTGGAAAATAACTGCGGAGTCAAAGAGTTAACCACAGCCATAAATAAATTAGAAAAATACAACAACCAGAAAAAACAAAACAATCAGCAACAGCCACAACAACACTGAAGTAACCCAATAATGATTTCATAAAGTATAATAATAGTTATTTAATATGAAATAATATAAAATAACTCACTTTTGTAGATAGGTCATAAGATTTAAAGATTGGGAGCCAGTGGCCTAACTACAAAGTGTGGAGATCCCGGTAACAAATTAAAAGGAACTAACCCTTCAACAGTCAAGTGCATTTGTACTGTGGTGTCATGGCTATTTTGAGAATTTTGACTAGTTCCAATAAAATACCAGAAACATATAGAAAATGAAGTCAGAGGTCCATATAAGTATACATTTTCTGAAAGTATATTGGATAAGGAATCATATGGTACTAATTTCAAGGTATCTGAACATTATGTAGGGTGACCTTGACCTTTACACAATGAATAAAATTAATTATGTAACTCTTCATCAGCTTTCAACCTACCCCCACATTGACTGTTTGGTTCTATTTCTCATCTGAATAAGTTTTTCAGACACTGCAAACAATATTATTTCAGAAAATTTATAGTTATAAGCTTTTATTATAAAATCTAATTTTGGTGAATTTTTTTCATTCGTGACCTAAAAAAAACCTTTTTACCCACATCCAAAAATGACAAAAGAAAATTATTTGTTTCAACTGACTACTTCTTTTTCTTGGTGTTTTTCTTCACGATGTTGACAAAACAGATACAGTTATCTGATCTTATTTTTTTTTTCTTTTCTCTAATGTAATGTCATTGACATGCAGCATTCTATGAATGAGTGAAAAGGTATTGAAACTCATCGTGTCATTGAAGAATAGAGTCATCAGTGTAGGCCTACTTGACCAGTGATCACTAAGTTTTCTTTTTTACCAATAAGACCCATATTTAGCAGTAGGCCTAGTTATTTTTTCAGTTTCTCCATTGCGATACCATTTTCTGGTATTTTATGGTACCGACTGTTAGGGTGTGCCTCCATCCATGCAACTGTGGATTCCAATTTCAGGAAATGTTGAGCATTTTGATGTTTGTTTCTCGCAGCACATTGTTCATAAGTTCAGCATCAAAAATCAAAGAAAAAAAATGAAAAGGCTCTGTGCACCTTTTCAAGCCTATTTTGGGAGCTGTAAAAATTTCTTACAATAAAATTTGGATCAGATCGTACTCTACTGTTTTCACTGTCCACCTTTTGCCATCCAAATTGGTCAGTGACAACATCAGACCCAGGGCTAGGTTTGGCTTCATCTTCACTACTACTCGATCTTTTTTCATTACTGGCACATTGGATGTCTACAAAGTTATCATCGCATTTCACTATTTTCCATTTGAAAAATTTCAAATAATGAAGGTCTAGATTTATTTCCTAGTCCTGATGAACCTTCAACAGCATCAGACATGATTGCAGTCGAAAAAAATTGATAACAATTTTGATCCGACTGAACGCAAATCAAAGGGATACAAATGCATATTTAGACCACACTGAAACACCAGAATTGAAGGGAAATCTATTTATCATTGTTATTTCCCCTTTGCACATGGAAAAACTTCGATTCGCATTTGTAATTACAATTTTACTGAGGGCTGATTTAGCTGACCGTAACACCACAGAATGAGACATGACGGCCGATCATCTGCCATTATAACAGCTATAGGGTTAATATAATGGACTGAACTGCAATATTAAATATACGTCAAAATGTATCTGCTTAATTAATAATTAGTGTTAGTAAAACTGTTGCTAGTTCTGTGCAATATGAAAACTTATCTAATCAACAGGATGAAATAGTTTGATACCCAGTACACGCTTATTTGAAACCACTGTTCACAAGAAGAGCCGAAAAAGTTTGTTGGTTTAGCTCATATGCAGTGCCAAGTTGCTGTAGATGGGAAACGTACGTCAATCCAGTCAATTTTTGAAAGTCTGAATGTAAGGTAGGAAAGCCGGTTCAGAGGTTCAAAGACTGATTTCTACTGCCAAGTACTGTTAAAAATTTGGCTCTATTGAACCTTTTCTCTTATTTATTACCAAATATCTCGTTACCACTAGCCCCCGTAAATACTGAGACAATAAAATCCGCAACAAAGTTAAGTCAGTACTTTCTGAAACACCAGCAGGTATCTAATTTCATCCACTGCCATTGGAAAGTAGACTTGGACACACCTTACCAGCACCAAAGCTCATATTAAACTAGTAGAAACTATTTAGGAATGGTTTTCACTTTCTGTTTAAATCTTAGTGAACCAACCACAGGTCATTTCTCTTTCTTTAGGAGTGACCGAATGGACAGTAGGTGTTTAGTTAACCCCACTTTTGTAGCAGTTCCCGATTACAGTTTATGGTCAGCGATGGTTACCTAAGCTCAGAATGGCACAAATAGATGAAACTATGCTTTGCTTAATGATCCTAGAAATACAACCATCCACCTCGTCCCCGCCTCACTGATGTTGTCTCTCAAATCCACAATTCCTTTCTCCCCCGCACGTACTGAATTTAGCCTGTCAAATATTGATACCTGAATCCTCAATTGTAGAAGTCTGTTCTGCATAGTAATCTTTGAGAGTTTGAAAATTTAGTTCATCAGTTTCCAATATTTTGTCAGAGTCACTGCCGACTTCGACCTCTAGGTCTTGGTCATCATCAGAGAAATCACAGGGAGCTCTTCCTGCAGCAATAGATATGTTAGTGATCTTCTTTTTATAATAACTTTTCAGAAGTGTTCCTAGAAATAATTTTTCCTTAGGACCCAGTTTAATTTATACTTTCTAGATCTTGCGAATAGTTCAAAATACTTCTATACACAGACTACCACCTGAGATTTAACTCTAGAAGTTCTGATGTAGTTAGCACATCTAATATTTCAAATTGACAATTAGTCAACTTACATGTTGTAGATCAGAAAACATGAAAATATTCCTGTAGAAAATAAAACTTGGATCATAAAATAGGCAGCTGGGTGTATGATGCTTCTTTTTTTCATTAATAACTTCTATTCTGTATTTGCAATATCTTTCATCAGAAAAAAATGTGTTAAAGTGTACACTGCACTGAAAAACTTGTCTGGATTCCCCTCGACCCTCCTGTAAACTGCGCTATTCGCTCCTTTTATCCCATTCTAAGCCTGCCAAACTCAGGTCTAGCGTCTTTATGTAAGTTCTTGATTGGTTGTAACTTTATTCTGACCAATCAGGTAATATACAACATTTTCACGCCTAGAAAGCGTTAAGGAAAATCCTATTTATAGCTTCTAAATTAGTTTGATTCCTCTATTTGGTGTAAGCATCACTCTAAAACAGCCAATAGAGCATTCTAATTTCTATAATTGTATTTAAATTGTATGCAAACGGCCCCGAACTCTGTTGTGAACTGCAAGGGCCGTTGTTGGGCTTTTTATCTATTAATAGGTATACTTGCTATATATTATGTATTGTCCTATGGATACCGAAAGCGTTCACTGACCTAAATAAGTGCCATACTAGTTTTGTATCGACAAGACAGGGACAGAGCATTTACATCTTGAAATAAAATATTGTTGAGTTCCTACATGCTATGACAATAACTACTTACATTAGGGTTAGGGTTGAGTTCCTACATGCTATGACAATAACTACTTACATTAGGGTTAGGGTTGAGTTACTACATGCTATGACAATAACTACTTACATTAGGGTTAGGGTTGAGTTCCTACATGCTATGACAATAACTACTTACATTAGGGTTAGGGTTGAGTTACTACATGCTATGACAATAACTACTTACATTAGGGTTAGGGTTGAGTTCCTACATGCTATGACAATAACTACTTACATTAGGGTTAGGGTTGAGTTCCTACATGCTATGACAATAACTACTTACATTAGGGTTAGGGTTGAGTTACTACATGCTATGACAATAACTACTTACATTAGGGTTAGGGTTGAGTTCCTACATGCTATGACAATAACTACTTACATTAGGGTTAGGGTTGAGTTACTACATGCTATGACAATAACTACTTACATTAGGGTTAGGGTTGAGTTCCTACATGCTATGACAATAACTACTTACATTAGGGTTAGGGTTGAGTTCCTACATGCTATGACAATAACTACTTACATTAGGGTTAGGGTTGAGTTCCTACATGCTATGACAATAACTAGTTACATTAGGGTTAGGGTTGAGTTCCTACATGCTATGACAATAACTACTTACATTAGGGTTAGGGTTGAGTTCCTACATGCTATGACAATAACTACTTACATTAGGGTTAGGGTTGAGTTCCTACATGCTATGACAATAACTAGTTACATTAGGGTTAGGGTTGAGTTCCTACATGCTATGACAATAACTACTTACATTAGGGTTAGGGTTGAGTTCCTACATGCTATGACAATAACTACTTACATTAGGGTTAGGGTTGAGTTACTACATGCTATGACAATAACTACTTACATTAGGGTTGAGTTCCTACATGCTATGACAATAACTACTTACATTAGGGTTAGGGTTGAGTTACTACATGCTATGACAATAACTACTTACATTAGGGTTAGGGTTGAGTTCCTACATGCTATGACAATAACTACTTACATTAGGGTTAGGGTTGAGTTCCTACATGCTATGACAATAACTACTTACATTAGGGTTAGGGTTGAGTTCCTACATGCTATGACAATAACTAGTTACATTAGGGTTAGGGTTGAGTTCCTACATGCTATGACAATAACTACTTACATTAGGGTTAGGGTTGAGTTCCTACATGCTATGACAATAACTACTTACATTAGGGTTAGGGTTGAGTTCCTACATGCTATGACAATAACTACTTACATTAGGGTTAGGGTTGAGTTACTACATGCTATGACAATAACTACTTACATTAGGGTTAGGGTTGAGTTCCTACATGCTATGACAATAACTACTTACATTAGGGTTAGGGTTGAGTTACTACATGCTATGACAATAACTACTTACATTAGGGTTAGGGTTGAGTTCCTACATGCTATGACAATAACTACTTACATTAGGGTTAGGGTTGAGTTACTACATGCTATGACAATAACTACTTACATTAGGGTTAGGGTTGAGTTACTACATGCTATGACAATAACTACTTACATTAGGGTTAGGGTTGAGTTCCTACATGCTATGACAATAACTACTTACATTAGGGTTAGGGTTGAGTTACTACATGCTATGACAATAACTACTTACATTAGGGTTAGGGTTGAGTTCCTACATGCTATGACAATAACTACTTACATTAGGGTTAGGGTTGAGTTCCTACATGCTATGACAATAACTACTTACATTAGGGTTAGGGTTGAGTTCCTACATGCTATGACAATAACTACTTACATTAGGGTTAGGGTTGAGTTCCTACATGCTATGACAATAACTACTTACATTAGGGTTAGGGTTGAGTTCCTACATGCTATGACAATAACTACTTACATTAGGGTTAGGGTTGAGTTACTACATGCTATGACAATAACTACTTACATTAGGGTTAGGGTTGAGTTCCTACATGCTATGACAATAACTACTTACATTAGGGTTAGGGTTGAGTTACTACATGCTATGACAATAACTACTTACATTAGGGTTAGGGTTGAGTTACTACATGCTATGACAATAACTACTTACATTAGGGTTAGGGTTGAGTTACTACATGCTATGACAATAACTACTTACATTAGGGTTAGGGTTGAGTTACTACATGCTATGACAATAACTACTTACATTAGGGTTAGGGTTGAGTTCCTACATGCTATGACAATAACTACTTACATTAGGGTTAGGGTTGAGTTACTACATGCTATGACAATAACTACTTACATTAGGGTTAGGGTTGAGTTACTACATGCTATGACAATAACTACTTACATTAGGGTTAGGGTTGAGTTACTACATGCTATGACAATAACTACTTACATTAGGGTTAGGGTTGAGTTCCTACATGCTATGACAATAACTACTTACATTAGGGTTAGGGTTGAGTTCCTACATGCTATGACAATAACTACTTACATTAGGGTTAGGGTTGAGTTCCTACATGCTATGACAATAACTACTTACATTAGGGTTAGGGTTGAGTTCCTACATGCTATGACAATAACTACTTACATTAGGGTTAGGGTTGAGTTACTACATGCTATGACAATAACTACTTACATTAGGGTTAGGGTTGAGTTCCTACATGCTATGACAATAACTACTTACATTAGGGTTAGGGTTGAGTTACTACATGCTATGACAATAACTACTTACATTAGGGTTAGGGTTGAGTTACTACATGCTATGACAATAACTACTTACATTAGGGTTAGGGTTGAGTTACTACATGCTATGACAATAACTACTTACATTAGGGTTAGGGTTGAGTTCCTACATGCTATGACAATAACTACTTACATTAGGGTTAGGGTTGAGTTACTACATGCTATGACAATAACTACTTACATTAGGGTTAGGGTTGAGTTCCTACATGCTATGACAATAACTACTTACATTAGGGTTAGGGTTGAGTTACTACATGCTATGACAATAACTACTTACATTAGGGTTAGGGTTGAGTTACTACATGCTATGACAATAACTACTTACATTAGGGTTAGGGTTGAGTTACTACATGCTATGACAATAACTACTTACATTAGGGTTAGGGTTGAGTTCCTACATGCTATGACAATAACTACTTACATTAGGGTTAGGGTTGAGTTCCTACATGCTATGACAATAACTACTTACATTAGGGTTAGGGTTGAGTTCCTACATGCTATGACAATAACTACTTACATTAGGGTTAGGGTTGAGTTACTACATGCTATGACAATAACTACTTACATTAGGGTTAGGGTTGAGTTCCTACATGCTATGACAATAACTACTTACATTAGGGTTAGGGTTGAGTTACTACATGCTATGACAATAACTACTTACATTAGGGTTAGGGTTGAGTTCCTACATGCTATGACAATAACTACTTACATTAGGGTTAGGGTTGAGTTCCTACATGCTATGACAATAACTACTTACATTAGGGTTAGGGTTGAGTTCCTACATGCTATGACAATAACTAGTTACATTAGGGTTAGGGTTGAGTTCCTACATGCTATGACAATAACTACTTACATTAGGGTTAGGGTTGAGTTCCTACATGCTATGACAATAACTACTTACATTAGGGTTAGGGTTGAGTTCCTACATGCTATGACAATAACTACTTACATTAGGGTTAGGGTTGAGTTACTACATGCTATGACAATAACTACTTACATTAGGGTTAGGGTTGAGTTCCTACATGCTATGACAATAACTACTTACATTAGGGTTAGGGTTGAGTTACTACATGCTATGACAATAACTACTTACATTAGGGTTAGGGTTGAGTTCCTACATGCTATGACAATAACTACTTACATTAGGGTTAGGGTTGAGTTACTACATGCTATGACAATAACTACTTACATTAGGGTTAGGGTTGAGTTACTACATGCTATGACAATAACTACTTACATTAGGGTTAGGGTTGAGTTCCTACATGCTATGACAATAACTACTTACATTAGGGTTAGGGTTGAGTTACTACATGCTATGACAATAACTACTTACATTAGGGTTAGGGTTGAGTTCCTACATGCTATGACAAAAACTACTTACATTTGGGTTAGGGTTGGTTTCCTACATGCTATGACAATAACTACTTACATTAGGGTTAGGGTTGAGTTCCTACATGCTATGACAATAACTACTTACATTAGGGTTAGGGTTGAGTTCCTACATGCTATGACAATAACTACTTACATTAGGGTTAGGGTTGAGTTCCTACATGCTATGACAATAACTACTTACATTAGGGTTAGGGTTGAGTTACTACATGCTATGACAATAACTACTTACATTAGGGTTAGGGTTGAGTTCCTACATGCTATGACAATAACTACTTACATTAGGGTTAGGGTTGAGTTACTACATGCTATGACAATAACTACTTACATTAGGGTTAGGGTTGAGTTACTACATGCTATGACAATAACTACTTACATTAGGGTTAGGGTTGAGTTACTACATGCTATGACAATAACTACTTACATTAGGGTTAGGGTTGAGTTACTACATGCTATGACAATAACTACTTACATTAGGGTTAGGGTTGAGTTCCTACATGCTATGACAATAACTACTTACATTAGGGTTAGGGTTGAGTTACTACATGCTATGACAATAACTACTTACATTAGGGTTAGGGTTGAGTTACTACATGCTATGACAATAACTACTTACATTAGGGTTAGGGTTGAGTTACTACATGCTATGACAATAACTACTTACATTAGGGTTAGGGTTGAGTTCCTACATGCTATGACAATAACTACTTACATTAGGGTTAGGGTTGAGTTCCTACATGCTATGACAATAACTACTTACATTAGGGTTAGGGTTGAGTTCCTACATGCTATGACAATAACTACTTACATTAGGGTTAGGGTTGAGTTCCTACATGCTATGACAATAACTACTTACATTAGGGTTAGGGTTGAGTTACTACATGCTATGACAATAACTACTTACATTAGGGTTAGGGTTGAGTTCCTACATGCTATGACAATAACTACTTACATTAGGGTTAGGGTTGAGTTACTACATGCTATGACAATAACTACTTACATTAGGGTTAGGGTTGAGTTACTACATGCTATGACAATAACTACTTACATTAGGGTTAGGGTTGAGTTACTACATGCTACTACATGCTATGACAATAACTACTTACATTAGGGTTAGGGTTGAGTTCCTACATGCTATGACAATAACTACTTACATTAGGGTTAGGGTTGAGTTACTACATGCTATGACAATAACTACTTACATTAGGGTTAGGGTTGAGTTCCTACATGCTATGACAATAACTACTTACATTAGGGTTAGGGTTGAGTTACTACATGCTATGACAATAACTACTTACATTAGGGTTAGGGTTGAGTTACTACATGCTATGACAATAACTACTTACATTAGGGTTAGGGTTGAGTTACTACATGCTATGACAATAACTACTTACATTAGGGTTAGGGTTGAGTTCCTACATGCTATGACAATAACTACTTACATTAGGGTTAGGGTTGAGTTCCTACATGCTATGACAATAACTACTTACATTAGGGTTAGGGTTGAGTTCCTACATGCTATGACAATAACTACTTACATTAGGGTTAGGGTTGAGTTCCTACATGCTATGACAATAACTACTTACATTAGGGTTAGGGTTGAGTTCCTACATGCTATGACAATAACTACTTACATTAGGGTTAGGGTTGAGTTACTACATGCTATGACAATAACTACTTACATTAGGGTTAGGGTTGAGTTACTACATGCTATGACAATAACTACTTACATTATTGAACTTGACATCATTTTCTTTGTCTTATCTTCCTCTACATTAAAAGACCAAGCATGATCTATTAATAATGGCTAGTTCTAACTTTAGATTTTCTCTGCATCATACTTACAGTTTACAGTTGTGGTTCCCTAACTCAGTTTCCTCCTACTTACTAATCTACAGTTTTCATTCACGGCCACACTAATATGAGGTTGTGCTTGAGACTGGCAATCTCATCATGTAACAAATAGCCACAGAAACCACCACTACAAAAGCAGGTTTCCTGCAAGGGGACTGATTGTGATAGTGGTTCCATGCTGCATAGGGAGCACATAAAAAAATGATTTATTTATTTACATTTTTTTAATCTTCTTTTTTTTTTTTTTTTTAGGTATTTGCAGAAAAGATGGGCCTTGAAGCAGGATGGAACTGCCATGTTTCACTTATGGCAGCTGAATCTGTATCATCAGAAGATTCATCCTTCAGAAATCTTTCTAGTCTTGGCAATGTCCAGCCCTCAGCTAGTGGTGTCAGCTGTAAGGAAATACCTGGAGTAGGAATAATGTCTAGTAGTGTGAGCAACCCACACAGCATGCATCGATCAAGGGAATCTACCACAGCCTGCCTGAATGTAACCACCGCCCACTTTGTCTCTCGTACGCACAGCGCACCAAGTTTTGTTAACACAGATGAAGTTCAGGTAGTTAATCAGTCTGGACCAGAGTTCCTGTTTCTGAAGAGGCATTGTGTGTCTAACATTTGATGCAATAGTACTTATTAGATATCATCATCATCAGGTGCTATCTTCACATCAAAGGTCAGCTGCAAAAGATCTCCAACATCTTCTGTCTCTTGTCTTGATGGTGCATACTGATAGACTCTTTCCTGTCCATCTCTTGATGTTATCTTTCCACTTACATCGCTGTCTTCCTCTTGCACATTGGCCTTGAACTGATCCCTCCATTGTGGCCTTCAGCAAGTTGTTATCTGTTTATTTGGCTAAAATATTTTAGTTGTTGGACTTTAATCTCCTTCATTAATTCTCTTTTCATTCCTAGCTTTTCTTTGACCTTTTGTTTTCTTTTCCTGAGATGCACCCCAGTCCTCCCCCTTATATATCCATATCTCAAGGGCATCGATTCTTTCTTACAACTGCTTGTTCATTGTCCATGTTTCTACAGAACAGAATAATGAAGAGTCTATACATAACACTTGATGATTCTCAGTTTTTATTTGTGAGTTATTTGTTTAGATGTTAGTATTTTCCTCATTTAATTGAATGTAGTGCCTACATCTGCCATCTTCTGTTATTATATAATGAAGATCTGAGAAACTCTTGATTGGATCCATTATTTTTCACTTTATTCTTATTTGTAACGTTGGCTGACCATCTGCTTTGTTAATCTTGTCCTCATGTCAGTGTCTAGTCCATATTCATGACAGGTTGGCCACGCACTAGACAGTCTGTCTGTCTCGTGATCAGTAATAGTTGCCCAGGTTCTGTTGACCTTTGACAGTTGTATAAGTTTCTTGTTTCCCTAGATTAACTCTTTCACATCAAATGAGTACATAACTTGACATACTGGATTCTTATCAAATAAATGCTGTAATTGTCTTTTCTGTCTTTAATGCAACAATTGTAGAACATATGTATAGTTGCATTATAAGATCACATGCTGCACGGGACATCATCCTGCCAAACTTTCATTGTTGCAAAATACTTCAGTGTTAATTTGCCCTTCCAAAAATACATTGCACTCATGTTTTTTTCTGATCATGGAAGCATTAATTGTTTTTAGCCACTTTTCTTGTAATTTCGTTATCGAAGTCTGTTTCTCCAAAAAGGTTTATATCATTCTTGATACAGCTGCTTGGTTATGTAGGTTACTAGCCAGCCACCAGGTTGTGTTAACTTAGCCAAGAATATGCTGCTATGCTGTAGTTACATTCGAATCAAGTCTTCACGTGGTATTATTCCAGATATTACTCTCAGTGGGCAGAAAAATGAAAGGCAAGACAAGCTGAAGTACCTTGCAGTAACACTTGATCGCGGGCTATCATATAAGCACCTTGTTGATCACATCATACAGAAGTGCAGGAGAGATCTGGCAGCCCTAAAACCAATGGCCACAGCGCACCTGGAGCAGAGATTACTCTTTTTTTTGTATCAGCAGCTGGTCTTGTCTGCAATCAAGTATGGGCTGGGGATGCTCATGCTGTCAGTAATGCAGTGTGAACGGCCGGAATGCATTCAAAATGACGGAATACATATAGTATTAGCTGTATGCGAGATTGTGATAATGCGACACATGCTTGGATTACTGTCAATTAGATCCAGATATGCGATGGCCCAGGCAAAAGCTTATATGCGAGTAAACACAGACAAAAGTCTGACATTAAAAGAGCAAGAATGAAGAGGGGGATGTCATGGAGGCGCAAGCAGAGGTAACTATTAGACAGGTGACCACAGTTGAAAATATATTCATGGGAGAAGAGTGGAGTAAGTCAGGTGCGAACTGGACAAACTACCGGCAAGTCATCATCAGCCTTGGTAGAGAGTGCAAAACTTGGGCCAATGGGAGGGCTGAGCTGGAAATTGATCAGCTGATAAATGATCTTGCTGGGGATGATGATGCCATTGTGTTCACTGATTAGTCTGTAATCTGTGGTGAGAAATCTGGATGGGGTTCCTCTGCTAGAGTAAAGGGCAGAATCGTCACTAAACATAGCGAAGCTTACAAGATAACAACTTCCAGCATGAGAATGGAGGTAGAGGCAGCTACTGCCGCCTTAAAGTGGCTGACTGAAACTTCATTAACAAAGGCAGTTATTGTGTCAGACTCTCAGTCCATGCTTCGAAAGGTTCAAAATCGTTGGCAAAGACATGAATTTAAAACTTTCACAGAAGCTTCAAATCTGCAGGAACTATTGTGGATCTACTGTCCTGGTCATGCAGGAGTATGCGGTAATGAGAGCTGATAGACTAACATCAAGAGCACCCACAATGGGGACACTGGATATGGATAAGGGAGAGATCCTGAGAACAATTAATGATGCCTGTTAGAGAATGACACTGCAATATATCACAGTGTTGAGACTGTCTTTACAGTGTTTAAGCTGTTTATATATGTGTATCACAGTGGTTAGGCTGTTTATATATGTGTATCACAGTGGTTAAGCTGTTTATATATGTGTATCACAGTGGTTAAGCTGTTTTTATATTTGCCACAGTGATTCAGCTGTTTTTATATATGTGTCACAGTGTTTACTCTGTTTTTTTAATGTGTGTCACAGTGTTTAAGCTGTTTATATATTTGTGTCTTAGTGGTTAGGCTGTTTTTATATGTGTGTCACAGTGTTTAAGCTGTTTTTTATGTATGTCACAATGTTTAAGCTGTTTATATATGTGTCAAAGTGGTTAAGCTGTTATTATATGTGTGTCACAGTGGTTTAGCTGTTTATATATGTATGTCACAGTGATTCAGCTGTTTTTATATGTGTGTCACAGTGTTTAAGCTGTTAATATATGTGTGTCACGGTGGTTTAACTGTTTTTTAATGTGTGTCACAGTGTTTATTCTGTTTTTATAAGTGTGTCACAGTGTTTATTCTGTTTTTATATGTGTGTCACAGTGGTTAAGCTGATTTTTTATGTGTCATAGTGGTTAAGCTGTTTTTGTGTGTGTCACAGTGGTTAAGCTGTGTTTATATGTGTGTCATTGGTTAAGCTGTTTTTATATGTGCGTCACAGTGGTTAAGCTGTTTTTGTATGTGTGTCTTAGTGGTTAAGCTGTTTTTATGTGTGTGTCACAGTGTTTAACCTGTTTTTATATGTGTGTCACAGTGGTTAAGCTGATTTTTATATGTATGTCTTAGTGGTTAAGCTATTTTATTTCTGTCACAGTGGTTAAGCTGTGTTTATATGTGTGTCACAGTGGTTAAGCTGTTTTTAATATATGTGTCACAGTGGTTAAGCTGTGTTTATATGTGTGTCACAGTGGTTAAGTTGATTTTATATGTGTGTCATAGTGGTTAAGCTGTTTTTTTTTGTGTGTCACAGTGGTTGAGCTGTGTTTATATGTGTGTCACAGTGGTTAAGCTGTTTTTATATGTGTGTCTTAGTGGTTAAGCTGTTTTTATGTGTGTGTCACAGTGGTTAAGCTGTTTTTAATTTGTGTGACAGTGGTTAAGCTGTTTATATTTGTGTGTCACAGTGGTTAAGTTGTTTATATATGGTATCACAGTGTTTATGCTGTTTATTTTTACAGGTGAAGTTTGCCAGGGAACCACTGCCAATTGTTTTTGACCATGACAGCGCAGCTGAAGATAGCATGCTCCTTTCAGATGGAGACTCATTTTCTCACCCTGTCAACAATAATCAAAACAGTGAGACAACAGCATTGCTACTTCATAGTTCAAAGGAAAACATAGATAAGAATGCAGATGAAAGAGAATACAGCAGTGATCCAGACAGTGATGAAAAAAGACGACTGGTGCCCAAAAGTAGCCAGAATGCAGAGATAGAATCTGAATTTGAGGAAGATGAGGAAGATTTTGATGTTCAGTCTGACAGTCGTTACACATCCAGTTATGTAACTGAGAATACAGAAGATAGTTTAACAGGGGCTCTGGACAACAGAGTAAGGACTCGTAATGTTTCATTTCTCTATATTCATTCATTCTTTCAGTTCTCCATCGAGAATAGGCCTTTAATAAATGTAGGCCTAGTCCTCCTGTTGTGTGACCTCAGCTGTAGGCCTAGTCCTCCTGTTGTGTGACCTCAGCTGTAGGCCTAGTCCTCCTGTTGTGTGACCTCAGCTGTAGGCCTAGTCCTCCTGTTGTGTGACCTCAGCTGTAGGCCTAGTCCTCCTGTTGTGTGACCTCAGCTGTAGGCCTAGTCCTCCTGTTGTGTGACCTCAGCCTTAGGCCTGTCCATGCCTTCCTTATCATTTTTATTTCTGTCTTCAGTTCTCTTCTCCGTTTGTTGTGTGGTCTACCTTTAATTCTAGTTTATTCCAGAACATGGACTGCCATGTATACTCCATATAATAACCAACAAATGCTAAGTACAGAATATGCAGTAGGTCACATGGTGTTCTAGATCAGACCTGGGTGCACTTTAGAATGTTAAGATCAACTTCTACTTGTTCTGTGTAGCTGCAGTTTTTCAACTAGAAATAACAACATTACTTCATGTGCATATGAAATGAAGAAAGCGTTTAAGGCGTTAACAAAAATGCTTATTAATTGAAGAAAAAAAAATTAAAAGTCAACTCAAAGTTCCTGACATCTTCAAACAGTTTTTTGTTGACAGTTATGTTGCAATGGGCTGGTATCCACTGGATTGTGCACTTGTTGAAGCATTTGGCCAGTCTTTCAAGAGAGTTTATCAGATCTTGCCAACCTTTAGCACGATGGCTCTTCAGAGCTGTTATTACTGAGAGGGCATCTGTAAAGATTACTATTTGTTTTTCTGCATGTGCTTTGCATTCAGTAAGGGTTTCTGCTGCCTGTTTCAGGGCTTCTGTTTCAGCATTGAAGTTATTGCAGTTTTTGCCAGTGGCGATTGCCACAGAGTGGATTCTATTCTTTAATTTGATGAGGATGCCAGCACTCCCATTTTCAACTGCATTTTTTGCAGAATCATCAGTATATGCATGTGTCCAAAGCTTCACTGGAAATTTTTGGTCAATATACTTGGTTGCTATACACTTTCTTTGTGTTTCTGTCTTTATTCCCTTACTTTCAATGATTGGAATATCAGGCTTTAGCTCAGGAAAGCTTCTTATTTTCCACAGTGGGATAGTTATGCTTGTTGTTATTTTCTTTACGATTGAGCTTGCTGGCATGGTATTTTTGCTAATCTTTTGCTTGGGCTACAAAGTTAGTTCGAATGAGTCTGCCTCTTCCTAACCTATTCATTATCTGGAACATGGGGTGTCCTTTGAGTCTCTTAGATTTTTCAGCTTTTTGTAAGACTGTTGTCACATCTGTCCTCCATTGACTTCAGATAACAGAGCAAATGGTGCATTTAGTTTGTGTGTATATTTTTATGTTTCATTAAACTTTATTATTCATATTCCCTATGTAGTTAAGGCATTCAGTTAGCTTTGCCCAGTGGCATCATTAGGGATGGTGTCACCCAGTGTGGTCCGCTCCCCCCTAGTGACGCCACTAGTTATGCCTATCTCTCCTGTTTTATCCCATCTGTTCAAATTTTGGGGTCTTTCTTTGTTTCTTTTACCCTGGAAATCCCAGGACAAGGATTGTCTTGTGAAGCTGTTAGCTGCATTGCTCAGTGAGTGTCCTATCCCTGCTTAATTTCTTCTTCTGTATCTTTCAGCTCCCTATGAAGCAAAAGGCTTCAGTAAACTACCAGGTCGTCCTGCCCTGCACCATTCCAGCTCATTTGATGTCTTTCCAATTCCATTTCCTTTTTCTTGTCCCATGTTCCTCTGATTATTTGTTTCTTTCCATCTGTTCCACACTGATAATCTTTTCACAGCAACATCAATCCTTCTCTTCTCTATCTGTTCCACGTTGATCATTTTTTCACAGCAATATCAATCCTGCTGTTCTCTGTTCCACACTGATAATGTTTTCACAGCAAAATCAATCATGCTGTTCTCTGTCTGTTCCACGCTGATCATTTTTTCACAGCAATGTCAATCCTGCTCTTCTCTACAAGCACCCAATACCTTTAGCACGCTGCGGGCGACATGTGTCGCCAAAAAAAACATTGTTCTGACAGCTGGAGGCACCGTGTGTCGCCTTACGGATTTCATCGTTTCTAGCATGAGGACTTGTGTACACGTGATTTCAGCCCCGGATGTTAAGTTCTAATGTTATTTTCAAGAGAGCTAGCTTCCGTTTCCGATCTTAAAAAAGCGATGGGTGTATCCGCATTTATTTTTTGTAAATTTTTTAAATCGAAATGAATCGGCATCAACATGCAGCCATTTTGCTCTAATTTTATTGGATTCTGACGCCATGCGGTGGGGATAAGATTTTTGTCTTTATAAGCGCTGATATCGTTTCTCAGAATATGTTTGATGGCTGAGATGGAAACGAAAGTAAAATGGCCTTTCAAGTATGTATAATGTTAGGGGTTAGGACTAGGAATATCGGAAAGATTTAGAATTTCGGCCGAATGTCACAGCTGACGAGAGCGTTTGTTGCTTTGCTACTGATGATGGGTGTAACGAAAAGATCGTCATTTGATTTGTATTGGTCTATTGGTCAAATGAATTTCATTGAGATGCAAGGGATATGGACCCTTCGTTTGCTGGTTATTTAAAAAAAAATTTTTTTTAATTTTAAAATTAAAAAAAAATATTTTTTTATTATTTTAAATTTTTTTTTCGTTTTTTTCATCTTTCCTTTCCTCTCTTCCTATCACATCTAATATGTACACAAACAAATTTTATATCATCAGATTCACCATTCATTTATTTATATAAATTCCAAAAATGATAGCAATTGACCAAGAAACACAAAAACTATAGACATTAAGGGTCACCCACTATAGAAACGGGACGCTGTGAAAAAGAATGCAGCTGCAGGCGAAAATTTTCGCCAAAGAATGCAGCGTGCTAAAGGTTAATAAAAGTATGTAACCTCTTTATTTATTTATTTTTTTCTTCTACGTGTTTCAGAACCAAATAATAGGACTGCATTGACATTTAAATTCAAAATTCTAATTTTTGTGTAAAACTTTCTTGTTGTTTCCTTATATTTCTCAATGCAGAAAAAGCACCTAATGCCTTCTGTATCCTGTTGCTATATTACTGTCCTTTCTGCCATCTTTATCTATGTTTCTGCCAAGACAAACTTGAGAGACCACATATAGATGTAGGGGTCAGTCTGCAAGTCCAAGCCTGATTATCATTTACCACATTTGTTTTAAATTAATAATTTCTTAATAATCTGTAATAATTGGCCATGTGGTACCATGGCCTGAAAGGAGAGCAAAGAACACTGTACCCTACCAGGCAAGTCATTGAAGTCACCAAGGAAGGTTGGCCATAGAACTGCTAACCCATCCTATAGAATCTTCAAACCAGAAAAACATGGACAAGTCAACCAAAGCAAGTAAATCAGCTCAGCCATCCAAGACAGAAAAAGGTCCTCTATCCAGGAGGTTCATGATGTAGTCCAGAGAAAGCCAAAACAAGTGTGAACTACTAAATCACCTTTTTCTTCTTCTAGGAAAATATCCAGATTGGGTACTTGGAATGTTCGAACACAAAACAAACAAGGGGAGAACTGCACAGGAGGAAGCAGACCTGAACAATTATAAAATTAATGTTCTGGGAATGTGCGAAACTAGATGGGAGATTAAAGAAAGTATGAAACTGAGCACATGAGAAATGTTGCTGTCCTCAGGATATGAGTACCAAACTAATATCAGCATCATTTGAAGCCGTCAAAAGAATAATACAAATGAACATTATCCAGTATTATGCACCAACTAGTGACAAATGAACATTATCCAGTATTATGCACCAACTAGTGACAAATGAACATTATCCAGTATTATGCACCAACTAGTGACAAATGAACATTATCCAGTATTATGCACCAACTAGTGACAAATGAACATTATCCAGTATTATGCACCAACTAGTGACAAATGAACATTATCCAGTATTATGCACCAACTAGTGACAAATGAACATTATCCAGTATTATGCACCAACTAGTGACAAATGAACATTATCCAGTATTATGCACCAACTAGTGACAAATGAACATTATCCAGTATTATGCACCAACTAGTGACAAATGAACATTATCCAGTATTATGCACCAACTAGTGACAAATGAACATTATCCAGTATTATGCACCAACTAGTGACAAATGAACATTATCCAGTATTATGCACCAACTAGTGACAAATGAACATTATCCAGTATTATGCACCAACTAGTGACAAATGAACATTATCCAGTATTATGCACCAACTAGTGACAAATGAACATTATCCAGTATTATGCACCAACTAGTGACAAATGAACATTATCCAGTATTATGCACCAACTAGTGACAAATGAACAACATATTATCCAAATGAACATTATATATTATGCACCAACTAGTGACAAATGAACAGTTTTCAGTATTATGCACCAACTAGTGACAAATGAACATTATCCAGTATTATGCACCAACTAGTGACAAATGAACATTATCCAGTATTATGCACCAACTAGTGACAAATGAACATTATCCAGTATTATGCACCAACTAGTGACAAATGAACATTATCCAGTATTATGCACCAACTAGTGACAAATGAAATCCATTATGCACCAACAGTGACAAATATTGAACATTATCCAGTATTATGCACCAACTAGTGACAAATGAACATTATCCAGTATTATGCACCAACTAGTGACAAATGAACATTATCCAGTATTATGCACCAACTAGTGACAAATGAACATTATCCAGTATTATGCACCAACTAGTGACTAGTGACAAATGAACATTATCCAGTATTATGCACCAACTAGTGACAAATGAACATTATCCAGTATTATGCACCAACTAGTGACAAATGAACATTATCCAGTATTATGCACCAACTAGTGACAAATGAACATTATCCAGTATTATGCACCAACTAGTGACAAATGAACATTATCCAGTATTATGCACCAACTAGTGACAAATGAACAACATTATGCACCCTAGTGACAAATGTATTATGCACCAACTAGTGACAAATGAACATTATCCAGTATTATGCACCAACTAGTGACAAATGAACATTATCCAGTATTATGCACCAACTAGTGACATGTTCATTTGTCACTAGTGACAAATGAACATTATCCAGTATTATGCACCAACTAGTGACAAATGAACATTATCCAGTATTATGCACCAACTAGTGACAAATGAACATTATCCAGTATTATGCACCAACTAGTGACAAATGAACATTATCCAGTATTATGCACCAACTAGTGTATTATGCACCAACTAGTGACAAATGAACATTATCCAGTATTATGCACCAACTAGTGACAAATGAACATTATCCAGTATTATGCACCAACTAGTGACAAATGAACATTATCCAGTATTATGCAGTATTATGCACCAACTAGTGACAAATGAACATTATCCAGTATTATGCACCAACTAGTGACAAATGAACATTATCCAGTATTATGCACCAACTAGTGACAAATGAACATTATCCAGTATTATGCACCAACTAGTGACAAATGAACATTATCCAGTATTATGCACCAACTAGTGACAAATGAACATTATCCAGTATTATGCACCAACTAGTGACAAATGAACATTATCCAGTATTATGCACCAACTAGTGACAAATGAACATTATCCAGTATTATGCACCAACTAGTGACAAATGAACATTATCCAGTATTATGCACCAACTAGTGACAAATGAACATTATCCAGTATTATGCACCAACTAGTGACAAATGAACATTATCCTCCATTATGCACCAACTAGTGACAAATGAACATTATCCAGTATTATGCACCAACTAGTGACAAATGAACATTATCCAGTATTATGCACCAACTAGTGACAAATGAACATTATCCAGTATTATCCAGTATTATGCACCAACTAGTGACAAATGAACATTATCCAGTATTATGCACCAACTAGTGACAAATGAACATTATCCAGTATTATGCACCAACTAGTGACAAATGAACATTATCCAGTATTATGCACCAACTAGTGACAAATGAACAACAGTATTATCCAGTATTATGCACCAACTAGTGACAAATGAACATTATCCAGTATTATGCACCAACTAGTGACAAATGAACATTATCCAGTATTATGCACCAACTAGTGACAAATGAACATTATCCAGTATTATGCACCAACTAGTGACAAATGAACATTATCCAGTATTATGCACCAACTAGTGACAAATGAACATTATCCAGTATTATGCACCAACTAGTGACAAATGAACATTATCCAGTATTATGCACCAACTAGTGACAAATGAACATTATCCAGTATTATGCACCAACTAGTGACAAAAAAAGAATCTGTGAAAGAAGAATTTCACACCTGACTTCAAAATATTATGGATAACAAAATAAGTAAAGACATTACATCTTGATGGATGACCTAAATGCAATGATATGAACAGACAGTATCAGCTTTGAAGAGGTCATGGGAAAAACAATCACTTGAGACAATGAACAAATATGGAGCAATAGTCAAACCTTTCTGTGCTTTAAATCAGCTTGCTGTAGGAGGAGCATGTTTCAACATAAGAGAATACATGATGCATCTTACACACTACCAGATCACAGGACAGAAAAACAGACTGATCATATATGCCCAAACAAGAAGTTTAGATTATTGTTACATGGTATAATAAATATGTAAAGAAGCAGATGTGGCATCAAATCATCACAGCTACAGACAATGGTTTAAAGTGGGATGTCTCAGAAATCAAGGGGAAAAAAAGAAAAATTTATGATTACAATATCAATTAAGTACCAAGTGCTTTAACTGATTCAGTACGTAATTATTTTCAGCTCTGGACGGAATTATTTTTGAGCCCCAAAAATTTACATACACATAATTTACTGACAATGTGTGTCTAATCATGAGTTAAGTATAACATATTATATATCAAATTAAAGTGCATTGGACAGACAATATGAATCTATATACTTTTCTAGCTAATTTTATGTTATGTTTATGTTATGACAGATAATATGTACATGGAAAAAAAGATAACTTGAAATTGTGAACACAAATTTTCCACTTACCTAAGGCTTGTAACATCAATTGTTATCACAATAGTTTCACTGCTCTCTTTGTGCAGGTAATCCATTTAGAAACACAGAAAAAGTAAGAAAGTTGTGGTTGATCACAGTTTGTTCACTGTTCACATATTAGTAACATATGTGCAATGAAGAAATTCCATTAAAATTTTGTAAATATGCAAAACTTGCATCAATGCCCAAGAAAACATAACCACAGATACAGGAATGGCACCAATTTTTTCAGTAATAAATTGCAGAACATTTGAAGAAGTGGACATCGGTATAACTAATTAATTATTATTGCTGTGGTATTGTTCGAAACAGAACTTTGCACAAAGTGGAGGATTGCCAGCACATCCTTTGCATACAAAAGAACTTCTTGATTTTTTGCAATGTATGCATTTCCTTTGGCTGCCAGACCACATGATAAGGTGCTGAGCTCCTTGAAGTTTACCTACAGGATTTGAAATTCTGGGTCTGCCAGGTAACAGCAAAGAAGTTCCTTTTTGTATATCCTCTGGCATAAAAGTAGCCGCTGTTGATGTCAGTTCACTGACAAGTGCCATCTTGAAATCTAACATACTATGCTTTGATTTCTCTTGTCTTGTCAGACTATAAAGAACAAAGGCATTACTCTGGCATATCTCCATGAGCCAGTGAAACAGTTTTTTCCACCATTTGTATGTTTTACGGTTGAAATTGCAGTAATATGTCAAAATCTGGTCAACATGGTCACATCCATTCATTGAATAATTGTAATCATGTTCAACTATAGGTTTTGTTCTGGTCTGGTTTCTTCTACCAAGCACAGTAATATCTCATGTTGAAGCTTTTAATGAAGCAAGAACAATAGGTTTTTTAGCCTTTTTATTCCAAAATATGAAAGTAAATTGATGATGTAACCAGTTGTGGAATCACACAGACCAAAAACTTTAATATGATATTTTTTGGGCTTGCTTGAATTGTACTGCCAACAGCCATCCATCCAACAACCATTTCATCAAGTGAAAGATTTTCATAGTCATACGGATAAAAGGCATCACAAAATTGTTGACGAAGAAGATTAAAAAAGGGCTCTATTTTTGCCTTATTATCTGAATCACACTTTGAACAATGCAGCGTTATATGAAAATGTTTTCAAACTGGTCACGCTTGAAATTGTGTGATAAAATGAAGTATAAAATATTTCTTTTCTCGACCAGTAGTGTTTGATGCTTGGACGAATATCAATTCCCATTGCAACAAGAATTGCTAAACATTTTATAAGCTCGTACACAGTAATTGGTGTCCATTTTAATAAACAGATCTCCTTTTGTGGGGATTTATTTATCAAGCATTTATATGATGCATATTCATTTATTGACTGACACAAAAGCTGAAGGACATCATCAGTCAATAGAGCTCTGAGACAGTCTAACTGTGTAGAGCTCTAACTTAGGTTAGCATGTACACCTGGTGTCTTGCATGGCACCAATCTAAAAGAATTACAGGTTGCACCTTCCTTTACTTCTCTCCATGTAAATTTAGGAGGTTCAGACTCTATCTTCCTCCTTTTTCTTGCATTACCACTGGGACCTGGTTGGGGAGACGCCCCCTTGTCAGCTGATTGTGAGTGCTGTCTATGGATTCATCAGAATCACTAGAAACCCCTTCAAAGTCATTATCAGAAGACGAATAATTAGTCTCACTTTCGCTATCCAATACACTTTGCAACAATTCTCTGGCCTGTAAAGCCGTTAGACGCACTGGACCTGTCGATGTCAGTCAATTTCTTTTCTGTGTGTTTTCGGCCATTTTGGTGATACAACAAAACACGATTAAAAATGAAGATAAATGTGAAAAATTCTCTTCAAACTCAAACAAAGCACATTGAAATTTGCGCAGTTTTGTGTTTACTTCCTTTGGAGATAAATTCCGGTCAGTATAAAGTATCAGAGTGGAAAGAAACAACAAAATAAATCAGCGTCTTTTAAAAGACGTTGCATACAGATACACAGCCATCGGACCTAGTGTCTTTTAAAAGATGCTGCGTACTGAGTCAATTAATAACTGGAACATGATGCAGATGTAGAAGACCACTGGCAACAAATAAGAAATATGTGAAATGCCAGAGAAAAATCATGGATAACAGCAGAAGCCATCAATAAGATAAAGAAGAAAGTTGACTTAAACAGAAGCAAAACCAGAAGTTGTAACTTAATTTTTTCAAGTCTTAAGGAATTCCTGTTGTATCACTCTGAAACATGGTGAACAATAAAAATGACAAACCAAAACGTTGCAGATGTTCATAAATGGGTGCTTGTTTAAAATGGAAAGATTGAAATGGGTTGACAAGATCATCACTGTGGAACTGATGACAATAACCAGACAAGTGACAATGGAACAAGAGGTTGGAAGAAGCCATTGGCATGTGATAGAACACATTTAAGAAACCAATTGATGGCATTACAAGGCAATCCATATTCTGGAATCTCCACAGTAAAAGAAGTAGACAGACCAAAATCACACGAAGAAGAGAGCTGGAAACACATGGACAAGAAGACATGGAAAGACCTTGAAAGGATGGCACAGGACAAGAAAGCTTGGCATTTATCTGATGATCTCTTATCCTCCTCAGGGAACTAAAGGGAATAGAATGATGCTGTAATGATACTTGTTTTCTCCTTACAGTGTTACACCAAGTCTGTATGTAACACTGTTACAGCAAGTCTGTATGTAACATTGTTTCAGCAAGTCTGTATGTAACATTGTTACAGCAAATCTGTATGTAACATTGTTACAGCAAGTCTATATATAACAGTGTTACAGCAAGTCTATATATAACAGTGTTACAGCAAGTCTGTATGTAACATTGTTACAGCAAGTCTACATGTAACATTGTTAGCCTATATGATACATGTATCTGTTTTCCATAAAACTGGAACGGAAATAAAATTTTAGGCCATGTTTAGTTTGCCACAAAACTCCTGATGAGTGACTGTGTATTGGGAATAGTTGAATGAAGTTTTCACACAGTAATAGGAAACTCTATAGAGAGCATTGCAACAGTAATAGGAAACTATAGAGAGCATTGCAACAGTAATAGGAAACTCTATAGAGAGCATCGCAACAGTAATAGGAAACTCTTATAGAGAGCATTGCAACAGTAATAGGAAACTCTTATAGAGAGCATTGCAACAGTAATAGGAAACTCTTATAGAGAGCATTGCAACAGTAATAGGAAACTCTTATAGAGAGCATTGCAACAGTAATAGGAAACTCTTATAGAGAGCATTGCAACAGTAATAGGAAACTCTTATAGAGAGCACTGCAACAGGAGGCAAAATCTGATCATCCCTGTCAGACAAGCGTTGCAGCTGTTTATCTTCTTTATGCTCCAGAGTGAGGGCTGGCAGACTCACCTGGGTCATTTTGCCAAGTGGCATCCTATTGTTTTACTGCCTGCTCTGGGATTGAACCCATTCCACCTTGTTCAGGATTACTTACCAACCTGAGATGATTATGAAAATTGTTGATTGTCCTGAATTCTATTGCCAATTTGGTCAATCCACAGCCACCTTAAGGCCCTTTCATCATTCACCAAGTCTTTTAAATGCCCTCATCCTCGATTATCCTTTCAGTGTCAGTTGTTTCAGTAGATCATATTCTGAGGCATCCAGAAGACCTTGTGTGCCTACATTTAAAGCAGTGGCTTTTTGCTGTTCAAATGTCAGGTTAATCAGTAAAATCTGATGACAGGGAGTGCAACATGGTATCTAATTGTTTCTTATACTTTCTAATAGCTTTTGAGTCTACTACCATTTCTCAATTGTTTGTGCCATAAAGAACAGATGGTAAGCTTCATTTTCTTTGTTTGGGATTTATTGACTGTCCTTTCTTTAGGGAATATACATTTGTAATAATTGGCCTTATTTTTTATGTCTGCCTTCAACCTTGCCATGTCTGTTGTAGCAGCTAGCTCATATTACTCTGTTGTGCCTCTATACTTATCACCCTAACTGAGAGGGACCTTGCATACTGAGAGTACATGTGACAGTGTTTATTTCTCTTGGCATACTGTGCACTAAGCATCTTTGGATATTCCCCATTTCACAAGGTTTGTGGGCGATGGTTGATCATACACTGGTCAGATAATGAAGTCTAGTCTCAGAGATGCCATAGGCCTTCTTGAGTTCCATACCAATGATCTCTGCAGAGTTTCTGTATATGTAGTCTATTGGTCTTGTGTTTGTTGTTCTGCTTTTGCACCCTCTTACCATCTTTCTGCTTCTTGAAAATATGATGTTACTTTAAGAAATTCTCATCTGCTTATTCTACTTATTTTGGTTCATCCTGTCAGTTTTGCTATTACATTTTATGGTGGTGTTATCACTTTAAAAAAAAATTTGTCATAGTTTTTTTTTTTTTTTTTTTGGCTTATTTATTTTCATGTGTACATTCAAACACCTTTTTGATAAAGTATTTATAAAATTATATTTGACTTTGGTACATGATGTAAAGCATTTTAATGTAGTGTTTAATGCTGTTGAAAAAGCAAGATATAGATGTTTTCTATCTTTTACAGACTCATCTGCCTAGAGAACAAATGATTTTTATCTTTTACAGGCTCATCTTCCTAGAGAGCATATGACCAAACTTGATTTTTACACGCTTTTATTTAACTTCACTTGTATGTCACTTTCATGTCACTTTCAAATCTTGCAATTGATTTTTCAATCACTTCCAGATGAGCAATAGCTCTGAAACTTGGCATTGTTGTGTATTCACGATGACAATACAATAATCAGTCAGTTATTTAATATTGTAATTATGACATTATGAGTAATTAAAGTTTTTCGTAAAGAAATTTAAACAAATCAGGGGCCATAATCAAGTTAATAAAAAAATTCAAGAGTACGTGGTGGGCTTTTATTTTTTTCTATGTGTAAAACAGGGCAGTACTCAAACAAGTGTCTAGCTAAATCAAGGGAAACAATCCAAATGATAAAATTATGAATCAAGGAAAAATCGAGTTCGATCTCTAGAGGGCCTTCAAATTGAAGAAATTGATTGCACCAAATTAACAGGCACAAAGCCATGTAATATTGATGCTTTAAAAGAAATGGATCACTTCAGGAATTTTAGACCAGATTTACAATAAGTAAAAATATTGTTTATGTTTTAGAATGTCACTAGTGTAAAATCCCGTCATAAGATGCGAATTAAATCCAAAAGCACCAATACTTAACGGCAATTTTACTTATTCAAATACTTGTGAAAAATAATGTTAAGTGTGAATATCCGATTGTTCATCAGAAGAGTACACAGATTTTCTGTTGTTTTAATTTCTAATTTTGCTTTGTTGTGATTTCTTGATCGAGACAAAGCGACGTACAGCTGTCCATGAGAGAAAACTGGCTCGATCAAGAAAATATTGTTAAACTCTAAGTGATATAGAACACGGCTGTTTGCCCGCTATTAAAAGTCGCTACGTTAGTTCTGGAGCGTCCGATTGGCAGAAAGGTTAGAGCGCTGGTCTCTCATGGCAAAGTGCCAGGTTCGATTCACAGTATCATTACGGTGCAGTTTACCCAGCTGTAAATGGGCACATGACTTTGCTCTTGAGTTAGAGAAGGAAAAGGCAGCAAGAAAGGGAACTGGTCACCACACTTCTCGATGCTGGACCTAGTATAGTGAAGTCTCTTAATTCCCCCATACTTGTCATGGTAGCCGATCATTAGGAAAATACCAGTTGATTTTATTCTAACAAAAGCGTGAAACTTAGATCATTGTACATGCATTCCTGTTAATTATAGTAGTAAAATAATTTTGTAAAAAGTCTGAACATGCAAGCCGTTCACATTGTGCATGCACACCAACCTTTGCGTACTTTTCTTTGTCAAGCGTTACTATTTTTGGGAGGTGATAGGAAACTCTTTACAGAGCGATACAACAGGAAGCAATCTGATCATCAGAAGAAGTCCTCCCATCCGACAAGTGTTTCGGCCCGATATACTCCTTTACACTCTAAGGGGAGCGGGCCCACTTGGGTCATGACTCCCAAGCATCTCAGCCTCCTGTTGTCTTGTATCGAAAATGAACCCATTTCACTTATGGTAGCAACTTTAATCCACAACTCCGCCAACTGTGGAGGCAATTGTGAAAGTAACAAAGAGAAGACAAATTATTCCGTTCGTTCCGTCGCACACACTGAGACACCATCGCAAAGCTGACGCCACTGCGCGTTCGCCACTGAAATTCTGACACTGACACCTCTATAATATACACCGCCTGTCACCTCTCAGCCACAGCCCTTTCACTAGTACACCAAAAACTCAGCGTATTGTGGACTTAGAAAACTTCCTGGTGTTTTCTGTACCGCAGCGTTTATTGTCACGATTTCCATTGCCCATTGCGGTTGTTCCATAGCCAGCATGATGCATTTTCGGCAGTTTCACTAAGCCTCTTCAGTGCCCTTGTTCTCAACTGTCCCCTCAGCCCCAACAGTTTCAATAGATCATACACTGATGCAGCCACAAGCCCTCTTGCGCCCACTTCAACAGCCATGACCCTTGCAGTGAACCAATCGTGTCTCAGATCCACGGCCAGATCACTATACTTGGCCTCTTTGAACAAATGTTACTCGTCTAATCTGGATTCAAATGGCACGATCAGTTCAGTCAGTATGACCTGAAGCATTGCTGAAGAATGAAGCACTATATCCAGCCATCTCCGCGATTTTCTGATACTCTCTGGATATGCCCCTCGTCCAGGTAGGTCTACCACCATCTCCCAGTCATTTGCACAGTCAAGAAGAGATGGTAAACTGCTACCAGGTTTACTCGGTTTGGGGTGTGCTGACTTTCCTGCCCTCAGAAAGTATGTATTTGCGGTGCTCGGCCTGGGTTTGCTATTCGCCTTCATCCTTGCCAGATCTATTGTCGCAGCAAGCTCATTTAGCACTTTATTATGGTGCCAAGTGTATCGCCCTTGCCCTAATGACACCTTACACGCTGAGAGCACGTGTTCAAGTGTCTGCCTCCCCTGGCACAGGGGGCACTGCTCATATCCGACTTTCCCCATTTCACAAGGTTGGTGGCCGCAGCAGCAGGTCATACATTGATCTAACAACGAAGCTGAGCCTAAGAGGTGCCATATGCCATATATCATTCCATGTCAAGGACCTCTGCAGGGCTCCTTCCCATGTAGTCCATTGGCCTTGTTAGACCTGCTGCACTGCTTTTTGCAACCTCTTATCATTCTCAGCTCCTCGTATCTCCTGAACTACCATGTCTCTGCGCTCCCTGCTTGATGCCTTGGACCACCAGTGGATGTCTCCATGACCAAATCCCCGTCTATTCGTTTGTGTGTATCCGATTACCTCCCTCAGTTTGAGTGACTCTTGGGCAGCATCAACAGCTTCTTCCACTCTCCACTTCCTTCCCGTTTTCAGTGTGGGCTGAAGGGACTTAACCACATCATCAGCTGACTCGCGTAGCATCATTGCAAGCCTTGCCTTTCTAACTTTGCACTCTTCAACAACTGACTTGAAAGGAAGCAGAAGTTTTGACTTTTTGCAGTACAGTGCTACATCTGACAGACCTGGTGGTACCCCTAGCCACTTTCTCATGAACTTGTTGACCTTCTGCTCTATAGCTTCCACTGTACTTGTGCTTATTTCATATATAAGCAGTGGCCACAGCAACTTCGGTATCAATATGAACTGCAGGCACCACAGTTTGAACTTTCCCAGGAGTCTGCTTTGGTCTATGATTTGTAGCCCTCTGTCTGCCATTTCTATTGTCTGTTGCACTGCCTTCGAGTCTTTTAATGAGGCATCGTACACCCTGCCAAGACTTTTAACAGGTTCCTCAATGACAGTAGGGATTCTTTGGTTGGAAACCATGAATATGTCCTCTGCTATCTTCCCTTTCCTGACTGATAGGCTTCTCAACTTCTTGGGTTTGAAGCTCATTCTGCACCAACTGACTAGTTCATCCAGGTGTGCTAACATCCTCCAGGCCTGATGTTCATCTGATGTCAGAATTGTTGTGTCATCCATGAATGCTTTGAGCGGTGGCATGTGACACATTCCACAGAGCTTTGGACCTATAGCCATTCTTTCAGCCGCATTGAGGATTACCTGCATAGCCATCACGAATAGTATCGGAGAGATGGTACACCCCATCGCAATTCCAACTTCAAGGCCAATCCACTTTGTTGTGTACTCTCTGGTTGAAAATCTGACAGCAAACCCTGCAAAATACAGCTTCAGCATTGCTGCAATCTCTTGTGGAACATGATACATTTCTAGGGCCTGCCACAACATCTGGTGTGGAACGGATCCATAAGCATTCGCTAGATCCAACCAGATTACATGGAGGTTTGTTCTGTCAGACTTTGCCTTTTGGATTGCTTCCCAGATCATTGTGGCATGCTCTAGACATCCTGGTGTACCTGGGATACCTCCTTTCTGAATGGTAGTGTCAATGTACCCATTTGCCAGGAGGTATGTAGTGAGTCTTTTCACCATCACTGAGAAGAATATCTTCCCTTCCACATTGAGTAGTGAGATTGGCCTGAACTGACTGATGTCTGTGGAATTTTGCTCCTTCGGGATGTAGACTCTGTTTGCCTTTCTCCATTCCTTGCTTACAAGCTGGGTTTTCCATGCATTCTTTAGTAAACGGAGCAGTCATTTGAGCACTTCAGGGCATCTCTTATACACCACATATGGAACACCATTAGGACCTGGAGCTGACTTGCACCGAGCTTTCTGGACAATGCTTTCTACCTCTTGCACCGTTGGGGGCTTGGTGTTAAATTCAGCTCCTGGCTTACTCGGCCATTTAAGGCCTGCCATGCTGCTGAACGGCTCATCTCTGCGACCATCTGAATATGTCATTCTAAGGTGTTCTTCCAGGTCTTCTTTCTTGATGTTTAGCGTACCAGACCGTGGCTGCTCAAACAGTTCTTTGGCAAACTTGAAGGGCTCCCTGAAGAATCTTTCCCTATCCCTTCGTGTCTTCCTTCTCTTCCTGCACAACCTTTGTGCTCTAAAAAGGGCATTATGTTGGCCTTTCAAACCTGTCGTAACCCTTCCTTCTCTGTGGCAACTGCGTTCTTGAAAAGTTTTTGGGCATGCTTCTTCTGTTTCCTGATTTCTTCTATTTTAATTTGTCTTCTACTTTTTTGTAATGGGTTACTTTCCCTTGCCTCCCTCACTCCGAACACTTTGCGACAGTGCAGATATATTATGTCGCCGAAGATTTCCAGCTTCTTCTCCAAAGTTATCTGCTTCAGGTTTTTATCCAACTCTTTTGCCAAGGCTTCGTCCAGCTGTTCCCAAAGCCCTTTTGCACTGGCAGGTGGAAACTTGATTGCATCTCTCTTCCCATTGTGTGAGATCATCATCAGGCAGATCAACTTGAATGTACTCAGCACTGTGGATTGACTCCTGGCTGCGTTCTTCTAACGTCTTATCCGTCGAGACAGAGTGCTGTTGATCTCCCCCATATGACCTCCCACACCCTTTTTTCGTTTGGTGGATTTTCATTCCTCTCTGAGTAGAGAATTCCCTACCACAGGCACATGGAAATTCCAGCCGTTGTTCAGAGCTCGAAGTCTGTGTAACGGGTCTGGTCGATTCCAATGAGGCGCCTGTGGATTCATCATTCTCCCCCCTTTCGGTGAATCCTGGGGGCATCTATCATTTTTGGGTCCTGTAGCAATTGAATACAGCTTACGGGGTGCTAACCGGTCAGCCGGTTTCTAGTCTTTCCCAGTGTTATCTGTCTTTCCAGAAGTCAATCGGTCTCAAGGTAATTTAAACCCACATTCGCGTACTTAACATCAAAGGCACGAAGCTCTAAAGAAGATGAACTGTAAACCCAGATTACACGATTGGCTTTCAAGCTCTCAACAATCCGTTGGGCTAATTTTACCGAACCGCCTGTAAAAACTGGTGGCCGCCCCTGCAACACCATGTAACTATGATAGGAAACTCTTTACAGAGCGATACAACAGGAAGCAATCTGATATCAGAAGTCCCCCCGTCCGACAAGTGTTTCGGCCCGATATACTCCTTTACACTCTAAGGGAAGCGGGCCCACTTGGGTCATGACTCCCAAGCGTCTCAGCCTCCTGTTGTCTTGTATCGAAAATGAACCCATTTCACTTATGGTAGCAACTTTAAGAGTATTAAATAACCAAAATATTTTACATCTGAGGTTTAAAAAAAAAGTCTGAACACGCACGCTGTTAACATGGCGCATGCACACCGTGTTTTGCGCACTTTTCTTTGTTGCGTTTTACTATTTTAGGGAGCATTACATACAGACAGAAAAAGCTGGGATATATAAGATAATTTTTCTAACACTAAAAAGAAGAAAATAAAAACTAAAATAAAAATATTTTAAACACACGCTTTTAACTTTTTGACTCCAAACCAACGCTCTGAGCATTGCAAAATTCAACGCGCTGTGCCAGAGGAACGCTCAGAGCGTGGTTTTTAGTGTATCATGAATAAACCCTAAAAATTGTCCGTTTAATGCAGTTCATATATTAAAACTCGTAGAATGACTTCCACTACTATTTAAACAACTAATTTGACTAGTTAATCAGCACGTGTGCGTGTTTTGATGTTATTATCACAATTTTTGTGAAGATTCGCGTGTTTGCGTTTTATGTTGTTATTGCTAGAGAAATATGTCACGCTTTATATTTACATTTTCTAAGTCTCCTAAGCAAATAATTGTGTCAAACTACTTTGAAACATTGCTGACATTGATGATGATTGTTTGGTAGTCACAGTTTGTTGTCAAAATACGGAATCTGTGCAGAAAAGCTAGACACACTAGATTTAGTTGATGAGTGGGCGTTGTCGTATTCTGGCTGATCAAAAAGCAACAAAACTAGACCTACCGTAACATCTAATCACTAGTTCTTGGTAGAAGATGAAGCTAGGGATACTATTAAAACATTAAACAAGAGTAAAAAAGTTTTTATATGATTTTATTCTTCTTTATTTGTTTGAAAATTACGTAATGCTCGATTGCATAATTTATTTTTTTCTTACAAAGGACCACAGAAAAACTGGTGTGAATAACACTAAATGTACTAATTGTGGCCATAAGCATGTTTTGTTTTACTTTGTATATGGATTAACTTGACATTTGAAGACTAAAAAGAAATTTTTATTGTCTACAACAGTAATTTGTCTTTGGTAAGATCGTATTCTACAGTTAACTTTTTAGTGTTTTTCAATGTTTTAAGTATAACGAACACACTTGTGTTAATACTACCAAAGACATTATATATTACAATTCTCTATCCATTTTCCTACAGTTTGGTATATAATAAGTACATGTTCACAGAAAAAGATTAACATAAAATTTACACTAAAAGTCAGTACACTTCACCATTTAGAATTCTTCAAAAAATATTTATGGAATCAAAGACTCACTAAAAACCCAAAAATAATTTTTCAAGGAGTTTATAGCTTGCAGTAAAAAAATGTAACATCAAATTGACAAAAAGGGTGGGGCGCTGATTCTGCATGAAATTAACTTCTACTTTATACTTCATTAGACACTTATGGAGAAAACTAGCAATAACCCATCAACATTGACAGGTTATTAATTATAGTTTGTTGTTTCTGTTACTTGTATTGCATATGGTACTATCACTACTGTGGTCATTTCATTGCAGGCGACTGTCATTAGATATTTGTAGTGAAAATTATATGGATGTATTAAATATGAAGACATGGAGTAACCTTCCTAAATGACGTGGAGCAGTGATAATGATCCAATGGACTGTAAATTGACTAAATAACTAACATTTTTTGTATGACAACATGTCTCATAATTGTTTTTGCCCTGGTTGACTTACTGCACACACCTTCATTTGCGCACTTTTTCTATTTTCGGGAGAGTACATATAAGGGGAAACAATACAATTATTGTCTAACTTTCAACCACAGTTTCACCCCCTAAGCTCTGGTCGAAAGTTAATGTACTCCTTGGAAAATAGAAAAAATTGCGCAAATGACGGTGTGCAAAATGTGACTGACCGACCGACCGAAGTACTTACGGCGGTAATTAAGGTATTGGATATATGATAAGCGCTTAAGCGCCCCACGCTTTTTTTGTCAATTTGATGTTACATTTTTTTACTGCAAGCTATAAACTCCTTGAAAAATTATTTTTGGGTTTTTAGTGCATTAAAAGCGTGTGTTTAAAATATTTTTTATTATCTTTTACTGACTCATCTTCCTAGAGAACATACGACCAAACTTGATTTTTATCTTTTCCAGGCTTACTTTCCTAGAAAACATACAACCACTCTTGATTTTTATCTTTCACAGGCTCATTTTCCTAGAAAATACAACCAATCTTGATTTTTATGTTTTACAGACTCATCTTCCTAGAAAATATACAACCAATCTTTATTTTTATCTTTTACTGGCTCATCTTCTTAGATAACACACGACCAAACTTGACTTTTATCTTTTACAGAATCATCTTCCTAGAGAACATATGACCTAACTTTATATTTATCTTTTACCGTATTTACAGGCTCATCTACCCAGAGGTATAGAAAACATACGACCACACTTGAAGAACATTGATAATGTCCCCTTGCTTGTCAACTTATTTACAGATTGTGTCCCTGAAGGTTAGATAAGCTTGTTTTTTGTGAATTGTTCATGGTTCAGAAATATGTCTACCACTGTTTTATGTGAATTGTTCATGGTTAAAAATATGTCTACCACTGTTTTATGTGAATTGTTCATGGTTCAAAAATATGTCTACCACTGTTTTATGTGAATTGTTCATGGTTAAAAACATGTCTACCACTGTTTTATGTGAATTGTTCATTGTTCAAAAATATGCCTACCACTGGAAATAAGGTGATAATTTTGCTTTTTGTGTGGTTCTAGCACTAACCATTGAGTTAAAGTGGGCATATATGGAAGGCTGAATAATGCCCACAGTCCTGTATGATTTAGGAACTTTTGAGCAGATGCTAAGATATAGCACAGCTGCCACATTTGAAAATGTAATAGTGTCAGATTTTACAGAATATTAAAGAAAAGCTTCCAGTTAATGAGAAATAGGAAGAAATCTATACATTTTTAAACAACTTCAGCACAGAGGCAGACAGGCTGAAAAATACAGCAGAAGTTCTAATGACAGGAAAGTTTGACCGGATGGCCTACTACTATAGCATTATTCGTGCTAATAGTTATCATTTAGAATAAGTAAAGCAGTTACGATGTTTCCTCAAATAATTATGCAAGTTATGCTAGTATAAAATAAAAACGAAACTGAAACTAATTAGTATTGACCTAAGTAGGCTGCCCAATGCTTTCTTTAGGTGGGAGTTGCTTAGCAAAATAATTACGTCAATTGGAATAGCCAAGATTGTCTATAGAACAGCAAAGCTGTGCCCAATGAAATAAATTATAAAATATTTAGATAACCAATCAAAAGGTGGCAAGATCACGCACCACTTTGGGTTAGCAAAATCTTATAAACTAGAAGTCAGTTGTATCTAGAGTGCCCTAGCACTAGGATGTTGTTCTATCTGGTGGTTGTAGCAACCTGGCGCTCACCCAGACTGCCACAAAAGTCTGGCGCCCACGTTCAAGATACTATCTCAGATGCAGAAACGTTTGTGTTCTACAACAAATAAATTCCCGAGGAACTCAAAAGAATGCAGTTCAGCAGAATATATATTCTATGACTAAGAAATTCCAGACTTCCATTATATGATAATAAATCTGTTGGAATACAGATTGTAAAAATTGTGGTCAACGTAAGTACCTCTCGAATGACATTTGTGTTTCAGGAATAGAATATTAACACGTTGATTACATACTTCCTAGAATCTAAATGAAACTACACGCAAGAAAATATGAGTAGAGGCTCCCCCTAAAATAGCGCCAGCCAAAGACATAGATAAGAAGCTAAAGGAAACTTGTACAAAGGAGGAAGTTTACGTACCTCAATGGTTTGAAATTAGAAATGGAAAGTTAATCATCCATGATGATACTGTCACCGAAGTTGTTTTAAGTTTATAGAGTTGCCTGAGTATAAAGACAAGACCCTAGTATGAGAAAGTCTGAGATGACAGATTTGTATGAGAATGACAGTGAATGTGGAAGATGAGGCTTATAGCTTTGAGGGTGAGAACCGAGATTGACTCTCCCTCGCCACTTGCGACATTGTTAAGAGCTAAAGACTCACCACCTCTGACTACCAATAAAGGAGATAAGGTTTCACTAACAGTCCACAGACACCACTATACAGACAAATATATATCTGTACAGTGTAATTATAGAGAGAGACTGATCCAGTATATAGTTTATAGTTTATTTACCTGCCATCACCGGTGTCAATACCTTGTCGAGGTATGGCGGCTTGCGTACCCTGATTACCCCCAGAGCTATGCCAGCGGGAGTTTTACTCCTGGAAGGTTCTACCAAGCTGGACAGGTTTGCGTGGGCAGGGATCAGATGAAAGCAGACACCCTGGTCCTCCAGGTTGGGGGTTTTAGCATAGGGTTGACACCCCTGTCAATGTAAAAAAAAAATTGAAGTTACGGAAACAACAACGAATAAACAAACTTTGCTGCGGGATGGACATCCGGAGTCTGAGGCTCGTATGACTGTCAGTGGTGAAAGCCGAAAGGAAGCCACTGACATGAGAACGGACGTCCTGACCGCAAAACATGATACAAGAATAGGATTTTGGAATGTCAGGACAATGAATGAGACGGGCAAACTAAAACAGGTCACGGCAGAAATGAGAAACTATAGGTTACACATTCTAGGGATAAGTGAGAGCAGATGGACAGGGGCAGGAAAAGTTAAAACAGCAACAGGAGAAACAGTACTTTACTTTGGAAGAGAGGATGGACAGCACAATGAAGGCATAGCCATTATTCTACAGAAAGGAATATAAAGGACATTACTGGAATGGAAACCCATCAACAACAGACTGATAAGATTAAGATTAAGAGGTAGATTCAACAATACCACAATAATACAATGCTACCCACCAACAAATGACAGCGATGAAGAGGTCAAGGATGAATTCTATCAACAACTGCAGAAAGAAATGGAAGACACATCTAGATATGATCTTATTATAGTAATGGGAGACCTCAATGCAAACGTTGGTACACACAATACATATAATGAAAGAGTAATGGGGCAATGCGGCAGCGGAACAGCAAACAAAAATGGGGATAAATTAATAAGTTTCGGTAGTATTAACAACCTGGTCATTGGAGGAACACTTTTCCCACATAAAGAAATTCACAAATTAACATGGGAATCACCAAATGGTCGGGACAGAAACCAGATAGACCACATCATGATTAACGGTAGATGGAGACATGCATTACAAGATGTGAAGGTAAGAAGAGGTGCAGATGTGGGAAGTGATCACCATTTAGTAGTAGCAAAACTGAAAGTCATGTGAAGAAATACTGAGGAAAAGGGAAAGACAACAAAAAGCATGGATAACAACAGAAACCATCAATAAGATAAAAGACAGACAAAACAAGAAAGCAGATTTAAACACAAGCAAAACCAGAAGTTCCAAAGCCAAGGCTCAAGAAGTGTACACAGAAGCAAACAAAGAAGTAAAAAGAAGTATCAAAAGAGACAAGAGGAAGTATATTGAGGAGTTGGCAAGAGAGGCAGAAGATGCTGCAGCCAAAGGAAATATGAGAGAACTGTATAGCAGCACAAAGAAGCTAACAGGGAAATACAAGCAAACAAGTTGCCTCATAAAAGACAAGAATGGGAAACTGCTCAGCAATATACAAGAGCAAATGAAGAGGTGGACAGAATATTTTGGTGACCTTCTCAATAGACCAGCTCCACAAAACCCCCCAGACATCCAGCCAGCAGAAGAAGAGCTACAAATTAATGGTGAAAGACCAACGAAGGAAGAAGTAAAGAAAGCCATAAAGCTTCTAAGAGATGGAAAAGCGGCTGGACCTGATGGCATTCCAGCAGAGGCCATAAAAGCAGATATCGATACGGCTACAGAGATGTTATATAAATTACTTGGTAAAGTCTGGGAAAAGGAAGAGATACCAGCAGAATGGAAGGAAGGATATCTGGTTAAGTTGCCCAAGAAGGGAAATTTACAAGAGTTCACAAATTATAGAGGAATAATGTTACTATCAGTGCCAGGAAAAGTATTAAACAGGATTATCCTTGAGAGATTAAAAGAGTCCATAGACAAGAAACTGAGAGATGAACAAGCAGGTTTTCGATGGGACAGATCATGTGCAGACCAGATGGCCACTTTGAGAATGGTGGTTGAACAGGGTCTGGAATGGAGTTCACCACTGTACATCAGATTTGTGGACTGTGAAGGGGCATTTGACAGTGTGGACAGAGGGTCACTTTGGAAATTGATGGGGCATTGTGGAGTTCCCCTGAGGATCATTAATTTAATAAAGAAAACATGTGAGGACGTGACATTCGGGGTTCTTCACGAGGGACAGCTTGCGGAACCGTTTGGGATAAGGACAGGAGTGTGACAGGGATGCCTCTTGTCTCCATTTCTTTTCTTACTGGCAGTGGACTGGGTTGTGAGATCATCGATGGCACACAACGAAAATGGAATCCAGTGGACTCTGACTGAGCAGTTGGATGATCTGGATTTTGCTGATGACTTGGCTCTTCTGTCCCATGGCCATAATCAGATGCAGGGCAGGTTGAAAACACTCGATGAGAGGTCACGGCGGTTGGGTCTGAGGATACACAGGGAAAAGACAGAAATAATGAGAATAAATGCAGGTAATGATAGCAGGGTTGAACTTGAGGAAACACCAATGCAGGATGTAGAATCATACACATATCTTGGCAGTAATATAGACAAAGTTGGAGGGACGGACAGCGATGTCAAAATAAGAATACAAAGGGCGGGAGGAGCTTTCATTGCATTGGAAAATATATGGAGATAAGAGAAATCGGATCCAACACAAAAATAAGAATCTTCAACTTAAATGTGAAGTCAGTCCTATTGTATGGCTCTGCGACATGGAGAACAACAAAGACAACAACCAAAAAGCTACAGACTTTCATAAATGGGTGCTTGCATAGAATAGAGGGATTAAAATGGTATGACAAGGTTATCAACGTGGAACTGATGACAAGAACTAGACAAGTGCCAGTGGAACAAGAGATGAGAAGAAGATGATGGCGATGGATAGGACACACACTGAGGAAACCTGTTGATAGCATTACAAGGCAGCCCTTGTTCTGGAACCCCCAGGGCAAGAGAGGTAGAGGTAGACCAAGAAGCACATGGAGAAGAGAGCTGGAAACAGATGTGAAAATGATGAGGAGAACGTGGAAAGAACTTGAGATGATGGCACGTGACAGGAGGACTCGGCATGTGTTTGTTGAAGGCCTATGCTCCTTTGGGAGTGGAGGGTTATGAAAACTGAAAGGGAAACTAAGAAGGGCTGGACCAACTGTAACTACACAGAAAAGGTTCGACATCAGCAAATTGAAGGACCCCCTTACCAGAAAAGCTTTTGCGGCTGACATAAAGCAACGATATCAATTTGCCAAAAGTCAAGAAAAGACATTGACTGATGATATAGACCAGAAATTCAACACCATTTCAACAAATAAGGAAAGCAGCAAATCATGCTTGGGATTCCAGGAAAGGAAGAAGCAAGACTGGATAATACCAGAAACATTAAACACCATAACACTGAGAAAAGAAATGAAAAGAAAGAAAACAGAAGCGAAGTCCCCCAGGTTAAAGCAACTATATAGCGAACAGTACAGTCAGCTGGACAAGAAAGTTAAATGCCAAACCCGAGCCAACAAAAGAAATTTCCTAGACGATCTTGCAAGACAGGCAGAAGAGGCAGCACTGAGAAATGAACAAAGCACAGTATATAAAATAACTAAATTCATCAGCGGAAAACGAGGTGCAAACAATATTACATTAGTAAGAGATAAGCAAGGAAATCTCATCATGACAGCAGAGCGACAGGAAACAAGATGGGCAGAGCACTTCAGAGAAACTCTGATCAAGGAACCACCAGAGACACAATTGAATGTTCCTGAGGCTGAAAATGATCTAGATGTAAATACAGACATTCCACGAAAAGAAGAAATCATCACAGCAATCAAAGGGTTAAAGAATGGAAAAGCTCCTGGCCATGATAACTTTAATGCAGAGTTATTTAAGACAGACCCGGAGCTAGCAGCAGAACTATTAGAACCACTATTTGCACAAGTCTGGAAAACGGGGACAACACCATCATCATCATCATCATTTGTCATCTCCACAACGAAGGTTGGCTGTAATGGATCTCCAACGTCTTCTGTCTCTTGTCTTGGTGGTGCACTCTGATAGACTCTTTCCTGTCCATCTCTTGATGTTATCTTCCCACTTATAGCGTTGTCTTCCCCTTGCACGTTTGCCTTCAACTCTCTCTTCTGTTATGGTCTTCTGCAAGGTGTTATGCCTTTTTATGTGGCCAAAGTATTTTAGCTGCCGAACTTTGACCTCCCTCATTAGTTCTCTTTTCATACCTAGATTTTCTAGGACCTCCTTATTTGTTTTCATCTCTTTCCATGAGATACGCCCCATTCTTCTATATATCCACATTTCAAGAGCCTCAATTCTTTCTTCCAAATGCTTATTCATCGTCCATGTTTCTGCACCATACAGAAATGCAGAATATATATAACACTTTATGATTCTCAGTTTTAATTTGTGAGATAACTGTTTGGATGTCAGTATATGTTTCATGTTGTTGAATGTAGCTTTGGCCATTCCTATTCTCTTCTTGATTTCTGTTTCACATCTGCCATCTTCTGTTATTATATGACCAAGATATACGTAGCTCTTGACTTGTTCCAGGATTTTCCCATTTACGCTTATCTTTAATGTGGGTTTATCGTTTGTTTTGCTAATTATCATAGTTTTTGTTTTCTCAATATTAATGTCGAGTCCATATTCATGACTTATGCTGTTCACTTGCTTCACTAGTTCTTGTAACTCCTGTTCGCTTTCAGCTAACAACACGGTATCATCTGCATATCTAAGGTTGTTTATTGACCTTCCACTGATGTTCAGTCCTGGTATTTCCTGTATCTGTTTGAAAATTTTTTCGGTGTATAAATTAAATAGGCAAGGGGACAGCACACAACCTTGTCTGACACCTCTTTTTATGTCTATGTATGGTGAATAATTCCTTCCAGATCTTACTGTGGCAGTTTGCTCCCAATAAAGGTTACTGAGTATTCTTATATCTTTTCCATCAATACCTATGTCTTTGAGGCATTCAATTATTTTCTCATGATGGACTCTGTCAAAAGCCTTCTTATAGTCAATGAAGCACATATACATACTTACAACACCATCAGAGTGGAACAAAGGAATAATTGTCAAATTGCCCAAGAAGGGAGATCTTGCAGACTGCAATAATTGGAGAGGAATCACTCTTCTCTCAGTTCCCAGCAAAATACTAGGCAGGATAATTATACAGACAATTTCAAAAGCAGTAGACCACAAACTGAGGAAAGAACAAGCAGGATTTAGAAAGAACAGAAGATGTGTAGATCATATATTCACTCAGGAACATTATAGAGCAGTGCTCAGAATGGCAAAGACGGCTGTACATTAATTTTGTTGATTTTGAAAAGGCTTTTGACAGCATACATGGAAAATACTGAGGGCTTATGGAATTCCAAGCTGCATAGTGTCAATCATAAAAAGCCTCTCTATGCCAACTTTACGTGTAGTGTTGGGCAGAGCAACCTAACCTTCGAGGTGAAGACAGGAGTATGACAGGGATGCCCCTTATCAACCACTCTATTTTTAACAGTCAAAGACTGGGTGATGCGCCAGACAACAGAGGGCAGTCCAAGAGGAATAAGATGGACAACATTTTCTACATTGGGAGATCTGGAATATGTAGATGACATTGCAATGCTAGCACATTCACATCAACACATCCAGGAAAAAACGGATAGACTTAATAAGTTTAGCCAGCAGGTGGGCTTGAACATCAATTTAAAGAAGTCTGAGGTCATGACGCTCAATGTGAGCAACCCTGAGCCCATATCAGTAAGGAATCAGGAACTGGTACAGACAGATACCTTCACATACCTAGGAAGCATAGTAACACCAGACAGCGGGGACCCCTTTGCCATCACAAGAACAGCTATGCTTTGGACCCCTGAAGGAAAACAAAAGAGAGGCCGACCAAAAACAACCTGGCGGAGGACTGTGGAGGCTGAGATGCAAAGAATGAACCAGAGTTGGGGCACTGTACGAAGGATGGCCACCGACCGAGCAAAGTGGAATCAATTTGTTGTTGCCCTACAAGACGCCACTAGGCGTGATGGCCACTGACTGCTTTGACGGTCGGCGGCTAAGGATCAAGAAGAAGAAGTTTATTTACACAATACAATAAATTACATATCAAAAATAAATAACGTGCGTGGTCGCACATCTGAAACAGAACCCAAAACAATTAAAATGACATACAAATGGTAAACCCAAAATGTTACCCTCCCCTCAACCTGCAGGAAAGAAAGTTAAGGGTTAAACAATCGAATTTACTCGGTGGGGTCTCTAACTTGAGAGCCACCACTCCTAACTATCTTAATATTAAATTATATATATATATAAATCAAACACCACTGTCTGGATGTAAACCTAACTAACACAAAATCTGAAAAAAAGAACTTCCTAAATTCTGTCTCTCCTCTGTTTCTGTTCTGACTATCTGCCTCTATAACTTCTATAACTTCTGTCTCTCCTCTGTTTCTGTTCTGACTATCTGCCTCTATAACTTCTATATCTTCTGTCTCTCCTCTCTAAAACATTCGGAAGGAATTTTGACCCTATCTCCTCCCATGAATATTGCACATGATGACTTGGCTTCTAGAACTTCGTTACTTGACTCGAAATGTAGCTGCTTCATTGCTGACGAACCTTAATTCAATGGTCCTGTTACCCCTCTTTGGGTTTAAAACCGTCGGCTTTATTATGGCCGAATTTACACAAACACAACCAAACCCAACCTCCAGGCCACTCACCTTTTTGGAGTGGTATAACAAGCAAAGAGCTCTAGATTTTGTAGATAAACGAGTTCCCGCTAAAGCATGGGGCTTCACTGCAAGAGAACTGCTATCTTGATCTGGTGCAGACATACTTGGCACCAGTAACTACCGCGTCACCAATTTTCTTTCGCCTCTGGCGATGCCTCGACCCCTCGACTCCTGTGAATGGCCGACTTTCTTGGCAACCTGTAAGGCAAATTGGCACCGCTCCCTGCGTGCCGTGAAAATTGCTGTAAACAAAAGAATTAACAACTAATGTATGACAACTTCAAAAATAAACTCATCTCTAACACATAAACACTAGAGATGGCTACTGTGTGTATGTGTTGAAACAGCAGAATGTCCGAAAGATTCGACACACAGCCTGCTTGTTGTTTTGAAGTAGTTTCAGTTCCTGTCTGCCTCGCTGTTTTGCAGAGACACACTGTCTCACTGTCTCACCATCCGTGGGCCTTTGTAAAATTTGAGTAAACCGTTCGGAACATTAGTATGGAATATCAAACATGTCATATTTTTCAGGGATGTGTTATGATGACTTGATTTTACAAGTGATATTACCTAACTAAAGGTCAAACTACCCCACTTCACCACTGTCTGTTCAGGAAACCCCAGACGCAGCTGACCTAAATCTTTTGCGCTAGTCCCAACAATTCATTCGCTGAAGGAAAACTCCTGTACTAAAATTCCTAGGCCTGCTTTATATTACAGACTGACCCTGGTGAGTCTTTGATGAACACAAAATTAAACTAGACCTCTCTAGGAATAATAAATCTCATCTCCATATTATTTATTATATCCCTCACCATCCGACTACATAACAATTAAATGCCCAATAAAATAACATACACAAAATTAAATGCCCAATAAAATAATGTACACACAATTAAATGCCCAATAAAATAACGTACACAGAGTTAAATGCCCAATAAAATAACATACACACAATTACGCTAGCGTATTTTACACTACAAATATTATAAATCGAGGTTACCTATATGTATATATCGGACCTCACAATTACAATATTGATATAGCCTAAGGACTTAACCTTATACAATTAATTTCACAAACCCGTTACACACATGATAGATATTGCTACTCGTCACAGAAAGTTATAAGCACACTTAAAGTTCTATTACTTCGTTAAGATAGTAATTGATGGCACTTCGAGCTAAATTAACTTTAATTAATTTCCCAGTAGAAAACTTTACTCTAACGTGCTAAGATTTATTCTTTAAAATGAACTATAATTACAACGCTAATAAGTTTTATGGACATACCCAATTACCGTGTTTCATCCGCTTGGAGCAGACAATAATGCTTAGATTCACGGCAGTAAATTTTGAACACCATAGAGGCTGCTACTTGATTTACTTGATTATTTATCGTACCAAAAAGCTGATGCAACCCCCCACGCTATGAGGGAGTCATCGCTTGGCTTCGCTCATAGACCAATAATATTTCGGCATTTAATAAACTATTGAAACCCGCCAATAATATCGCAACAAATACATGACTCATGTTTATTCTGCTTGTGCGTGGAAAGAATTCCATAAGTTGTATCACCTACTACCGTTTGCGTTAGCAAAATTAACTTTGATTCGTTGTAACGTAAGTTCGACGTACCTGGGTAGTGTTCTCTCCCCCCCCCCCCCCCCCCCCCCCCCCCCCCCCATCCCCCGTTTAAATGGGTGGGTGTTTTATTACGTCAGACAATTTACCCATCCTAAATAATGACACGCTCACTGCTTACTAAATAAAAATGAACATGATTATATTACAAAGAAAAGCCTATGTGAACGCAATTACTTTAGAGGAAAGAAGACTGGTGAAAAATCTTAAAATTAAAACCCACCGTAATTCCTCTAAACTGCACTCAAAAATTACATAGAGAAAAAGATAATTACACAGAGAAACGAATGGGGCCTATTGAAAAATAAAATTACAGTACTGCATCACAGATACCACGAACATTGTAGAATTGTAAATATATATGCCTGTTGATGAAAAGTTCTACAAGTAGCATTTCAAGTTTCAAATAAACTTATGTTGAATTTGACTACACTGTCCATACATTCAATCTCTGTTGGATATTTTAAATGTTGTTGATCTGCAAATTGAATCAATACATGCAACAAACGCTCACTCACATTAACACCTAAAGAGGATACGAACGAACCTGGGAAGACATAAATACAGTCTTCCAAGAAGATAACATCTCTGGCGGTCAGCAAGCCAGTAAATCCTTGACTTGGAAGAAAAACAATAATAACATAAAACTGCCATTCCCACGGCTACAAAAGCAGTGAGAGACAAGTATGAAAGCTTGATCGGACCGAGAAATAGGAGTAGAAAGGGTCACCTCAGACAAAGGAGTGTAGGGTGTTAAGACCACCTAAATTAGTGGTAGGAAGATTACTTCTTGGTTTGTTCTGTTGAGTTAGTGGTAAGAAGATTATTTCTTGATCTGTTCTGTTGAGTTAGTGGTTTGATGGATGCATATGAAAAAAAAAATAGAAAAAAAGTGTTTCGTCTTACGAGGACAAAAGACAAAGAAAATAGCCAACATTGTGGCCACAAGGCCTTCATCAGGGAAAGGAAAGAAAGTGAGAGCTAAATAGAACACATAAGAATCTAAATAAAATAAATATAAAAACTGGGTACTTCCTTAAAGGCGGCTAAAACCTAGCACCCTGCCAAAGGGAGAACGCGTCAAAAGCAAATGAATTAGTTGCCACTTCTGGATGTAAACAGTAGATACTAAGACGTTAAGTAACGAAACTGAACAGGAAACTACCCAAACTTAGTAATAATAAGTACTAGAGATAGAGGAGGACAGAATGAGAAGATCAAGAAATAATCTTCCTACCACTAATTCAGCAGAACAGATCAAGAAATAATCTTCCTACCACTAATTCAGCAGAACAGATCAAGAAATAATCTGCTGCTGAATCAGATGTGGATATTGAATATGAACCCAGTTTAGACTCGTGACAGCGGCTCTGACAAAATTGAATCTAGTGAAAGTATTAATGAAACTGATGACAGATCAAATGAAATAGACTTGTAATCAAAGTACACTTCAATTTAAATATGTGACTTTGTAGTAAGCCCTGGACCTAAACACACTCTAGATCTAGATGCTGCCTCTTATGATTACTTCATTGAAGAATGTTATCAAAAGGGCTCAATACAAACAAGGAAAAAGTAACAGTAAACAACAACTTATGCAAATGCATATGCGAAAAAAACGATGTTTTGTTTTCTCAAAGAACAAATCAAACACACATTCTGGGCATTCTACATAATAATAATAGCCCCTTCAGTCATAACTGACTATGTGAATATGCCCCTGAGATGACAGCCCTCAGCTGCTTATTTTCCTGGTGTTCCTTTCGACGTTTTCTCCTCTCTTCTGCTTGCTGTGAGAGCTTCTTTTCACTCAATCTGAGCTGGCGTCGTAGAAAGCATCGCCTCTTGGTGTGGTCAGCAGCTTCATCCTCCCAGGTTGCTGGATTTATGTCCAGTGCCCTCAAGTCTTTCTTGTACACATTCTGCAGAGACTGTTTATGACTGCCCAGTGTGCAGAATTCATTGGTCTGTTCATAACGTCATGAGTAGTTATGTTTCATTAATAACAGTGAATGTTTATATCTTTCATGGTAACGAATTAGCACAACAAACGTTCAAAAATTTAAATAACAAATATTTTTTTACCATATTAATAAAATTGTCATTGAATAATACTAATATATACAGTTATTAAGAATGCTGCAGATGTTACATGATTCATTCCTGTGTTTTTAAAACTAATAAATATAATATTAGCTCAGTTTTTTTTTTAAATGAATTTTTGTAGACGGTCACTGTATTAAACAGTGGAGTTGCTCCCCTTGCCTTGAACGTTAACACATTAACTACCGCGAGCCGGTTGGGCCGACTTTTGAAATCCTATCATTTGGACCACGAGCCGCTCAGAGCGTCGATCTATTTTTAGTAATAAAACGAATGAAAAATGTACTGAAACACTTTCTGATCTGGTTCGAGATTTTAAATTGCTACCGGAAAACAAATTCCCAAAGCATAGTTGTTGTAGAACACTGGAAAATTGATATTATGTTCATATTTTTCAGCATTTTGGGTTAGTTACCAAATCGTGTAAAACTGTTTACCATGGCAAATAGTGATAAGACCACAAAAAATGCTTGTACATCTCGTCTAACGGCTGAATAGGCTAGAAACTTGTTTCAACAATTCACTGATAGATCTAGCGATGAGGACAAGAGTGAAAACGGTGTGCACATTGATTGAAATAGCGATTTTGATAGAGATGGGGCGCAAGCAGTTATAATTGTGATAATATTGCAAGTCCTCTGCCAAACAATTACGAAAACTACAGCTTACTTTGTGCAAACACCTACAGGATGAAAATGGGGAAACATTTAATTCAGCCACAGTGTGTTTTTCAATACGGTAGTTAATGTGTAAAGATAAAGATATAATAAAACTGGACAGGACAGGACAGTAAAGAATTAATCTCCTTACACTCTCTGGGGGGAGGGGGAGGCCACTTGGGTCATGACTCCCAAGTGTCCGCCTCCTGTTGTCTGTGCAGAGAATCGATCCTACTCCACAGTGGTTGCAGCATTCAACTTCAGTTTAGCTGCCAGCTGGAGGCAATTATGAAAAAGATAAAGAAATAATCTTCCTAACAGTAACTCAGCAGAATAGATCAAGAAATAATCTTTCCATCACAAACTCAACAGAACAGATCAAGAAATAATCTTCATATCACTAACTCAACTGAACAGATCAAGTAATAATCTTCATATCACTAACTCAACAGAACAGATCAAGATATAATCTTCATATCACTAACTCATCAGATCAAGAAATAATCTTCATATCACTAACTCAACTGAACAGATCAAGTCTTCTTCTCCTTCTTCTCATTCGCTGTTGTTTAGTAATGTCTACGCAAGAAGTCCGGTTCTCTGGATGTATGTTGCTGTGGTTGAAAGTTCGTCAAGACTCCCAAACAGCTTTGTGTGGATGTGCGTCTTTATGGGCCAATGTTCAGTTCGCAATTGACTAAGCATGTGGCAGTCTTGCAGGATGTGTTCGGCTGTCTGTGCTGCCTGTCCACACGTACATAGGGGTGATGGGACCAATCTCAGTCTGTATAAGTGACTGTTCAGTCTGTTATGTCCTGTTCTAATACGGAACAGAATCACCTGTTTTGCTCGATCAAGATAGTGATAGTTGTCTCTTTGTTGGTCAATTTTCCTGATAGCCTTGATAAGGGTCTTCTTGTCCTGGAATGTGATTGTTTGTTCTTTTTGTTCCTGTGTTGCTCCCTCTTTTGCTAACGTATCTGCTCTCTCATTTCCTGGTATGCCACAGTGTGATGGTATCCACTGTAGCACGACCCTTCTTTTGATATTTACTTCGCATAGGGCTTTTTTTAAATTCTGGCAGTTTATCACTGTTGAGGGCTTGCAGAACTGACATTGCATCGGTAAAGAATACAACCTGCTGACATTGGCTTATTGTGTTATTTATTATTCCTGCAGCAATGCTTAAGGCCTGTACTTCAGCAGAGTAGTTTGAACAGAATATTCCAGTAGGTGAACAGATCGATTCGTTTTCTTTGTCTGGATAAACTACATAAACTCCTGCGCCTCCGTTCTTCACTGCTCTGGTTGCAGATCCATCAGTATATACTTGGATCCATGCTTCTCTGGGGTGTAGTTCTTCAATCATGTCACATGCTGCTATTTTCCTTTGGAGAGTATTTAGCTCTCCAATGGGGCAGGTAGTAGTTATGGAGGTCTTAATTCTGAAATTTTAATGTTGTTCCCATGGGGTTGGGAGGAGTGTGGGAATTATTTCCTTAGTGATGTCTGGTAGTTCATCCTTGTATGTTCTAATTAGTTTTTTGGACCAGTGCACAAAACTGCTTCTCTTCAACCTCCCACTGGCTAAATCTCTAAATCTAGTTTTCATTGGATGTGCTGGCATGTTCTTGTACTTTTCTGCTTGGATCAGGGTCTTAGTGTCTCGTCTGTAGAATAAAGGTGGAATGCCTGTGATTTTTTTCCATTTCGTTTATTGATGTGGTCTTCATGGCACCCGTGATCAACCAAAGCGCTTGATTTTGTACCTTATCAAAGGCTTGTAGGTGTGATTTGGCTGCTGTAAACCATGCTGCTGATCCGTACTCTAATATAGGTCTCATTGCACCTGTATAAACTTTCTTTAGTGTTGTTTTGTTAGCTCCCCATCTTGATCCAGCTATTTTCCTCAGTATGACAAGTTTTCTTCTCGCTTTGGCCTCTGTTCTCTCGATGTGGTGCCTCCATGTCATTCTCTTATCTAATGTAATGCCCAAGTACACCAGTTCCTCGTCTGTTTGGACATGTATATTTCCAAGTCGTATCTCTCCTGCGTTGTCTTTGTTTGAGAGCGTGAAAAGTGTTGTTGAGGATTTTTCAGCATTGATCTGCACCATCCATTTCTCTGCCCATGCTGCTATGTTGTCTGCTGCCCTTTGTATTTGCTTATTAGCAATAGTTAGTGTCGTAGATTTTAGATAGGAGAATTAAGACTTGGGTTGGTCCCTTCTGAATAGCTTAGAATGAGTGATAGATACAGTGAGAGCTGGTGAAAAGCAATAGAATTTCCACACGTGAGATGATAGAATGTGATATAGAGGCTGTCTTTGAGAATCGAGATAATCTTCTCTCTCTCACCTATCTTCTACGACCGCTTTTAAAGGCGTCAGACAGTCTAAACACAGATATATATATATTAATATATCTCTATCTACTCAAGGGCACGCACATATACGTGACGACAGTTAAACACACAAACGTGGGAAAACTATAACAATGATATATATATTTATTTTAGAACGAGCTGACCAACACGATTATTAAGTTCAAGAGAGATTTTAATTATCATTTAAAATCTTCTCACAACACCAAAGAAATACATCAAGGAAAAAATATACAAATAGTCATAAAATTCAAGAAAATGCTACAAGGATGATAACCCATTCGAATCTTACTCTAGGTTTAGCCCACAGCCCCGTTAAGAGAACAGATGATGGCCCAAAGAGTTATAGATACATAGGGTTGAGTCTAAGAGGTTTCTTTCCTTCTCGTAAATGTATGAACAGAGTTGGATAATCTGATTTAGCCTAAGAAAAAAGAAACTCTAGCATTTGTAACAAATTCTGCAGATTAAAAAAAGTTAAGACAGCAAATGGGTGACAATAATACCCCGGTAAAATAACACTCTGACCTGTGTACTCTCATTCATTCAGCCATGGCCTTGCTCACACATATATACTCACAACTTTGCTCGCTGCCTCTGGGAACATAATAATTCTAGGACCTTCACACAGACCCGAAAATGCGGTCATCGACCAAGAAACCCCCAGTTCCAAAAGACGCACTGAACTCTCTGTCTCAGGGAAACGATTCCTTGGGTGTTCTAATTTTCTTCCGAATGTCTGATTAAGTCACATAAAATTTGTCCAGGCACGAAAGTTAGCAGAGCACAATGTCATTAGCTTTGGATTCTAGGATTTAAGGAATGTCAGATCGGTGTCTTCTTTCAGGCAGGTACTATATTTGGTCACCACAATACTAATCACAATCTCTGTCGGAATGTTAATGTTATTCTTGTAATATTCTCTCGCCGCCAGGCAGCATGTACATTTAAATTTGTGAAGCAATATGAACTGGCTCAAAAGCCCAATATATATTTCTAGTCTTTAGAAACCGTTAGTGGGATTATTATTACTGTCTCTCTCTGATGGCATATGCACTGTCAGACCCGTGTTACTTGAAACAAAAAAACCCACGTGGTTAAAGATAGGAAATGTCTATGCTTCTCACAAATATGTCTCTCAGGCTACTAAACGCTGGCAAGTTGGGTACCACCGTTTCACTATATAAAATGGAAAGAACACATATCAAATAATTTACATATATGTACTCATTATAAATTACATTTTAAATAGCAAGCCGACCGCTTGACTTATAATTACAACTTCCCGTAAAGTAAGTTATATAAAAATCAATCATCAGGAATTAGGAATATCTTCGTATTCCGTCAATATTCACTGATGTCGCATCTAACATTTATAAGTTAGTTATTAAAACAGTTTCGACTGAGTATTTAACAGTTAAAGTAAACTCATTTCAGCTACTTGTTTAGTAAGCTAAAAATATAATTTATTTTGTATTTCCACTGCAACTCGTCGATTAAAGAAATAACAAACTATCAAAATATTCACTCTGCACACAGAACTAGTTTAAAATGAAATCGGCGATTTTAACACTAAATCACTTCACAAAATACTAGAGATCTATTATATATAATATTCACCTCAAACACAGAAGACTAAGAACTTAAACCATTTCGACCAAACTAAAGGCCATCTCTATTTACAGAGATTATTTAGAAATCGAACGAAGGTTGTTCTAGTCTAACTGCAAAGTTACTGAGTGAAATGAAATAGTTTCAAACGTGGGTTAATATTTTAAACCAGACAAAGGATGAACTATCTCCCCCGCCCCGATCTCTCCCCCTTCTCATAACAGCTACGTTTAACTTAGAGGCGTGTCGTAACTGCCACCAGTGCGATTACGCACCTGCGTTAACAAACTGACTGGGAAAAGCGCGTGTCAGTTGCACATCTCAGACAACCGTCTGAAACTGCGACTATAAGGTGTAAATATTCGTTCCTACTTAAGCGTTCGGCCGATGCGACTCGTTGTAGACCGGTGAAAATGCAGATGGATGTCGGCTCTCTCTTAGCATTCTCACGCGTTTACGTCGAGAATCTAACTCAGGAGTGTCGTGTCATCTGAAGGTGCAGACCCAAGTCGGCTCGATGTCTGAGATGGACTGCAACTAAATCGCACTTCACGTCTGACTGACATCTATGTAATAGAATTACGTATCCCAGTATGAGAAAAAACACAAGGTAAAGTTTGAGAATACTGAAGAAAATATTTTTCGCAAACAAGTGATGCGAAAAATACAGGAAAAACAAGTAAGGAAAGATAATAAAGTAAAGGATGCGGGTGAGAGAATAGGAAGAAGATGTAGGCAATTTAATGATATAAAGACCTACGTGACAGTTAGATGTTCTTCTACACACCACACCACCAAGTCATCAGCGTATAGGGCAGCTCTCACACCTTGTGGCAGATCGTGGATGAGGTCATTGATGAACATAAGGAACAGGGTGGGAGACAATACTGAGCTTTGAGGAACTCTATGTTTTAGGAGGATTTTCTTGCTGTTGTGGCCTTCCATGGTGACTCTTGCTTTCCGATAGTGTAGGAATGATTGGATCCATTTTCTCACATTACCCTTGATTCCGTTTCTTTGCAGTTTTACTATTAACCCGTCTTTCTATACTTTGTCAAAAGCTTTTTGGAGATCTATCCATAGGGTAAAGACTTTTTTCTTTTCTTGAAAGGCATCTTCAATGATCTGGGACAGGTATGTGATTTGGTCTTCTGTGCTGCTGCACTCTCTAAACCCTGCTTTGTTCTGGCACTAAAATTTTCTCGGATTCCAAGTACCATTTCAATCTTCTGTTGATCATCCTCTCCATTGTCTTACATACACAGCTAGTTAGGCTTATTGGTCTGTAACTGGTGGCCTTCGTGTTATCTTTTTCTTTCTTTATGATGGGACACATGAGCGCCTCTCTCCATGTCTGTGGCACACTGCCTGTCATCCAACTGTAGTTGTATATTTGCAACAGTTTGCTCATTGCTGTAAATCCTAGGTGTTTTAGCATTTTGTTGGTTATACCATCCGGGCCTGGTGATTTCCTGTCTTTAAGTTTCCACAAGGCTGTTTTTAACTCTTCCATATTGAATGGTTTGGGCATAACGTTCGGACTGTTTTCATTAATTCTAGTGTGGATTATTTCTTGACGAATGTCTCGTCTGCGTAAATTGACGGAGATGTTACTTTCATTTCTGTAGGATTCCGCAAATATGTCTGCTGCTTGTTTGCCGGTATATAGTTTCCCTGCATCGTCTAGTGTAATTGTTTGTCATTTAGAATTGTTATCCTCATTCAATAGTTTAGTGAGTTTCCACAACTTTCTCCCTTCCTTTTCAAGGTTTAGTTTACAGGTTTATTCCTTCCAGCTTCTCCTCTGGGCTTCTAGTTTTCCTTTGATGAATTTTGCTTTTGCCTTTTTTAGCATGATATGGTTCTGTTGGGATGGTTGTACCTCTGCAGTGTGCCTTGCTTCATTCATTTCTTCATGTAGGTTTTGTAGTGTGTTGGACCAATATGGTACATAGTTCTTCCTCGCTCCTCTCGGTATAGTCTCCTTTGCCGCTTTGAGTATTCCATCATTAAAATCCCAGATGACTCTGTTAATGTCTCTGTCTAGTACCCTAATATCTTTTGTAAGCAGATTTGCTCTGTGTTGGTAAATGGACCAATTTGCTTTTTTATAATTCCATCTTGACTGACTTGGACTTGTATTAATTGTTCTATTAATTTTGATGAATACAGGGTGATGATCACTTCCACCGAGTTGTTCTCCTATGTCCCTTTCCACTATCCCAGCCAAATCAGGTGTGCAGAATGCCTGGTCTGGGGTAGAGGTGCTATGCCATCTTCTGGAGTAAAAGGTTGGAGGATCATTACGGTTGTTTAGAAGGGTTAGGTTATTGTCGTCTTGCCAGTTTTCTATCTCTTCACCCCTTCTATCTAGCTGGTTGTATCCCCAGCTTTGGGAATGGCTGTTGAAGTCTCCCACCACGAAGAAGTTGCCACTGGAGACGTCTATACTAGCCATGTTCAGTGGTTTGTCACTGGGGCAGTAGAAGTTTAGGAGATCTAGTTCCAGAGTGTTATGTTTAAGATGGATTACTTGGTATTCTGCACCTTCTTTATATGTCTTGGATTCTATAGCGTTGAGGTTATTCCTTATCAGTGTTAGTATGCCACCCTTCTTCCGATCTTTTCTGTCAACTCTGAAGCATTGATAGCCCCGTATCTTAAAATGTTTTCCTTCCTGTAGGTGGGTTTCTTGTATGCAGCATATGCTAATTTCTTTCCGAAATAGGGTATTTTCTAGTTCAGTCTTTTTGTTGTTGACTCCCTCTGCATTCCAATGCATGACATTCAGAGGGGTCGTCATCTTATCTGGTTGCCCAGTTACTTTCCCCTTCCGCCTCCTGGCTCCACTAGGCAGACTAAGGGGACCTCCAGTAGCTGAGGGTGGATTCTGTCGAGGCTCAGAATCCGGCACTGCTCCTGCCTGGAGGGACTTCACAGGGCGAGCACCATAACGATAATTTTTTGACATCTGTTGTGGAGACATATTAAACCAAGGCGGGTTGCTTGGTACCATGGTTGCTGGTGCGCCTCCTGGCCTGGTACCTCTGACTTCAGCACCTGTTTCTTAAGGCAGAGTGTGCTCATGCCTCCCCCTCTGGCTGGGGGATTTGACTTCACCTTTACCTCGTTTGCTGTCCCATCTTGCCTCCCGCTGGGGTTAATACCCAACATTCTGCAAGATTACTGGGTATAACGGGGTCCACCATGAGTAGGTGAGGTAGACTTGGGCAGGAGAGGCTAAGAGACATGTTTAGTCTTGTATTGCGCATCACTGCCCCATTTGGACCCCAAAGATCAAGTAATAATCTTCATATCACTAACTCAACTGAACAGATCAAGAAATAATCTTCATATCACAAACTCAACAGAACAGATCAAGAAATAATCTTCACATCACTAACTCAACTGAACAGATCAAGAAATAATCTTTCCATCACTAACTCAACAGAACAGATCAAGAAATAATCTTCATATCACTAACTCAACTGAACAGATCAAGAAATAATCTCTCCATCACAAACTCAACAGAACAGATCAAGAAATAATCTTCATATCACTAACTCAACTGAACAGATCAAGAAATAATCTTTCCGTCACAAACTGAACAGAACAGATCAAGAAATAATCTTCATATCACTAACTTAACTGAACAGATCAAGAAATAATCTTCATATCACTAACTCAACAGTACAGATCAAGATATAATCTTCATATCACTAACTCAACAGTACAGATCAAGAAATAATCTTCAGGCAGGCCACAGCAGATAGAGATCATCATTTTCCTTTGCACTCCTTATGAATCATGGAGCCACCACTGTAGCTAGTCCCCTTGCTGGAAGCCTGCACCAAACATTCACATGCTGTTGTAGTTATGGTTGTTTGACATGATGAGGTTGCCAGCCTTATGCACAACCTCATATTATTGCTTGAACTGAAATGCAGTATGTTTAATAAGCTGATGTGTGTATCTGTGACACAGATTAAATGACTGTTCAACATCTGTTAACATGAGTTCCCCACATATGTGGAACAGAGAAAGCAGATATAACCAGTACTAGTATGGTACAGAAAAGAACGATGCAGATATGCCAGTAACCTGAGGGTGGCCACTGCTTCCTTCAGACATATTCAAGTTGAAGTCTGAGCATGTTTGAAGAAGGAAAAGTATGGTGAAACTAAAGTGAATAGTATTCACATAGTATTTGTGTTTATAAAGAGCTGATATTTTGTTTAAAGTAACAAACTCACCTATTGTGTTATCCCTAGCTACCTGTGAAATGGTGAAGATAATGCAAGAAAATGGCGAGGTTGTTATTGTAGTAGGCAGTTCTGTGAACATAGACAACACCCCTATATTTATGCAGGCTGACTGCAGGTATACAAATATTTATCATGTTGTCTTACTAATAATAGTAGAATGTTCTGATTACGTTGTTTGAGGTGTACGTTGTCATTTATTCCTGTTTATTAAACATTTACTAAGTACAATTCTGATAGTTTTACTGTAGTATCTAATAATTTATTACCAATATTTACAACCTTTGTCCCATTTTCGGTGTATTTTTTAATGGTGTTATGGTTGTATTTATGAAGTAGATGTCATCTTGTAATTCTGAAGATTTTAGTATTACAAACTCATGAGTGAGGTCAAGATTAATAGTTTTTACAGACTTCATAGACTCTGAGGAATTTTCCTTCTGTTTATTTTTATATTTGTTATACATTTTTAATTGCAGTTCCTATATTTATTCCAAAAAGGTGAAATAACCATATCACAATTATTTGTATGAATTTCACAAGACAGGAACTACCCTAGACCACAGAAAAATTACAGCTTAATCCTGATACTATCAATTTAAAGAAGTCTGAGGTCATGACGCTCAATGTGAGCAACCCTGAGCCCATATCAGTAAGGAATCAGCAACTGGTACAGACAGATACCTTCACATACCTAGGAAGCATAGTAACACCAGACGGCGGGGCAGGCAAAGACATCAACATCAGAATGAATAAGGCAAGAACAGCCTTCTTTAGCCTAAATAACATCTGGAAGTCCTCCCAATACAGCACAAGCACAAAATTAAGATTATACCAGAGTTGCGTGCTTTCTGTGCTTCTCTATGGTGCGGAATGCTGGAGAGTCACAGAGAAGGAAATGTCAAAATTGTCCTCTTTTCACACAACATGCCTAAGAAAAATTCACCGAATCTTTTGGCCGAATACCATCACCAACCAAGATCTGCTTACTCGTAGCAAGCAAGAGGACATGCATACCATCATAGTTGGCAGACGCTGGAGCTGGGTTGGTCATGTCCTCAGAAGAGACCCCGATGCCATCACAAGAACAGCTATGCTTTGGACCCCTGAAGGAAAGCGAAAGAGAGGCCGACCAAAAACAACTTGGCGGAGGACTGTGGAGGCTGAGATGCAAAGAATGAACCAGAGTTGGGGCACTGTACGAAGGATGGCCACCGACCGTGCAAAGTGGAATCAATTTGTTGTTGCCCTACAAGACGCCACTAGGCGTGATGGCCACTGACTGCTTTGACGGTCGGTGGTTAAGGATCAAAGAAGAAGAAAGAAGAAGAATCCTGATACTGAGTGTTACGGGTTCCAAATGCTGTCACAGCTGGGAGTGGGGTTGATGATGAGCTGTCAACTTTGTTTAATGCTTTAATGCTCCCAAGGCACTTGCAGTGTATAAGTCTCTGACAACATAAAAACCCGACTCCTGGCCTTCGCGTGGTAGGGCTGTTTTAACTAACAGGAGAAGGGACAAGGAAGAGTCTATGGCACCCTGAAACCAGAATAATTTGGATAGATGAAGCTCATAAACCTGGGATGGCTACTCCTCTAGGAGAAGGAAGACCAGATTTTAAACCACCTATTGCCTTGCAGGTAGGCTGGAAGCAGCCAAGAGGTGCAGATATTTCAGCCCAGCTGTAAACCACGGCACAACAAGTCTACCTCATCATGCTAAAAAAAATTGCATGTATTAATAATGGAGGTGGCCTTTTGTTTGAGGAGTCAGGCAGAAGAAATACTGGGCCTCAAAGGGATCCACCTAGGGATACTACAGGGTGGTTGAAAAGTCACATGAGTTTTTAAACTGTTTAAATTGACTATGGGAATGCGCACTTGTGGTGACAGCCCTTAGCTGCTTATTCTCCTGGTGTTACTTTCTACGTTTTCTCCTCTTGCAGTGAGAGCTTCTTTTTGTCTAATCTGAGATGACAACATAGAGAGCACCACCACTTGGTGCAATCAGCAGCTTCATCCTCCCACCAGGTTGCTAGATTTATGTCCAGTGTCCTCATGTCTCTCTTGTACACATCTTTGAACCTCAGCTGTAGTGGCCTGACTGTTTTATCCTCCCAGGTTGTTGGATTTATGTCCCGTGCTCTCATGTCTCTCTTGTACACATCTTTGAACCTCAGCTGTGGTGGCCTGACTGTTTTATCTTCCCAGGTTGCTGGATTTATGTCTAGTACTCTCATGTCTCTCTTGTACACAGCTTTGAACCTCAGCTGTAGTGGCCTGACTGTTTCATCCTCCCAGGTTGTTGGATTTATGTCCCATGCTCTCATGTCTCTCTTGTACACATCTTTGAACCTCAGCTGTAGTGGCCTGACTGTTTCATCCTCCCAGGTTGCTAGATTTATGTCTCATGCTCTCATGTCTCTCTTGTACACATCTTTGAACCTCAGCTGTAGTGGCCTGACTGTTTCATCCTCCCAGGTTGCTAGATTTATGTCCAGTGTCCTCATGTCTCTCTTGTACACATCTTTGAACCTCAGCTGTAGTGGCCTGACTGTTTTATCCTCCCAGGTTGCTGGATTTATGTCTAGTGCTCTCATGTCTCTCTTGTACACATCTTTGAACCTCAGCTGTAGTGGCCTGACTGTTTTGTCCTCCCAGGTTGCTGGATTTATGTCCCATGCTCTCATGTCTCTCTTGTACACATCTTTGAACCTCAGCTGTAGTGGCCTGACTGTTTTATCCTCCCAGGTAGCTGGATTTATGTCTAGTACTCTCATGTCTCTCTTGTACACAGCTTTGAACCTCAGCTGTAGTGGCCTGACTGTTTTATCCTCCCAGGTTGCTGGATTTATGTCTAGTGCTCTCATGTCTCTCTTGTACACATCTTTGAACCTCAGCTGTAGTGGCCTGACTGTTTTGTCCTCCCAGGTTGCTGGATTTATGTCTAGTGCTCTCATGTCTCTCTTGCACACATTTTTGAACCTCAGCTGTAGTGGCCTGACTGTTTTATCCTCCCAGGTTGCTGGATTTATGTCTAGTGCTCTCATGTCTCTCTTGTACACAGCTTTGAACCTCAGCTGTAGTGGCCTGACTGTTTTATCCTCCCAGGTTGCTGGATTTATGTCCAGTGCTCTCATGTCTCTCTTGTACACATCTTTGAACCTCAGCTGTAGTGGCCTGACTGTTTTATCCTCCCAGGTTGCTGGATTTATGTCCAGTGTCCTCATGTCTCTCTTGTACACAGCTTTGAACCTCAGCTGTGGTCACCCAAGTGTTTTTTTGCCATCTGCCATTTGTCCATAGAAGATATATTTTAGGATGCGACCATCTTCCAGGCAGCGGACATGGCCAAGCCAGTGTATTCTGCACAGTCTAAGCAGTGCATATGTGCTTTGAAGGCCAGCATGTGACAACACCTTGACATTTGTCACTTTGTTCTTCCACGAAATACTTAGTATGTGGTGTAGACACCGTAGATGGAAGGTAGTGAGCCTTCTTTCTTGCTTATCATAGGTTGCCCACGTCTTGCCGTCATATAGAAGTGTGCTGGTGACGCAGGCATTATATACCACAGCTTTGGTCTTCATTGTGTGTTTAGAGTTTCCCCAAACATGTGTTGTGAGGTGGGCATAGGTAGCAGCAGCTTTGGTCTTCATTTTGAATTTGGAGTTTCCCCAAACATGCGTTGTGAGGTGGGCAAAGGTAGCTGCAGCTTGAATCTTCATTTTGTGTTTGGAGTTTCCCAAAACGTGTTGTGAGCTAAGCAAAGGTAGCAGCAGCTTTGGTCTTCATTTTGAATTTGGAGTTTCCCCAAACATGTGTTGTGAGGTGGGCAAAGGTAGCTGCAGCTTTGCCAAAGTGGCATCCATTACCTATACATAAAACAAATGTCTAAACAAGGAGCAGTAACTGCTGTTTGACAAATACATTTTTTTTAATGTTTTATTCCCAGAAACAAAATAAAATAAAATCCAAGTTGGCCATAAACTGACGTGATAAGAAACACCAAAAATAGCTGCATGCTATGAAATCATGTGTTGAACAGACATGATCTCATGCCAAGTTTGTAATGTTAATGTGACGCAGTATTTTATATAATAAAATAGCAGTAAATCCTCTTTATTTTGACATTTTTATTTTTGACATATAAATTAGTTGATATGAGTGAATAAATAAGAGTTTAAAAATACATGGTGACTTATCAGTCACCTTATAGTTGTCACCCTGTTACATCCTGAAAACGTAGCCTGGAGAAAATACTATTGGTCAAAACACCAGAGGAACAACAACTTCAAACATCCTCCAGTAGAATGCAAAGAATGATGAAGAAGAAACAAGTGCTTGCAACAAGACTCCATGCTGAAAATATCCATGTGACCTCCATCCAGCAAACTGATCTAAGCCACTAATACAGACTCCAAATAATAGGATACCAAACTGTAATGGTCAGCAGGGACAGACACAGAGGGAACATCCTTATTGTAACATGCAACTCATCACCAACTAAGGAAATACAAACCCAAACAAGAGGACAAACAGGAGTGAATATTTGTGATAGGTCAGGAAATTATTAGAATATTAATAGGTACCACAAAGTGCCCGCTTCGTGCTGTTGAAAACGGTTGAAACTGGAGAAAACAGAGGAAATTTGTCAAGTTTAAGTCGTCAAGTTTAAGTCGTCACTGTCCCTTTGCTATTAAGCGGATTGCAATAAAATTTATATCACGATACTCTTTATCTTCTCTTTTGAAGTTTATTAATTCCCAAAAATAAAAGCTATTGAAGTATTTTTTTACTAATAAAAACAAACAGCAACATTACGCGTAATTTGCCCCGGCGCGCTGTGAACTCTAAACGTTTTTGTCCCACCCCGCTTTATTCAAACGGGGATCTTTCCACCACCATACCACTAATTTGCATACTGTTTTCACCACTTTTAGGGGGAAAAGGGTAGCTTTAGTTTCATATATTGCAAACTGTAGAAAACAAAGTGGAAGACATCGATATCTCGAAGTGAAGTGGAAATTTTACCAAATTTGACATTTTAAATGGTATTATAATTCTTTGCAAGGTATGAGAAGATTCGGAAGCCATTTTTCTTTATTCGTGTAAAATTTCAAAGACTTCTGATATTTGGTGGTCGAGAGAATTGACTTTGAGTAAGTTCAGTAACGCTCAAGCTCAGCCAAGAATTTTAGCGAAGGATGGAGAGCGAGGCTGTTCCATCGACTGTGATAACTCCCGATGTCGATCAAGATCCTGACGCCACTTATATTGGCTCGTGTTCAATCTTCATCACATCTTCTGATTTGAGGATGACAATACGTAAGTATATCACTTATTAACAGTGTTTTGAACTTCAAATGTAAAATTTACAATAGTTTTTATATTATTTAGCAATTTAACACGATCGCACAGTTGGTGTAACAGCGTGGATTGAATGTGTTATCACCACTTCAGACATTCGCACATCAATCTAATTTTTTCACGAGCTTGAAAAGCAAAGAAAGTTACCAATTTGAATAAAAAATTCATGTTTTGATTAATTGGTAATTGAATGAAGGTTTCTTTTGCAACATAATATGGTGAATTATGATCTCAAAAGCGAAGGGTATCGCAATGCCCAATGCCAATGGCCGACATATTGAATCAAGGCTAGGAGACCGAAAAATACCATAACTAAAGTAGCTGATGCTCTACTGAAATGTCTGGACTAGCAGGCACTAGTTGATAGTCTTACCTCGAAAAGAAATATGTATAAACAGCTTTCATAAAATACACTTTAAATAGTTCCGACTCATGTATTCATATTAATTAATATACATTTTAATTTAAGCAGGCTGTGCCCTTTTCAAGTTTTAAGGTTAGTCCTGTTTTTCAAAACAATACATGTGTATATATAATATTAGTACACATAATGCTCTATACATGTAAAGAAAATTCACTTCTGGAATTTTATTGTTGCAGATTACTCGTACTACGATGAAATGAAAAACCATTTTTTAATGACTGGGAAGGGCCACCGTCCAAAGGTGCCAGCTATCAAATTGACAAACAAGATCCTTGCACAACTCTATTATCTGAAGGAGGATGGGAATGCAACATGGCTTGAGGTAGACTGCTTGTAGTGTTTTTTTTTTATTTTTATAAAGCTACAGACAGTGAGACAGACACTCAGACAGACACTTGGACAGACACTGAGACAGACACTCGGACAGACCACAAAGTAACACACTACAAACAGATAAAACTGCAAGTGAAATGGAGAAGAGGGAGGAGCAGATAGAATAAAAGTTGACAAGTAAAGAATGCAAGAGTGAAGAAGTAGAGAATACAAGAGTGAGGAAGTAGAGAATACAAGAGTGAGGAAGTAGAGAATACAAGAGTGAGGAAGTAGAGAATACAAGAGTGAGGAAGTAGAGAATGCAAGAGTGAGGAAGTAGAGAATGCAAGAGTGAGGAAGTAGAGAATACAAGAGTGAGGAAGTAGAGAATGCAAGAGTGAGGAAGTAGAGAATACAAGAGTGAGGAAGTAGAGAATGCAAGAGTGAGGAAGTAGAGAATGCAAGAGTGAGGAAGTAGAGAATGCAAGAGTGAGGAAGTAGAGAATGCAAGAGTGAGGAAGTAGAGATTGCAAGAGTGAGGAAGAACACAATAAGTGTGAATAAGTTTATAAGATGATTAGGAAACACGAATGAATGAATGATTTTTTGTATGTCCACATGTTCAAACCTTCGAACCCAGATAGACTAATGTTCATACTCATATCATCTATCCATCCATCAGGTGACTGCGTGGTTCCTCAAGCTTTTTCCTGCACAACCTGTCAATAAAGGAAGGCTGAAGCACTGAGTGCTGAAAGTCCTGCAAACTGCGCAGCATTTTCTACCTGTTGGCAATGATCATGAGCTGCAACAGTATTTAGTAAATGATGTAGATTTTGACGAGCTTCCTAAGCTACTCTCATCAATCAACTTGACTAGGAAAAACCTTTTGTCCAGTCCTGCTGACTACGAACCACCCCTTGACTTTGTGATGACCCATTCCATATTGGCAGCACTTGACATTTTCAGAAGTAAGGAGGGCCTTACAAATATATTTCTATGTTCCTGTGTGCAAAGACTCTTTAATAGACCATTTACCGATGCACAGATAAGAGCGCTAAGACAAAAAGTGTCAAGCTCTTGTAAACAAATTAAGGGTATAAAAAGGAAAAACATCAATATCGAAGACTTTTTGAGTCGACCAGCAATTGAAGCTATGACTGTGCTACCAAGAGAACAGGCAAACAAAGAAACATCCTGTACCTGTAGTGGCAAATGTGAAAGTCTCCAGAGTGGCCTTTCCTAATTAAAGCAAAACCTCAAGAAAGCTCAAGAGGTGATTGAGATGCAAGCAGGTGCAGATCACTGTCATCAAAGCTCAAGAGGTGATTGAGATGCAAGCAGGTGCAGATCACTGTCATCAAAGCTCAAGAGGTGATTGAGATGCAAGCAGGTGCAGATCACTGTCATCAAAGCTCAAGAGGTGATTGAGATGCAAGCAGGTGCAGATCACTGTCATCAAAGCTCAAGAGGTGATTGAGATGCAAGCAGGTGCAGATCACTGTCATCAAAGCTCAAGAGGTGATTGAGATGCAAGCAGTGCAGATCACTGTCATCAAAGCTCAAGAGGTGATTGAGATGCAAGCAGGTGCAGATCACTGTCATCAAAGCTCAAGAGGTGATTGAGATGCAAGCAGGTGCAGATTACTGTCATCAAAGCTCAAGAGGTGATTGAGATGCAAGCAGGTGCAGATCACTGTCATCAAAGCTCAAGAGGTGATTGAGATGCAAGCAGGTGCAGATCACTGTCATCAAAGCTCAAGAGGTGATTGAGATGCAAGCAGGTGCAGATCACTGTCATCAAAGCTCAAGAGGTGATTGAGATGCAAGCAGTGCAGATCAGTGTCATCAAAGCTCAAGAGGTGATTGAGATGCAAGCAGTTCAGATCATTGTCATCAAAGCTCAAGAGGTGATTGAGATGCAAGCAGTTCAGATCACTGTCATCAAAGCTCAAGAGGTGATTGAGATGCAAGCAGTTCAGATCACTGTCATCAAAGCTCAAGAGATGATTGAGATGCAAGCAGTGCAGATCACTGTCCTCCAAGAAGAGAGAGACAGTCTAATGTCACAAAAAAAACTGAAAGTGCTAGTGCTACAAAAAAGTTTCAACAGGAAATTAAAGACATTAAAACAAAAAATAAAGAACTAATAATTCAACTTTCAAATGTTAAAAATTCAAAAATATACATAAGGAATTATTATTTAAGGAAATAAAATAAGTATCTTAATGATAAAAATAAAGTTCTGGAAAAAGATATATTATTTTTACAATCAGAGAAAGGGACATTGAAAGAGATAACCAATAATTTAAAATCAAAGGTAAAAGTAGAGAAAACATTGAAAGATAGATTTAAAAAGAAACTGGAGAAAGAAAAATCAACCAATACATCTTTACTAGAAATTGTCAATGAGGACCAGAAAGAAATGAAACTTAAAGGTGAAAAACATAATCAGTTTTCTGACAATGTCCGTTTGACATACATGGCTCTGCAGGGAGAAGTAAATGTATCTGCATCCAACTGCTCAGATATTGTGCAGATAGTCAGTAAATATTTGTTTCATCAACATTTTACATTAACAGACTTGCCATCCGCTTCAATTGTTTTAAACTTTACTGACGAGGCCCATCATCTTGCAAAACATTATATTGTAGAGGCTATAGCCGAAAGTGAACATTTCACATTTGCGACTGATGGAACAAGTCGTCAGAAAAGACATTTTGTTGTGCGCCACATCACTTTGGCTAATGGTACGTCAATGGTTATTGGCTTTACAGAGGTTGCATCTGATGATGCTGAAACACTTCTGGAAATCACTGTTGACATGTTCAAAGAACTTTGCGATGTATATTGTTCTAGTGAGTCCAAAGATATAGATCAACTTCTCAAAGAAATTATAAAAAAAAGTGAAATGTTTAATGTCAGATAGGGCTGCTGTCATGAAATGTTATGACAGAAAGCTTGCTGAATTCAAAGAAGCCTTCTTGAGGGAGACGATATGTCAACTCATTTTTTATTTTGCAATGCCCACTTTCTTCTGGGCTTGTCTAAAGCCACCGAGGCAGCGTTAAAAGATATTGAAGAAGGCCTTGTTGGAGATGGGGAAGAGGTGCTAGGCAGAGATGCTAGTGGTGCGTTTTCAAGATTTTCAACTTCTGCTGAGAATGCTACATGTTGTTACATTCATACAGCAGCAGATGTGCTTGGACCCCATGGAGATGAAAATGGGTTCCATGAAGAGGGGTTGGCTTATTGCTCTCCTTTTGGAAAACGGTCCATTTTCACCAGCTTTAGGAGCAACCACTTTGTGGCGTCTGCCTATGCACACCACATGTTAGATTTTTTTAGTTTGAGTCAGTGCTGATAAATGCGGCACTATTGTGAATATTGAAAATGAGGTACACCAGAGAAATGACGTATAAATGTTTTGTGTAGTAACAAGGTGTTTACGAAAACAGTATGGCTGTGAACAGTGTGGCTGCTGTGTTTTGGCTGTGTCTCAACTTGCGTTCCAATGGGAACCCATTACAAAGTGTTCCCTTTCTTAAAGTATGTGGATGATATAATAAATGGATACTCTTGAAACAGGGTTAATCCTGTCATGATGATTTATGGAAAATATGGATCAATATATGCGAACGGATATGTATGCTACAATGGAATCAAATATGTGTATTAAAGAAAAATGAGTTCGTTTATGAAGGGAACGGCCTTAATTCCTTGTCGTTGGGTGGGCCAGTTACAGAGCCTGTATTTATGTTGTTGGATTTCGTGAGAATGCATATAAATGTTTTGAGGATTTCATCCTAGACGTAATAGAGCAACAAGCAGTAATAAATAACAACAGAATGAGCAATCAAGTACAAACTAACATAATGGGTATAGATTTTGAGTGTGGACGTGGGGAGCTATTTACCTGAAATAATAATAAATAGAACTAAAAATGTGGAGAGAGCGACCCACCACACGCTTCACCAATCTGTTTGCAAATGCATCTGCAGTGCTTTATCATCATGATGACATCTTAAACTTTTTAAACAATCATGTCTCTCACTCTAATCTCAAACTTCAAAGCATCATTGCAGACTTGCAAGATGTGCGTATTTTGTCTCTTGTAGCTGCTATGTCTTTATTTCATGTCAACTTTACTGGTCCATACTGGCAGCTTATGAATAGCCCTACATCTTACGGACAGTTTCCACAATATGTCCAGGAAATGAAGACGGCTCTTGATGTTTGGTGCAGTCCGGAATTTGAACTATCTGATACCAGCTCTGTCTTCAGAGATTGTTTTCTGGTTTCTTCTGAAAGTGTTTTTCTTTTCATAAATTCTCTTAATGATGATGAAAATCAAGTTGTCTGTTTTTATTTTTAAGGAAATTTCCAAGCATTGCAATGACATGTTTAAATGTCAGATGGCAGATTTTTTAGAAGGAGGGCCATTTAGTGGACACATTGATGAAGCTGTTTAAAAAATTCTTGATACCTTTCCTCTTACAAATCTCATTGGAGAGAGAATGTTTGGTGATTTTGACTTTGACATTCACAAGCGAAGAAATGCATCCACTCATCTCTGTTCAACATTAAATATATGGAAACACAACAAAACAGCGTTGTGGTTGAAGAAGCAGAGTTTTGCAAAAACCCATAAATTGCTTGCTGCGGCAAGAAAACATAGACTGGAATGGAAGAAACGAAGTAAAGAGTCAGAGAGGGCAGTCAAAGAAAAAAATTAAACAGCGAATAACTGACAACAATAGGAGGAAAAAATAGAAAGATATTAAAAATGCAGAGAAGTTAGAGTTATATAACACAATCATAAGCCAAGGGAGTCTGTGCACCACAAAGGAGGATGTGGATAAAATTTGTAAAGGATGAAATGCCCTTAGAAATCTTAAGGCTCAATTTAGATACAGAAAATTAATATTGAATGATAAGGACATTAAACTATCAGGAAATATCAAAGAATTGTATTTTGGACTTCTGAAGCACTTTAGGTTTTGAGGCTTCATCATTGCCTTCTCACAGGAAAAGAGTGCGCCATGATCATTCTCCTCCAGTTTAAAATGTCTTTTTAAATGCTAGTAACCAGTTGTTTTAACAAAAAATAGCATTTAGATGTTGTTAATTATTGCCTACAAATGATTTTTTTAATGAAATATGGACAGTATCTTCCCAAAAAAAAATTTGTCTTCATTTTCACATTTTTTTCTTCCCCTGTGACAAATTGGCTTCTGGACACTTTAAAAAAATTATACAAGAATAAACAGATGTTCAAATCCTCTGAAAAAAATTGAGATGTATTTGTGTAGTATGCAGATTAATATGTACAAATTTAAAGCTTGTACCATTTATACTTTTTGAAATATGATTTTGTGAATATTGACTTTCATGCAAAAAACTATATTTTTCGGTAATGTGTTTTGCAGATTTGCAATTTTTGGTCTCAAATATATTGATAATTATTCATGATGTAGCCCTATAGTTTTCTTTATGTGATCAGTATATTGCATACTGTATGCTGTTTGTCAGAGAAGGTTGTAAGATTATATTTAAAAAGACGGCAGTGCTCTGAAGTTGGTGTGATGTAACTTTTTCAATTTTGCAAAAATATTATGTCCCCACACTTTTAAAAATGCCATAACTTTTTTATTTGTTGTCCTATTTATAAAAAATAAAGAACAAAATTTCATGGTTTCCCAAGGGCTTCCAAACTGCATTGTTTTCTCTGGTGTTTCTGTGCAAACAAAAATCACATTGTCATCATTGTGGTACCTAATATTAACATATATTGTCCATCAGGGACCCCTGAAATTCGCAGCAGAAATAACATCCCAACTATAATTGTATTATAGTTGATGACTAACAACCACTAAGGAAGAAGTAGGGTACAGAGAGATTGATGCTAGATGATAGGAAGTGGAAGACTGAAAAATAAATAACAACTTACAGCTGATCAACCAGATATAACATGCCTCTTGTCAGCAATTCTCTACTTACTGGGAACTACACTATATCATAAAAACTAGCTGGAAACTACACTATGTTATACATACTTACTGGAAACTACACTATATCATACAAACTAGCTGGGAATTACACTATATCACACAAACTAGCTTGGAACTTCCCTATATCATACATACTTACTGGGAACTACACAATATCATACATACTTTCTGGGAACTACACTATACCATACATACATACTGGGAGCTGCACTATATCATACATGATTACTGAGAACTACCCTATATCATACATGCTTACTGGAAACTACACTATATCATACATGCTTACTGGGAACTACACTATATCATACATGCTTACTGGGAACTACACGGGGGAGGATGATGAATCCACAGGCGCCTCAATGGAATCGACCAGACCCGTTACACAGACTTCGAGCTCTGAACAACGGCTGGAATTTCCATGTGCTTGTGGTAGGGAATTCTCTACTCAGAGAGGAATGAAAATCCACAGAACGAAAAAGGGGTGTGGGAGGTCATCAGGGGGAGATCAACAGCGCTCTGTCTCGACGGATAAGACGTTAGAAGAACGCAGCCAGGAGTCAATCCACAGTGCTGAGTACATTCAAGTTGATCTGCCAGATGATGATCTCACACACTTCTTGGACGGGAAGAGAGATGCAATAAAGTTTCCACCTGCCAGTGCAAAAGGGCTTTGGGAACAGCTGGACGAAGCCTTGGCAAAAGAGTTGGATAACAGCCTGAAGCAGCTAACTTTGGAGAAGAAGCTGGAAATCTTCGGTGACATAATATATCTGCACTGTCGCAAAGTGTTCGGAGTGAGGGAGGCAAGGGAAAGTAACCCACCACGGAAAAGTAGAAGACAAATTAAAATAGATGAAATCAGGAAACAGAAGAAGCATGCCCGAAAACTGTTCAAGAACGCAGTTGCCACAGAGAAGGAAGGGTTACAGCAAGTTTGGGAGCACCTGAAAGGCCAACATAATGCCCTTTGTAGAGCGGAAAGGTTGTGCAGGAAGAGAAGGAAGACTCGAAGGGATAGGGAAAGATTCTTTAGGGAGCCCTTCACGTTTGCCAAAGAACTGTTTGAGCAGCCACGGTCGGGTACGCTAAACATCAGGAAAGAAGACCTGGAAGAACACCTTAGAATGACATATTCAGATGGTCGCAAAAATGAGCCGCTCAGCAGCATGGCAGGCCTTAAATGGCCGGGTAAGCCAGGAGCTGAATTTAACACCAAGCCCCCAACGGTGCAAGAGGTAGAAAGCATTGTCCAGAAAGCTCGGTGCAAGTCAGCTCCAGGTCCTAATGGTGTTCCATATGTGGTGTATAAAAGATGCCCTGAGGTTCTCAAACGACTGCTCCGTTTACTGAAGAATGCGTGGAAAACCCAACTCGTAAGCAAGGAATGGAGAAAGGCAAACGGAGTCTACATCCCGAAGGAACAAAATTCCACAGACATCAGTCAGTTCAGGCCAATCTCACTACTCAATGTGGAAGGGAAGATATTCTTCTCAGTAATGGCGAAAAGACTCACTACATACCTCCTGGCAAATGGGTACATTGACACTACCATTCAGAAAGGAGGTATCCCAGGTACACCAGGATGTCTAGAGCATGCCACAATGATCTGGGAAGCAATCCAAAAGGCAAAGTCTGACAGAACAAACCTCCATGTAATCTGGTTGGATCTAGCGAATGCTTATGGATCCGTTCCACACCAGATGTTGTGGCAGGCCCTAGAAAAGTATCATGTTCCACAAGAGATTGCAACAATGCTGAAGCTGTATTTTGCAGGGTTTTCTGTCAGATTTTCAACCAGAGAGTACATAACGAAGTGGATTGGCCTTGAAGTTGGAATTGCGATGGGATGTACCATCTCTCCGATACTATTCGTCATGGCTATGCAGGTAATCCTCAATGCGGCTGAAGGAATGGCTATAGGTCCAAAGCTCGGTGGAATGTGTCACATGCCACCGCTCAAAGCATTCATGGATGACACAACAATTCTGACATCAGATGAACATCAGGCCCGGAGGATGTTAGCACGCCTGGATGAACTAGTCAGCTGGTGCAGAATGAGCTTCAAACCCAAGAAGTCGAGAAGCCTATCAGTCAGGAAAGGGAAGATAGCAGAGGTCATATTCACGGTTTCCAGCCAAAGAATCCCTACTGTCATTGAGGAACCTGTTAAAAGTCTTCGCAGGGTGTACGATGCCTCTTTAAAAGACTCGAAGGCAGTGCAACAGACAATAGAAATGGCAGACAGAGGACTACAGATCATAGACCAAAGCAGACTCCTGGGAAAGTTCAAACTGTGGTGCCTCCAGTTCATGTTGATACCGAAGTTGCTGTGGCCACTGCTTATATATGAAGTAAGCACAAGTACAGTGGAAGTTATAGAGCAGAAGGTCAACAAGTTCATGAGAAAATGGCTAGGGGTACCACCAGGTCTGTCAGATGTAGCATTGTACTGCAAAAAGTCAAAACTTCTGCTTCCCTTTAAGTCAGTTGTTGAAGAGTACAAAGTTGGAAAAGCAAGGCTTGCAATGATGCTACGCGAGTCAGCTGATGACGTGGTTAAGTCCATTCAGCCCACACTGAAAACGGGAAGGAAGTGGAGAGTGGAAGAAGCTGTTGATGCTGCTGAAGAGTCACTCAAACTGAGAGAGGTAATCGGATACACACAAACGAATAGACGGGGATTTGGGCATGGTGACATCCGCTGGTGGTCCAAGGCATCAAGCAGGGAACGCAGAGACATGGTAGTTCAGGAGATACGAGGAGCTGAGAATGATAAGAGGGTGCTAAAAGCAGTGCAGCAGGTCCAACAAGGCCAATGGACTACATGGGAAGGAGCCCTGCAGAGATCCTTGACATGGAATGATATATGGCATATGGCACCTCTTAGGCTCAGCTTCGTGGTTAGATCAATGTATGACCTGCTGCCGTCGGCCACCAACCTTGTGAAATGGGGAAAGTCGGATGATGAGCAGTGCCCCCTGTGCCAGGGGAGGCAGACACTTGAACACGTGCTCTCAGCGTGTAAGGTGGCATTAGGGCAAGGACGATACACTTGGCGCCATAACAAAGTGCTAAATGAGCTTGCTGCGATAATAGATCAGGCAAGAATGAAAGCGAATAGCAAAGTCCGGCCAGACACCACAAACACATACTTTCTGAGGGCAGGAAAGTCAGCACACCCCAAACCGAGTAAACCTGGTAGCAGTTTACCATCTCTTCTTGACTGTGCAAACGACTGGGAGATGGCGGTAGACCTACCTGGACGGGGGGCATATCCAGAGAGTATCAGAAAAGCGCGGAGACGGCCGGATATAGTGCTTCATTCTTCAGCAACGCTTCAGGTCATACTGATTGAACTGACCGTGCCATTTCTTCTTCTTCTTGCGATCGCATCTTTGATGATTACACCGTCAGACGAGTTCTCATGATGAATTCGACTGTTGTTTGAAGTTCCTCTTTAACTCCATATAGCTTTGAGTTTAGTGTTGAGTCATTGGGCCAGTATATCTTTCTTAACTGGTCATACAGAGGACAGTCCTGTAGAACATGCTCAGCAGTTTGTTCGCTTAATCCACATGTGCACAGTGGTGAAGCAGACAATCGTAGCTTGTGCATGTGTTTATTCAGTTTGTTATGCCCTGTCCTGAGTCGAAAAATAGTTATCTGTCCCTGCCGGTCGAGAGTGTGATAGTCGTCTTTGGGTTGGTTCTGTTCTCTTCTGATAGTCTGGATAGCTCTCTTTTTCTCAAAGTATGTGACTTCATTATCTTCTTGTTCACATTCTCCTCCCTTTTTTGCAAGTTTATCTGCCTTTTCATTTCCGGGTACACCACAATGAGATGGTACCCACTGAAGTATGGTTCTCTTTTTGGCAGCTACCTTGTTTAGTTCATTTCTCAGATGCGGGAGTTTACCACCCTTGAGAGCTTGCAGGACAGACAGTGCATCTGTGAGGATGACTACCTGGTGGCAGTCAGAGTTGGTGTTATAAATCATATTTGCAGCTTGCTCTAGAGCTTGAACCTCAGCTGTATAGTTGGAACAGAATTTACCAGTGGGAATGTGCCTAGTCTCATAGTGGTTGTCAGGATATGAGATAAAGATACCGGCACCTCCATTCCTAACAGCATTAGTTGCTGATCCATCTGTATAGGCATGTATCCATGATTGATCGGGATAGCTTTCTTGGATCATACTCAATGTAGCAGTTCGTTTTTGCAGATCATTATACTCACATCCACTTGTGAGACCACTGACTGTTGTATTAATTTGGAGGGCACTGCTGGCCTGCTCCCATGGTACAGGGTATAGGGTGGGCTTCAGTGGTGTTGTCTTCATGGATAGGTCTTCTTGATGCTGTCTTATAAGTCTTTTCCCCCGATGCACAAAGCTGCTACGCTTTAGACGTCCCAATGCCAGATCATCTAGTCTTGCCTTCATTGGGTGCATTGGCATACTGTTGTACTTTTCCATCTGGATCATGGTTTTTGTGTCTCTTCTATGGGACAATGTCTGTAATCCAGCAACCTTCTGCATCTCTGTTATTGGTGTAGTTTTCGAGACTTGCCCGGGGAGCCCACCCCGGCTCAAAAAAGCAGAGAAGGCCACTCTCCAAACCGTGCCATTTGAATCCAGATTAGACGAGCAACATTCATTCAAAGCGGCCAAGTATAGCGATCTAGCCGCGGATCTGAGACACGATGGATTCAGTGCAAGGGTCATGGCGGTTGAAGTGGGCGCAAGAGGGCTTGTGGCTGCATCAATGTATGATTTATTGAAACTGTTGGGGTTGAAGGGACAGTCTAGAACAAGGGCACTGAAGAGGCATAGCGAAACTGCCGAAAAGGCATCAGGCTGGCTGTGGAACAACCGCAGTGGGCAATGGAGATCGTGACGGTAAACGCTGCGGTACAGAAAACACCAAAATTTTTCCACAGCGCTGAGTTTATATGGTGTACTAGTGAGGGGGCTGCGACTCTGGGGCAACAGGCGATGTATACTATAGGGAGTGTGTCAGGTACAGAATTTCAGTGGCGTGCGGCGCGCAGTGGCTAAGGTTCGTCGGCTGCGCGCTCGTGTCTCAGTGTGTGTCCTTAGTTGTGAAGGGCGACGGAACGAACGGAATAATTTGTCTTTTCTTTGTTACTTTCACAATTGCCCCCACGGCTGGCGTTGTGGATTAAAAGTTGCTACCGTAAGTGAAATGGGTTCATTTTCGATACAAGACAACAGGAAGCTGAGACGCTTGGGAGTCATGACCCAAGTGGGCCCACCCCCCTTAGAGTGTAAAGGAGTAATCGGGCCGAAACACTTGTCAGATGGGGGGACATCTTCTGATGATCAGATTGCTTCCTGTTGTATCGCTCTGTAAAGAGTTTCCTATCATATCACAAACTAGCTGGGAACTACATGATATCATACATACTCTCTGGTAACTACACTATATCATACATACTGGTAACTACACTGTATCATACATACTCACTGGTAACTACACTATATCATACATTCTTACTGGGAACTATACTATATCATACATACTTACTGGGAACTACATTATATCATACATACATACTTACTGGGAACTACACTATATCATACATCTTCTTCTTCTTTGATCCTTAGTCGCTGACCATCAAAGCAGTCAGTGGCCATCACGCCTAGTGGCGTCTTGTAGGGCAACAACAAATTGATTCCACTTTGCTCGGTCGGTGGCCATCCTTCGTACAGTGCCCCAACTCTGGTTCATTCTTTGCATCTCAGCCTCCACAGTCCTCCGCCAAGTTGTTTTTGGTCGGCCTCTCTTTCGTTTTCCTTCAGGGGTCCAAAGCATAGCTGTTCTTGTGATGGCAAAGGGGTCTCTTCTGAGGACATGGCCAACCCAGCTCCAGCGTCTGCCAACTATGATGGTGTTCATGTCCTCTTGCTTGCTACGAGTAAGCAGATCTTTGTTAGTGATGGTATTCGGCCAAAAGATTCAGTGAATTTTTCTTAGGCATGTTGTGTGAAAAGAGGACAATTTCGACATTTCCTTCTCTGTAACTCTCCAGCATTCCGCACCATAGAGAAGCACAGAAAGCACACAGCTCTGATATAATCTTAATTTTGTGCTTGTGCTATATTGGGAGGACTTCCAGATGTTGTTTAGGCTAAAGAAGGCTGTTCTTGCCTTATTCATTCTGATGTTGATGTCTTTGCCTGCCCCGCCATCTGGTGTTACTATGCTTCCTAGGTATGTGAAGGTATCTGTCTGTTCTAGTTGCTGATTCCTTACTGATATGGGCTCAGGGTTGCTCACATTGAGCGTCATGACCTCAGACTTCTTTAAATTGATGTTCAAGCCCACCTGCTGGCTAAACTTATTAAGTCTATCCGTTTTTTCCTGGATGTGTTGATGTGAATGTGCTAGCAGTGCAATGTCATCTGCATATTCCAGATCTTCCAATGTAGAAAATGTTGTCCATCTTATTCCTCTTGGACTGCCCTCTGTTGTCTGGCGCATCACCCAGTCTTTGACTGTTAAAAATAGAGTGGTTGATAAGGGGCATCCCTGTCATACTCCTGTCTTCACCTCGAAGGTTAGGTTGCTCTGCCCAACACTACACATAAAGTTGGCATAGAGAGGCTTTTTATGATTGACACTATGCAGCTTGGAATTCCATAAGCCCTCAGTATTTTCCATAAACTGTCCCTATGTATGCTGTCAAAAGCCTTTTCAAAATCAACGAAATTAATGTAAAGCTGTCTTTGCCATTCTGAGCACTGCTTTATAATGTTCCTGAGAGTGAATATATGATCTACACATCTTCTGTTCTTTCTAAATCCTGCTTGTTCTTTCCTCAATTTGTGGTCTACTGCCTTTGAAATTCTTTGTATAATTATCCTGCCTAGTATTTTGCTGGGAACTGAGAGAAGAGTGATTCCTCTCCAATTATTGCAGTCTGCAAGATCTCCCTTCTTGGGCAATTTGACAATTATTCCTTTGTTCCACTCTGATGGTGTTGTCCCCATTTTCCAGACTTGTGCAAATAGTGGTTCTAATAGTTCTGCTGCTAGCTCAGGGTCTGTCTTAAATAGCTCTGCATTAAAGTTATCATGGCCCGGAGCTTTGCCGTTTTTTAACCCTTTGATTGCTGTGATGATTTCTTTTCGTGGAATGTCTGTATTTACATCTAGATCATTTTCAGCTTCAGGAACATTCAATTGTGTCTCTGGTGGTTCCTTGTTCAGAGTTTCTCTGAAGTGCTCTGCCCATCTTGTTTCCTGTCCTTCTGCTGTCATGATGAGATTACCTTGCTTATCTCTTACTAATGTAATATTGTTTGCACCTCGTTTTCCGCTGATGAATTTAGTTATTTTGTATACTGTGCTTTATATCATACATACTCACTGATAACTACACTGTATCATACATGCTTACTGAGAACTACATTATATCATACATACTTACTTGGAACTACACTATTACATACATACTTATTGGTAACTACGCTATATCATACATACTTACTGGGAACTATGCTATATCATACATACTTACTGGGAACTACACTATATCATAATACTTACTAGGAACTACATTATATCATACATACTTACTGGGAACTACACTATATCATACATACTTACTGGGAACTACACTATATCATACATACTTACTGGGAACTACACTATATCATACATACTTACTGGGAACTACACTATATCATACATGCTTACTGGGAACTACACTATATCATACATGCTTACTGGGAACTACACTATATCATACTTACTGGGAACTACACTATATCATACATCTTTACTGGGAACTACAATATATCATACATACTTACTGGGAACTACACTATATCATACATACTGGGAACTACACTATATCATACATGCTTACTGGGAACTACATTATGTCATACATACTTACTGGGAACTACACTATATCATACATACTTACTGGGAACTACACTATCATACATGCTTACTGGGAACTACATTATATCATACATACTCACTGGTAACTATACTATATCATGCATACTCACTGGTAACTATACTATATCATACATACTCACTAGTAACTACACAATATCATACATGCTTACTGGGAATTACATTATATCATACTTACTGGGAACTATACTATATCATACATACTTACTGGGAACTACACTATATCATACATACTCACTGGTAACTACACTATATCATACATACTCACTGGTAACTACACTATATCATACATGCTTACTGGGAACTACACTATATCATACATACTTACTGGTAACTACACTATATCATACATACTCACTGGTAACTACACTATATCATACATGCTTACTGGTAACTACACTATATCATACATGATTACTGGGAACTACACTATATCATACATGCTTACTGGGAACTACACTATATCGGACATGCTTACTGGGAACTACACTATATCATACATGCTTACTGGGAACTACACTATATCATACATACTTACTGGGAACTGTACTATATCATACATACTCACTGGTAACTACACTATATCATACATACTTACTGGGAACTATACTATATCATACATACTCACTGGTAACTACACTATATCATACATACTTACTGGGTACTACATTATATCATACATGCTTACTGGGAACTATACTATATCATAATACTTACTGGGAACTATACTATATCATACATACATACATAATGGGAACTACATTATATCATACATGCTTACTGGGAACTACACTATATCATACATACTTACTGGAAACTATACTATATCATACATACTTACTGGCTATTGGCTGGATTATGAAAAAAAAATCCATCAGCAGAAACAGAATTCAGTGGACACTGATCAAACAGCTTGACTGTGTAGAGTTAGCAGGTGACCTGACTTTTCTGTCCTGTTACCAGATGCAAGACAAAATGAGAATACTTGATGAGAGGTTGCAGCAAAAAAACTGAGTTTTAAAATACAGAGAAAAGACAAAGATTAAGGAGAATAAATGCAATTAATGATAACCAGATTCATCCCTACAACATGTGGAGTGATACATTTATATTGGCAGAAATATAAACAGGAGTTGGAGGAACAGACAATGATATCAAAATAAATGTACTAAAAGCAAGATTACATTGGGAAATGTATAGAAATCAGAAAAAAATCAAGTTTCATCAGAATCAAGATACTGAAACAAATGGGATGCAGAGCATTCAGGCCACACACAAAATGAAGCATCAGACCAGCTCAGCAGAAGAGAACAACTGGTAATCTTTAGACATGGACCATAAACAAATTGGGACACCATCTGTTCAAGAAGCTAAAGATAGGAACTACTGACGAGTGCAACTGTGGCACTGATAAAATGGCTGCCGAACATCTGCATCAGGGATGCTCAACATTTGAGGAATGGAGAAAGCACATCTGTCAGTCACCAGTACCATTTCTGGAAAAACTATTTGGAGATGCAACTAGCCTCAAACTGACCACTGCTTTCTTTGAAAATATTCAAGTAGACATAAGAGAGTGTACGAAGAAGAAGAAGATAAATCAAGTCCAATACAAAACTAGGAATCTTTAACTAAATTTTGAAGCCAGTCCTATTGTATGGCTCTGAAACATGCAGAACAACAAATGCAACAACCAGATAGTTACAGATTTTCTTAAATGAGTGCCTGCACAGAATAGAAGGATCTAAATAATAAGACATGATCACTAATGTGGAACTGATGAAAAGATGCAGATTAATGCCAGTGAAGTAGGAGATTGGAGATGATGCTGCTGTTGGATAGGACATTCATTAAGAAAATCAGCTGTTAGCATTACAAGACAATCCTTGGTCTGGAATCCTCAGAGTGGAAAAAATAGAGACCAGCAAACACATGGAGAAGAGAGCTGGAGGCAGACATAAAGAGAATAAAGAAAATATAGAAATGTATCACGCAATGGCATGGGACTGAAGGGCTTGGCATGTTTTTGTTAAGGACATGGGCTTCTTGAGAAACTGAAAGGTATTGATGATGATGATTTTTATGAGGGCTGTACTATTAGTTCAGCACCTTGACAAAGGGCATCATAACTATTGAATGTTTTTGTTTAAATTTCAGTATTAGTATAGAACCATTATTTCCGCAAGTCTGTGCAAGCCGTCCGGTTACATCCAGGCCATGGAATGAAGAAGAGCCAACACCGACAGAGCTAGCTTCTAAACTTTTGTCTCTTCCCTGCCCCCTTATCTTTCGAAGGCAAGATAAAATTAAGGTAGTCCAGCTGATCATGGAGGTAAATTATGTTTATGTAATGAAGTCTTTATAAGCACATGTTTGTTGCCAAAGTTTCTTTGAATTTAGAGTGTCTTCTTTCTCTTTTGCATCTTATATCTCAGTAGGCCAAAGGCATTGTAAAAAATCACTTTTATTAAATGTGTGGTATAATGTTATCTAAGAGACCCAACTGTAATTATACAAGGAGAGGTAGTTATTTAAGAGGTAATGCACGTGAAGGAAATTTCTTATCTTAGAAGTTAGTGATGTAGTGACAATCTTTCCTGAAAAGTAATGTGATACAAAAGACTAGAAGTTTCTAGGACGAAGTATATTTAAAGCGTAGGAAAAAACAGATAGACTTAATAAGTATAGCCAGCAGGTGGGCTTGAACATCAACCTAAAGAAGACAGAGGTCATGACGCTCAATGTGAGCAACCCTGAGCCCATATCAGTAAGGAATCAGCAACTAGAACAGACAGATGCCTTCACATACCTAGGATGCATAGTAACACCAGACGGCGGAGCAAGCAAAGACATCAACAACAGAATGAACAAAGCAAGAACAGCCTTTTTTAGTCTAAACAACATCAAGAAGTCCTCTCAGTACAGCACAAGCACAAGCACAAAATTAGGATTATATCAGAGCTGTGTGCTTTCTGTGCTTCTCTATGGTGCGGAATGCTGGAGAGTTACAGAGAAGGAAATGTCGAAATTGTCCTCTTTTCACACAACATGCCTAAGAAAAATTATCCTAATCTTTTGGCCGAATACCATCACCAACCAAGATCTGCTTACTCGGAGCAAGCAAGAGGACATGCACACCATCATAGTTGGCAGATGCTGGAGCTGGGTTGGCCATGTCCTCAGAAGAGACCCTGATGCCATCACAAGAACAGCTATGCTATGGACCCCTGAAGGAAAACGAAAGAGAGGCCGACCAAAAACAACTTGGCGGAGGACTGTGGAGGCTGAGATGCAAAGAATGAACCAGAGTTGGGGCACTGTACGAAGGATGGCCACCGACCGAGCAAAGTGGAATAAATTTGTTGTTGCCCTACAAGACGCCACCAGGCGTAATGGCTACTGACTGCTTTGACAGTCGGCAGCTAAGGATCAAAGAAGAAGAAGAAGGAGATAGAAAATCTCTCTCTCTCATGCTGATTTGCTCTCTAGCCTTCAAGGTTCGATGATGTAGAGCCCAGTTACTTTCTCACAGCTGATGTTCAAGCCATGGTCTGCAATATCCAGATTTACAGAAACTATAAGCAGAAGATATCTTAGAAACATAAGAAGTTATTTCGCCATCAACGATCATCAGAATATGTTGAATTTTCTACAGCTGGTATGAAGCATTGACTTGTGACAGAGTAGAAGTTAAAAAACAACCACGCGCATCGTTATTTATAAAAGACGTAGAATAAGCACGGGACTTGTGTAGTCTGAATTTAGTAGATAAGGGCCACATGTCTGGGCCATTAACATTTTGTGAAGATTAAATATGACGCAAGCTTAACAACAACAAAGTAGCAAAGTCCTGGCAAAATCAACATTTCCAGGTGTTAGACTTGTTTCTAAATATCCAAGCAGCTATGACAAAAACGTTAAATGTGATTGAAGAACAGATTGTGAACCAGAAATATGTGAAAATGAAATAGAAATAATCAACACTTCCATGATCATGAGAAAGTAGTTGTATATCATATTCAAGAAATGGAAATCTACATTAAGTGTCATGCAGTTTGGAGAATTTGGGCAGGATGATGTTCCCTGCCAATGATGTCAACGCTGATGTAAATATATCTACATTTGTTGTTAATAAAGATGAAACAGACTGTTCCAGCCCTTCTTTGATAGAAGTTCAGTCATACAGTCAGTCATACAGTCAGTCTACATGTTTATAAGTTGCTCAAGAATTCATTAATAGCAGTAAGAGCACTTGCACAAATCAAATGGAAGACAGAACCTGAACCACTACTGCGATCATACAGCATGGCTGTCTCCAATTTACCACATGGTCACAAATTAATCAACTTGTAACTAAATAACTGCGTAGTTCTCGTGAGTCACTGAAGAGGCAAATAAAAAAGAGGACTACTACACCTTCAGGCATGCTGCACAACCTCATCACCTTAAACTTATTGACACAGAAACCACAGCTGCAAGAGTGTGAATACTTGTTGCAGGCTTGGCGATAAGGGACAGAAAGACTTTCTAAGGATGATAAGGTGCATAAACTTGATATAAATTTGTTGAGGGCCTATGTCCCACAGGGATCTGGTGAAATGAAAGAATGAGTATGCAGTCATTACATCTTTGATTTCCTTGATACAGTCTAGACATTACATCTTTGTTTTCCTTGATATAGTCTAGACATTACATCTTTGTTTTCCTTGATATAGTCTACACATTACATCTTTGTTTTCCTTGATATAGTCTACACATTACATCTTTGTTTTCCTTGATATAGTCTACACATTACATCTTTGTTTTCCTTGATACAGTCTAGACATTTTATCTTTACTATGAGAAACAATGATTCTGTTTTACTTTAGACAGTTGAGACATGACATCTTTGCTATGTGACACAGTTATTCTATTTTACTTGATACAGTCTAGACATTACATCTTCGCTATGAGAAACTGCTTCTACTTGTTGCTGAGCTGCCTGCTGGCAGTAGTCCTGGCACAGCTTGTGTGTTGTCTGCTACTTCTGCCTCCAGCTCTGACTGTACAGCATGTCCTGTGGTTGGTTGTCGTGGTTGTTCCAGCACTTAGCCTTTCTCTCATGGGTAATCCAAATGAAGCTAGGACTATGAGCATGGCAACACACAAGAACATCAACCATGTTAACAAACAGGTCAGCATTAGTTTTGTATAAAATGTTTCCTGATAGGTGGTACATAGCTCTGGCAGAATACATAACCCTTTGAATAATGAATCATTTTAATTCATAATGTCACTTATTTCCTTTAAATGACTCAGAGGACAGCAAAAACAATAACCAAGAATTACAAATATTCATAAATAGGTGCTTGCACAGAATAGGACTAAACCCTTGTCATAGAATATCACCATCATGTAAGTAAACAAAAGTACCAGCCAATACTCATGGACTGAGATGATGACAAGACAATAAAGGTAAGTAGAACAACATGGAGAAAGTTATCATTGAGCATCACAAGGCAGGCCTTTTTTCTGGAAAGCTCAGTGTGATGAATTGATGGAATACCCCAAAAGACAGCAAGTATAGAAATAAGAAACAAAGTTAATGTGGAAAGAACTGAAAGAAACTGCACACAATGTGATGGCATGGAAAGATCTAGTTGACAACCTCTGCTTCACAGGAACATGAAACACAAACAAGAATAGCTGTACATTATGTATTCTGCCAAACTATTTAGGTTGTATGGCCGTAGTGCACGTGGAGCAGAGATTACTATTTCTCCTGTATAATCAGCTAGTCATCTCGGTCATCGAGTATGGGCTGGGAATACTTAGGCTGTCAGTAACACAAGCTGAAGACTGCAATGCATTCAAAATGAACGGATGCGCATAGTCTTGGGCTGTACGAGGGATACCCTCATTGTGAATATGCACCACATGCTTGAATTGCTGTAAGTTGGATCCGGATATGCCATGGCCCAGGCAAAAGCTCAGATGTGAGTAACCACAGACAAAAGGCATCCCCTGCATGGGAACTTAGCTGACATCAAAGGAGCAAGAATAAAGAGGGGTATGTCATGGATGACGCAGATAGAGACAACTATTAGACAGGTGACCACAGTTGAAAATATATTCAAGGGAGAAGAGTGGAGTAAGTCAGGTGAGAACTGGGCAAACTACCAGCAAGCTATCATCAGCCTTGGTAAAACGTGCAGAACTTGGGCCATTGGGAGGGAAGAGCTGGATGGAAACTGATAAATGTTGAAGCCATTGTGTACACTGATGGGTTTGTAATCCATGGTGAGAAATCTGGATGAAGCTTCTCAGCTAGAGTAAAGGGCAGAATCGTTGCTGAACATAGGGGGGCTTACATCATAACAACCTCCAGCATGATAATGGTGGTAGTGGCAGCTACTGCAGCCTCAAAGTGGCTGTCTGAGACTTCATTAACCAAGGGCAGTTATTGTATCTTCTTCTTCGTTCGTCCTGAAAAGGACGGTGGTTGCGTTGTGTCTGTTTGCGCCTAAGCTGTGATATCTGCACCTTTCGGTCGACACATCCGACTTCTGCACGGCATTTTTTAAGGACCGGGTTTGCCTTCCCATTTCGATCCATGCTCGCTCAGCCAGCCTGCACTGCTGCAGACTGTTTCCAGGACCACCACGTGGAGGTGGAGCACGGTCTTGACCAGCTCTGGTTCGCTGGTCCTGACGCAGGCAGTCAAGCTATGAGTCGCTGACTGCATTCACTATTGCTGCATCTTGGGGTCCCAGTTATTGTATCAGACTCACAATCCATGCTTCAGAAGGTCCAAAGTGGATGGCTCCAACATGAATGGAAAACCTCCATAGAAGCCTCACATCTTCAGGAACTGGTGTTGATCTACTCTCGTGGTCATGCAGGGGTATGTGACAATGAAAGAGCTTACAGACTAGCTTCCAGAGCACTCATAGAAAATGCACTGGATATGGATAAGAGAGAGATACTGAGGGCAATTAATGATCACCTATTAGAGAATGACACTACAATCAATAAATCATCAAGGCTAAGATTGCTGGAATTTGGCATCAAACGTAAGACCAGCAGGGATGGTGTTAATATCTTGCCTGGGTACTGTTTCTGTTTTTTTTTTTGTAGAGTATTGGTTCCTTTTAATATTTTACTGGTAATACTTTATATGATAATTATATCCTGATAACATTAGGGGTTTCAGCACCCACTGATTATATTGGCTGATACATCAATCATTATATTGGGTCGACTTGCTTGTTGTATTATTATTTCCAGTTACACTCTACTGTTGAAGTAACACACCTCTGTAGAGGTGACATATTCTTAATTACATCCGCCACACAGGCTAATTCTATATATATGTGTGCTGCTGTCCTGTCCCTGTGTCTCAATGCCGACATGGGTGTATGTAGATTCAGTTACACCCCACAGTACGTACGTAAGAGTACATGAAGAAGTCAAAAAAGGTTGTAAACGACTGGGAACAGTTCGATACTGTTTATTCCGTTACAACACAGACACAACAGCATGGACGAAAATACGGTAACAGCAAAACATGAAATGTCTCAGTGCTAGCAATACTGAACTGCACACTCGGCAGTTATGATCATAGTCATGGCCTTCAAATCTCTCACTTCTCAGAATACTCAAGGACTGCAACTACGGCAGTTATATTAATGGCTTTAATACACAATATGGCCTACAAAAGTACCTTAATACACAGCGAAGCCTGCATCACCCGGCAGCTTCAAAATATGGCCTACAAAAGTACCTTAATACATAGCGAAGCCTGCATCACCCGGCAGCTTCATTAATCTTCACAATATGGCCTACAAAAGTACCTTAATACACAGCGAAGCCTGCATCACCCGTCAGCTTCATTAATCTTCACAATATGGCCTACAAAAGTACCTTAATACACAGCGAAGCCTGCATCACCCGGCAGCTTCATTAATCTTCACAATATGGCCTACAAAAGTACCTTAATACACAGCGAAGCCTGCATCACCCGGCAGCTTCATTAATCTTCACAATATGGCCTACAAAAGTACCTTAATACACAGCGAAGCCTGCATCACCCGGCAGCTTCATTAACCTTCACAATATGGCCTACAAAAATCTTGGCCTATCATAAATCTTGGCCTACACAAATCTTGGCCTATCATAAATCTTGGCCTATCATAAATCTTGGCCTACACAAATCTTGGCCTATCATAAATCTTGGCCTATCATAAATCTTGGCCTATCATAAATCTTGGCCTATCATAAATCTTGGCCTATCATAAATCTTTACTGCAGTAACACAAGGCCGTACACACCGCAAAACATATGTTGACATTTCTTCTCTAGCTCTGCGCAGGCATGTCACTTAGAAGAACACAGGGCTTGCCCAGCTCGGACAAACCCCCAAACACAAACTCTCTCTCTGGATCACACACCCTAGTCCCACCAAAAAAACCCTAGTCACGGGACTCGGCTGTTTTGAACCCATCTCCTACAATACATGCGCTAAGCCGCCTAATCACAGCTCAACACAACTCAGGGATAAATTTCTCACAGGCGGGGACCCAACGCTGTGAATAGCGGTCACCCGCTATGTTCTCGTTCATACGAGGAAATATTCCTATATAACCTTAACCAAGCATTATGGTCAACCAAGCATTCAAGCAACGTGACTCAGTATCTAACTTTTCTTTAAAAAAAACATTCAAAAGATTACTACCCTTTTTGACCTTAACAGATGGACATATGAGAGGAAGCATCTGGCATTTATACAACCAGTGCGCAACAAGAACAATTAGCATTCATACCCTTCGGCATGTGCTAAAAGAGATTAAGCACCTATGGGTTTGCCCGGAGTACAGTGATGTCGATTCTGATCAACAGTAATAATAACAATTTAGATTGCAGTTTAGGAACAAGAGATTAGAGGTCACTGCAGAAGCAATCAAGATATAGTTAAGCAGAAGAAATTTAGGCAAAATCAGATCAGTTATGGCTGTTTGTGTCAACACTCATCTAAGTGCAGGGGGTTGTGGGCAAGTAGTACCTTGTGTGTTGATGCAACAATTCCAGAGTCTTTTTTTACAACTGGAACTCTGTTTTTTGGGATTTGTTCAGCACCTCTTGCGATTCCACCTGAATGTCCTTGATGTTTTCTATCACATGATGCTTTACAACTGTGACTCATGTGTGCCTCATAGGCAGCATGAATGGAAATTAGGTGGTGAGCGATGATCATTGTTGATGATGGCATGTGTACGACACGAAGCTAAACTAAAGATAGCCAGTCATGTGACTGAGGGCTGTGCAAGGGGATTGCGTGAGGATAGTTCAAACGGACAGTGTGTTCAGAGGAAACCAGCAAGATGGCCGTGGAGGGAAGACGTATATGGAGAAGATGATGGAGGATCTCTGTCTGGCTTATACCTGCTAAGTTTTGCCCAGCATGATGCTGGAGATATTTCAGACCGTTTAGTATGAGTTTGTTTGCAAGTCAGTGAGTCTTTTGACGTAGCGTCTCTGAGTACGTTGATCTCCATTATAGTTCAGTGCCAGTAGCGAGTTGTATGCCATGTTGATTTTGTGAGCTTAGCAGGGTATGTAGATGATGTCGTTTAGATATTGTTAGCCAGTTATTTTGGTTTTATGCATTTGCACTGTGCCCGTTATATCTGTATGCTAATATTTGTCAGATTGTTGAATAGATATATATTGAGATTGCCAGACTTTATAAGAGTAATTCTTTATATATGTCTCTAAGATTGTTCAGACTGTGACCTCTCACATTATAGCGCGAGCCTTCTGTATAGGACTAGTCACAGTGTGATGTAGTGTTTACTACTTTCAGTCATGTATTCTCCCCCAAATGCTACACACACTTATTAGCTGCAATATTTATACAATATACTTATTCATGCGACAGCTGGGGCTTATTTGAGAGTCCGTGGAATTTATCACTTTCAGAGACATCTAGTGCTGCGGTATTGTCATTTTCAGTTTGTCAGTAGGGATAGTGAGTTGCGGAAGAAATTCTCACAATTAATACATTACTAGGGAACAGAGGATGCAGTGTGAGGCTAGTGTGGGTTCCAGCACACATAGGAATAGCTGATAACGAGTTGGCAGACCAGACTGCCAAATATGGAAGAATAAGTAAAAACAATATAAAAGCAGGACTAGGAAAATCGGAGATTAAGAGCCAAGTGAAGCTTACCATAAACGAGGAATGGAAGGACAGTAGTAAAGGCAGACATACATTCAAAATTCTGAAAGAACCAACAAGGACGTGTCAGGTCAGAGAAGAATTAAAGGTAGCTTCGAACAAAAAGCTGTGGCATCTCCATCTCTGTGCAGCATACTTTATGATAGAGGAACCACACAGCCAAGAATGTCAGGAAGAAAATGACATAGTCCCCTGATCCACTGTAAAAAGTACAACCAACAGAGGCTTGAATTAAAAACGTACTTTAGAAATCACAATATAGACATGACAGGTGATAAGGTTTTAAGTTTAGATGCCCCAGGGAAAGCCCAAACAATGCTTAAACAATATATACACAAAACAAAGGAAAACATATAAGGTTAAAACATTGACAATATTAGTAATAATAATAACAATAATAATACTTCAGAAAAGAAGACGGTCGTCTGTAATGAAATGACCACAGTAGTGATAGTACCATCTGTAATACATGTAACAGAAACAACACACTATAATTAAAAAGTTGCCAATTTTGGTGGGTTGTTGCTAGTATAAATATAATACAAAACTAAAAATAAAATGACACTAAAATACCCTAATTATAACCAAATCTTAGGTTGAACAGGGTAGACCAAGATGGTAGACAAGCATAGGCAATAATGGTCAGCTGTTAAGTGCCCTCTCTCCACCCATCACCTTTAAAAAAAAAAAAAAATCACTCAAAGTCAACAGGAGCTTCAGAGCTTGATGAATCACTTCACTCAAGCATACAAGGACTTTGGCCTCACAATAAGTCTAAAGAAAACAAATGTGCTGAGTCAGGATGTGGATGTTGCACCAGTTATCACCAACGGTAACTGAATTGGCAGTGGTGCACCACTTCACATACCTGGGGTCTACCATCAACGACAAACTCTCTCTCTGTACACAGAAATTGACAGCCACATAGGCAAAGCTGCAGCTACCTTTGCTCGCCTCACAGCGCGTGTTTGAGGAAAGTCCAAACTCACAACGAAGACCAAAGCTATGGTATATAACGCATGCAGGACCAGCACACTGCTATATGGCAACGAGACATGGACAACCTATGGTAAGCAAGAAAGAAGGCTCAATACCTTCCATCTACAGTGTCTACGCCACATCCTCGGAATTTTGTGGAAAGATAAAGTGACAAATGTTGAGGTGTTTATCACATACTGGCCTTCAGAGCATGTATACACAGCTTAGACAGCACAGACTACGCTGGCTTAACCATGTGCGCCGCATGGAAGATGGTTGCATTCTGAAAGATATCTTTTACTGGCAGAAGTCAAAAGAACAGTTGGGCAACCACAGCTGAGATTCAAAGATGTGTGCAAGAGAGACATGAGGGCACTGGACATAAAACCAGCAACCCGGGAAGCTGCTGATCGCACCAAGTGGCTATGCTGTCTACTGCGCCACCTCAGACTGGGTGAAAAGAAGTTCTCACAGCAAGCAGAAGAGAGGAGAAAACGTCAAAAGGAACACCAGGAAATAAAAATAAGCGGTTGAGGGCTGTCACCTCAGTGGCACATTCTCATAGTCAGTTATGACTGAAGGGGCTATTATTATTATTATTACTGAAGACTCTTTTCTTAAAGATCTAGACTTCCAAACACCTTTGGGTATTATAATACAAGTTGTATCAGCGGGAAGAATTAATACATTACTAGTTAAATCATTTCATTGTAGTTGTCATCTCTCCAGATGTTGGCACTCAGATGTTTGTCATATTCTGTGGTCTTTGAATCAGATTTTTGTCATTCTCCTCCTATGCTACATTAAAAATAAAAATTATTATTAGGATATCTTATCTTTTGCACATCTTCTTTTTCTACAAAAGGACAAGTACAACAGAAGCAAATAAAAAACAGAGGAAAGTTTTGGAATGTCTTGACAAGATTGCTGAAAAATAATGAATATCTAAGTACTGGAATGTTCAATAGACAAAAGGTCGGGGTGGGGGGTGTAAGAATTTGTCAGCACTGCCAGTAGGCAGTACACACTAGAGTGTGTTGTAAAATCTATTTCATGCCTTATTTATTTCAGATGTTGATAGAATTTTTAGTTCAGTTTTGCACCCGATTCCTTCCATCTATCATCATTGCTGTTGTTAGCTTTGCTGTGGTCCTTCATTCATTCTGTGAAGGTATTCCCACAGCACAGTGCTCCTTGTATGATCTGAGGTAAGTTATATTTACTGTAGCAGTTAGATTTATTCATTAGATGATGTCATATCACTAAACATATTCATTAGATGTCACAGTTCTAAATATATTCATTAAATGTCATAGCACTAAACATATTCAGCCCCTGGTGCCTTGCCCTATGCCAATTGGGCAAAATGCTTATAACTGGTAACTACTACTTCCTGTGTTTTGCCAACACCTATAGGATGAAGCTGGAGTGTCCTCTCCAGGGTGCGAGAATGGGCACAGTTATATGGAGATCAAGTTGTTACCCATGCAGCATGTTCCCCCTCTCCACGCAGCCGGTAGGTCCAAAGGAACGGCAGTAGCCAATACAGTTTGGGACCAGCCACGTCGTAGGAGTTGCTAGAATAATGTTGAATCAACATTAGACTGCCTTAGGGACTCCGACTCCGGATTTATCCTTGAGGTTTACTCCTGAAGCCTATTCCATATATGGATATTCCTGCAAGGCAGCGGTCGTTTGAATTCAGAGTTCCTTCTCTTAGATAAGCTGCCAACCAAGGTTCACAAGCCCTATCTGCCCGAAGCTGCTGGTTATAAGGCGCCAGTGACTCGCTTTTGCCCCTTCTTCCATTGGTGGAAACAGTTCCGCTGGGCTTCAAATTGAGCTACATGTGAAGGCCGGGAGCTGGGCTTGATTGTCAGAGGCTATTTGAGGCGCGTGCCATAGAAGTATTTATCTGCAGTGAGAGCTTATCCTCACTACAACTCCTGGCTATAACAATCTTTGGAACCAGTAAGATGGTAAACAGCGGGGTATAAGAAAATGAGGAGGACTGCAGTAAGACAGTGGTAAACAGAGGGGTATAAGGAAATGAGGATGACGGCAGTAAGACAGTAGTAAACAGTAGGGTATAAGGAAATGAGGATGACGGCAGTAAGACAGTGGTAAACAGAGGGGTATAAGGAAATGAGGATGACGGCAGTAAGACAGTGGTAAACAGTAGGGTATAAGGAAATGAGGATGAAGGCAGTAAGACAGTGGGAAACAGAGGGGTATAAGGAAATGAGGATGACGGCAGTAAGACAGTGGTAAACAGTAGGGTATAAGGAAATCAGGATGATGGCAGTAAGACAGTGGGAAACAGACGGGTATAAGAAAATGAGGTTGACAGCAGTAAGACAGTGTTAAACAGAGGGGTATAAGGAAATGAGGTTGACGGCAGTAAGACAGTGGTAAACAGTAGGGTATAAGGAAATGAGGATGATGGCAGTAAGACAGTGTTAAACAGAGGGGTATAAGGAAATGAGGATGACGGCAGTAAGACAGTGGTAAACAGAGGGGTATAAGGAAATGAGGATGACGGCAGTAAGACAGTGGTAAACAGAGGGGTATAAGGAAATGAGGATGACGGCAGTAAGACAGTGGTAAACAGTAGGGTATAAGGAAATGAGAATGATGGCAGTAAGACAGTGGGAAACAGTAGGGTATAAGGAAATGAGGATGACGGCAGTAAGACAGTGGGAAACAGTAGGGTATAAGGAAATGAGGATGACGGCAGTAAGACAGTGGTAAACAGAGGGGTACAGTTGACATTCAAAAATCCGGCAACCTCCGGACCTGAGGAGTGCCGGATTGTTGAAAATGCCGGATTTTTTTTGGTTATATATGCTGTATATATTTAACAGAAAATGACTACCTGTACAGTCCTTTAAAGAAAGAAAATTAAATGTTTACGTTTTACACCACTTCTTTTATTTGCTGAATCCATAATGGGGCTATACAGCAGCAAATAAATGATAAAATGAGAAGGAATGAGCAGGAATGCCTGGTAACACGTGCAAGCAAGACCCAACAGCTGCATCAAAACATAAACGGCTCCAGAAAACAGTGGCGCGCCAACGAGGTAAATTAAAAAATGCGCTCCGAAATCCATTCCGGAAAACTGAAGGAACCGGATTATCGAGGCCGGATTTTTTAATGTCAACTGTATAAGGAAATGAGGATGACGGCAGTAAGACAGTGGTAAACAGAGGGGTATAAGGAAATGAGGATGACGGCAGTAAGACAGTGGTAAACAGTAGGGTATAAGGAAATCAGGATGATGGCAGTAAGACAGTGGGAAACAGATGGGTATAAGAAAATGAGGTTGACAGCAGTAAGACAGTGTTAAACAGAGGGGTATAAGGAAATGAGGTTGACGGCAGTAAGACAGTGATAAACAGTAGGGTATAAGGAAATGAGGATGATGGCAGTAAGACAGTGTTAAACAGAGGGGTATAAGGAAATGAGGATGACGGCAGTAAGACAGTGGTAAACAGAGGGGTATAAGGAAATGAGGATGACGGCAGTAAGACAGTGGTAAACAGTAGGGTATAAGGAAATGAGAATGACGGCAGTAAGACAGTGGGAAACAGTAGGGTATAAGGAAATGAGGATGACGGCAGTAAGACAGTGGGAAACAGTAGGGTATAAGGAAATGAGGATGACGGCAGTAAGACAGTGGTAAACAGAGGGGTGTAAGGAAATGAGGATGATGGCAGTAAGACAGTGGTAAACAGAGGGGTATAAGGAAATGAGGATGATGGCAGTAAGACAGTGGTAAACAGTAGGGTATAAGGAAATCAGGATGATGGCAGTAAGACAGTGGTAAACAGTAGGGTATAAGGAAATGAGGATGACGGCAGATAGACAGAGGGGTATAAGGAAATGAGGTTGACAGCAGTAAGACAGTGTTAAACAGAGGGGTATAAGGAAATGAAGATGATGGCAGTAAGACAGTGGTAAACAGAGGGGTAGAAGGAAAAAATAAGGTAATACGTCTTACAAGGACAAAAGACAAGAAAAAACCTACGTTACAATCACATGGCCTTCATCAAGGACAGACAGACAGAAACAGAAAGGAAAAAAAGTCAGTAATGAGTAAAACAACTTGAAAAATAAATATGAATACTCGTACACCTGATGCTAAATCAGTTTAATTCTTGTGTTTTTGTTTGTTAGATTTGATGACAGTAACAGATCTCAATATAATTCTTGTGTTTTGCTTTGTTAGATCTGATGACAGTAACGAGATTTCACTATAATCCTTGAGTTTTTCTTTGTTAGATCTGGTGACAGTAACAGTATAATTCTTGTGTTTTTCTTTGTTAAATCTGATGACAATAACAGATCTCAGTATAATTCTTGTGTTTTTCTTTGTTAAATCTGATGACAATAACAGATCTCAGTATAATTCTTGTGTTTTTCTTTGTTAAATCTGATGACAATAACAGATCTCAGTATAATTCTTGTGTTTTTCTTTGTTAAATCTGATGACAGTAACAGATCTCAGTATAATTCTTGTGTTTTTCTTTGTTAGATCTGATGACAATAACACATCTCAGTTTAATTCTTGGAGTCAGAAGTTTCAAGGAGGACTTGTGCTGGCACAGAATATTTTTAATCTCTATCTTGTGATATTTCTGGGTAAGAAAGTTTACATTTATGATACATATACTTTTAGGTTTCATGTTTTTGTGAAGAGTTTGCTAAGTCAAAGCTCATATGAAAGAAGTTTTTAATCTCTGATCCTAGTTCTTCAGTTGTTTCTGTAGCTGTTTAATGGTTTCTTGTCTGTATTTTGTTTCTTTGTGATTGTTATATGTTGTATTTGATGTATGGTTTTTTTATCATTGAGCTTATGTTGTGTTGAGTGGCAGTTTGTAATCTCTGTAATAAGAAACTTTAGCTGCCCAAAGTGGTCCTTTCAGGTAGCCATACTGGCATGTTGAAACAGCTAGATCTGCTGTAGTAATTCTGAGCAGTCCACAAAAATATTTAGACTGTGTAGTCATTGGGTGGTAGTGACACAGTGTCAGTCATAAAGATTATATTAATGTAACCTCAAAGATGTTATTTGGTACTGTTTAGTTTTGCTGCAAATTAAGAAAATTCACATGGTTTTCATTTGATTGATTTTGACACTTAACTGATTCCGTACGTAATTATTTTCAGCTCTGGACGGAATTATTTTTAAGCCCCAAAAATTTACACATACATAATTTACGTTTACTGACAATGTGTGTCTAATCATGAGTTAAGTATAACATATTATATATCAAATTAAAGTACATTGGATGAACAATATAAATCCATATGCCTTTCTAGCTAATTTTATGTTATGTTTATGTTATAACAAATAACATGTACATGGAAAAAAGATAACTTGAAATTTTGAACAAAAATTTTCGACTTACGTAAGGCTTGTAACATAAATTGTTATCACAATACAGTTTCACTGCTCTCTTTGTGCAGGTAATCCATTTAGAAACACAGAAAAAGTAAGAAAGTTATGGTTGATCACACAGTTTGTTCACTGTTCACATATTAGTAACATATCCTGTGTGTTTTTCGGCCATTATGGCGATACGACAAAACACGATTAAAGATGAAGATAAATGTGAAAAAATCCGTTCAAACGCAAATAAAAGACGTTGAAGCTTGTTGAAATTTGCCCAGTTTTGTGTTTACTTCCGTTCGAGATAAATTCCGGGCAGTATAAAATATCAGAATAGAAAGAAACAATGAAATAAATCAGCGTCTTTTAAAAGATCTTACGTCTACAGCGTTCGGCCTTTGCATCTATTATTAGATCTTGCGTACGGAATCAGTTAATTATTCCTTCATAACATTCATTATTAGTGAATAGTTGTATAGATATTTGCAGGCCATTATTGATTAAACTGATAAACACTAAGGATTCTCGAGCTGTGTTTGCCAACTGCAAAATGGTAGCTCTCTTAGGCATCAAAAGGGGCATATTGTAACTCTGTAAAATATCTAAGTTTTAATCCATATCTAAAACTGACATAATACCATATTTTGTCATTACATTTGAAGGAGAAAGCAGGTTGCATTTTGAAATGCATATAACGACATCATATACTTTTAATTCTCATATTTTTAGGCACATTATAGCTATAAGCTACTTACTTACTTAGTCGTTCCCCTTCTACCGTGAGGTGTAGAGGTTTAGCTATAAGCTACTTACTTACTTAGTCGTTCCCCTTCTACCGTGAGGTGTAGAGGTTTAGCTATAAGCAATGAGTAGAAATTAAATTTTGTCAAAGGGGAAACTATTTGCTCTTCGTTTAGATCTTCAGCACAGTTAGGTTGTGTTTACATTGAATGTTCTCTATTAGAATAGTTTTTCTCTGACTTTGATACCTCTTGTTATCTTTTAGAGCAAAATAAACTTAATATGACAATTGAATAGATAACCAACCAGCATGATTGAAAATTTGTTTCACTTACAGTGGCCATTTCAATGAGTCTCGTCCACTGGCAGGATCATCTGTGGCAGCGGTTACCATTTAAAAACATGGTTTGGTCTCTCACAGCAGGAGCCTTGTACGTAGCAAGTAGCATTAACTCTCAAACATGGCTTGGTCTCTCACGGCAGGAGCCTTGTAAAAATGTTCATTCCTTAAATCACTAAGATTTTTATATTTGCAGATTTTGAAGATTCTACTAATAGTCTTGGGTCTACCATCAACCACAAACTCTCTGGACACAGAAATTGAGAGCCACATTGGCAAGCTACAACCATCTTTGTCCACCTCACAACATGTGTTTGAGGAAACTCCAAACTCACAATGAAGACCATAGCTGCAGTATATATAGCCTGCATCAGCAGCATGCTTCTAAATGATAGCAACAGAAGGTGGAGGTGTGCTTCCATGTATAAGCACTGATACACAAAAAAAAGATGCAAGTAGCAACATGCCCATTCTCAAGTAACTTGAGAAGAAGACTGGTGTCGTTTTCATAGTGATGAATTGAAACGCGAATGGTTACAACGGAATAAATGTCAACAATGTTTTTCAAACGAAAACCAACAAGTATCTTGAATTGGGTGAACTGGTCAAGTATTGGCAGCACACAAGTCGTTGGTAACTTTACATAGATTTTATTCACCAGGACACGAAGTGGACAAGACGGACATCGTCACAGGCGCAAAGATCACACGACAACATATTAATTATTGCTGCTAAAGTTCCTGAAGATTCTCTTCTAGTAAAGACCTCTGTCCATAGACTAAGGATTACAAAACTGTTACCGTATAATATCCTTCTCAGTCACGACCGTTGACCTTCTTTCAAGGACGTCTATCATGGTAACGTATTCATACTCTGGGATGAAATCTTCCATATTACATTTGTTAAAATTCCCAGACGTTCATCCTACATAGCGTTGTACATCATATAATTTCACACAAAGTCATATACGATAATCCTATCAGTTAAAGGCTTTCAGTTGGCTAACCTCTCTTTACATCCATGCCACGACTTTGGCATTGAAGCATGTACGGCATTTAAAACATGTGCATAAGGTAAACAATATAACTTCTTCTACTCGTAGGAATTCTCCGTCTACGATCCAAATCTTAAAGGCAAGCGACTCTGTAGATCCATTCTAGGAATGATAAAATTCCCGCTAGATTAGTAGTAGAGCGGCCTTTTTATGCAGCATTAAAATAAGAAGTGGGCGATAACTTACGTGACATTACTGCGATTGGCTTCGACCTGAAGACCAATACAAATCACAATAATAAATGGCTTCCTTCAACATGCCATTGGATACACAATATAAAATTACAATCATGGACACAAGCCAGTTCCATGTTTCCACTTCAAAACATGACGTCACAAACTACTCAACTAGGTTACACGTGCGTCCAAAGCAACTCACACAGCATTGTGCACGTCAGTGCGTGAATCAATCGAACGCACAAATAATATAACTATCTCAAGACTGGTGCGTACATTTGGTAGGACCGACGACTACCCCCTTAGGTAATAAATGTACGTAACAGCTCCCTTATTACCTCCCCTTAAAAAAAATTAATTCTATTAATTTTTTTCGAACTAATTACTCGAGAGAGGTGAGTCAAAACTACAACAATATATACAATGCATAAAGTTATATCATATTAAGAAAAGAATATTGACTTGAAATTAATATAACTAAATGACAGTATGCATTAAAGCACACATCCACCATCGACCTACTTTGGAACGATGTGGTAATATTCGAAGTAAAAAGAAGTTGAAAAAATGAAAATGAAGAATCAACAAAAAAGATGATAATAAAATTCAACTAAGTTTTCAACAAAATTTGAAACATATGATTTCAAAAATGAAAATGAACAGCAACACTGATGATAATCAATGATAAGAAAATCAAAAGAACAGAAATTTTTTTTTTTAAAATACAACATGCAAAAATGAAGCAATGCATAATTAAACACTTTAAGAAGCAACGCACTTACTGATATCTAACACTAGTAAGTTTGACTAGTTATCTAAAAGTAAAATATCATGTAGTGGAATACGTGAATACACGTATTGCGAGACACTAATAAAGTTAGTAGATGTGTGATTCATAATCAATTAAATCGATTAAATTGAATTATTCTACTTAATATATGTCTTAATTTATCAACAAATAACTAATTACTAATTTATTCTAAGTGATTTCAATTTCACTCATTGTTAATATTTTTTTAGAACTATTTAGAATCGACAAGAATATGTTCCCAATGTTCCATGCACGAAATAAGTTTACGAACACGATATGTAGTGTAATATGTTCCATAACAATAATGAATGTCTGTTTGTTGCTTTTTACCAATGTTTCCATACTACAAAAAAAAAAAAATGTTACTTTAATATCACTGTTCCCGTTCTAATAAAACGTTACTTCACAAGAAATAATGTTATAATCCATATGTAAGTATGTTCTGAAAGTTATATTTATACGAATACTGCAAAACTATACATAGTCTTCACAGATGTACAATTAATGACACTGTACAAAGTTATTCATGTTTCGGTGAGGACGTTTCTCCATCTAAAAGTAGTTTAGTTTCACCAAGTTCACTAGGGCATCTTGAAAGACAGTCTGCAAATACATTCTGCACTCCAGGAATAGCTCGTATCTCAAAATGGAACGGTTGAAGAGCTATAGCGTAACGCGCTGACTTTGATGACTTAACGTTCCCTGTATTCAATGCGGTAAGAGCTTTCTGGTCAGACTCCACCACAAAGTGTGATCCGAGGAGATAACGATCCAGTTTTGTGATTGCCCAGACAAGAGCAAGGAGCTCTTTGTCTAGAACGGAGTAATTTATCTCGCTCGTTGTAAGCTTTCTGGATACGTACATAACAGGAAATAAGGTGCCTCCGTATTCCTGCATCAAAACTGCCGCAATAGCGTAGGAAGAAGCATCACTGCGAAGAACAAAGGTGAGATCTTTGTTAGGCAACTTTAAAAAAGGCTTATTTGAAAAAATTTGTTTTATATAGTCTAACGCCGTTTGGTGATCCTGCGACCACTTTATTACATTAGGTGTGCCCTTCTTCAGTAAAGACGAAAGAGGTGCAGTTATAGTAGACAAATGAGGGATGAATTTAGAATAGAACTGTATTAGTCCTAAGAGTGACCTCACTTGTTTTTTTTGTCTTAGGTGCTGAGATGTTTAAAATTTTAGAGACGTTACTGTCTTCTGTATACATTAAACCGCGACCTATACGGTGACCAAGAAATGAGATGTCATGAAAACCGACAAAAGCCTTTGAAGGTTTCGCTGTTAAGTTATAATCCTGTAAGGTAGAAAGTAAAGATTTTAAACCCTGAATATGTTCATCCCAAGAGTCACTAAAAAGACAGATGTCATCTATATAAGTAATGACATCGGGACGATGAGACAATATGCGGCGCATCATGCGTACAAAGGTAGCTGGCGCATTCATTAACCCGAAAGGCATAAAATTCCATTGAAAAAGACCTCATGAGAACTAGAAAAAGAACAAATAACTTTGTACAAGAAAGTGAGTGATGCACTGCATAGGCTGAGTCATCGAAAAAAGAATGTGATATCAAAATTCAATAGTATCTACTAGGTAATGCGTTGCATCGAATTTTGTAACTTTGTTTAATTCCTGTAATCTCGCAAAGACGATATGGTTGTGGAAATATTCTTCCTAATGATTACCATAATAGCCATGCCTTATCACGAAAGTAAAGGAATAGGATATGGGCGTCTCTATTGGTCCTAAAAGTAACCACGGCGTAGTGAGGACACCATTTTACCTGTTATTGATATGAGGTAACAGACGCACGAACCTAACGTCTGCCGTGTGGTTGAGAAAAATCTTCTAGTGACTGCCTAGAATAAGTAGGTGGTTCGTCAGTTGTGGATTGATTTTGCACAAGGATGGTGCGAGAAGATGCACCTCTACCAAAAGGATAAGTGGTACCATTATCACAAGAGTGGGAGTAAGGTTGATGAGTAACCTTAGTCCTTTGAGGATTTTCTTTAAATTATAATAGTTTTATTATTTCTACATGTAGAATTATTGTTCTTAAATGTACCAAACCCCTGAACGGAGTAAAACCCCTTTGCTTGAGGTTTTGTACCTCGCGATACGCAAAGAGACAAGCGGGTAGGACCCGATCCCAGTCTTGGGGATGGTCTTGAGTCATCTTACCCAACAACTGCTTGAGTGTCCTATTGAGACGCTCAATTAACCCATTTGACATCGGATGATAAATAGAACTAAGAGATCTGTCTATACCTAATGTCTTCATAACTTGAGACATGGATTCAGAAATGAACTGAACCCCATGATCCGACTTTTTTCCAAAAAACCAATGCGTGAGAAGATTAACATCAGTGCCTCTGCTACACTGGCAGATGAAGTGTTCTTGAGAGGGATGGCCTCAGGCCAACGAGTGCACATATCAATGCACGTAAGAATATGCGTATGCCCTCTAGCAGATGGAAGCATTGGACCAATAATGTCAATGGCCATTTTATCAAATGGTCTAATCGGGATGTCCGCAGCTTGAATAGGAGCCGCATGAAATGGACCCCGTACCTTAACTTCTTGACATATCAAACAGGACCGACAATAGAGAGTAACATCTCTATGGACGCCTGGCCAGTAGAATGCCGAAAGCACTCTGGATTTGGTACGTGAAAAACCCATATGGCCCGCACATTGCGAGTCATGAGCATGTCGTAATATACGAGATCTCATACAGGATGGGACAAGAATCTGAGAACATAAGGATGAATCCTTTTCCCGTATGACTCTAACCAAAATCCCATTTTTAAGTATAAAGTCATGTCTAGATTTTGCAAGTTTGTTGCTTGTATTCTTTTTGTTAACATACTGAAAGAATTTTTTTAATGAATTATCATTCTTTTGCAATGTTGCAAACAACTCCCGTGAAATAGGAGCATCATCATCACAAGTGGTATGAACTGTAGGTTCAATAGGTGTATCATGCGACATATTAGTAGCTTGCGCTCTAGTCACTACTGCATTTGCAGTTTGAATATGTCGCTCTTCCCATTCAGCAATTTGCTGTGGTGTACACTCTTTAATACCATGTATGCGACCAAGTATAACATCACAAATTGGATTCGGAAGGAGACATGCTTGGATCTTTCCTGAAAAGAAAGGTGTGTTAAGATCAATAATAGCAGTGGGAAATGTTTCAATTGTGCCACCAAATGTTACACATTTGACAACCCGGCCCGTGGCACAACTTGATCAGTTCGAAATCCGTACGCCGATTGTGCTGCAACCTGATGACATAGCACTATGTGCATTAACATTATTATCCTGTTCCTTGTTTGAATGTGTATCACTCAAAGCAACATTAGAATGTCTACCTGTATTATTCGACGATCTATCTCGTCGGCGCGATCGATTGTGATTTTTGTCATTAAAATTGCCATAATTGTCGTTTCTGCTAGAGTTAAAATTTGGATTAGTCCGATAATTTGTAGAATGATCGTTATGATGTTGGTTAAATGGTTTATTTCCAAAAAATTGTCTGTTTTGCGGACCCTGAGACCTTGATCTCCAGTTTTGTTTATTATAATGTCCTTGATTATTTTTAAAATAATTGTTACCAAAATCTCGCGATCTGTGAGTTTGGTTCCAAGAAACATTAAATGGAGCAGATTGTTGAAATTGCTTCCCTTTGTAAAAGTTATCATTGTTGAAATTATGATTATTTCCCTTATTGACATACCTATCAGCACTAAAAGAACGATTGCGTGAAAAATTGTTTTGTTGTGCTGCAAAAGCAACAGGCAATTCACTCTTAATCTGCGCGTTACTTAGATCCATGTTTGGGTGAGCAGTGCAAAAATTTTTTGCATGTTCTTCTAAATTTTTCATAGATAAAGGTTTCCGTTCGTGTAAAAATGCGAGAAATGTAGGGTTTACCGACGAAAGTACCTTATCGCGCATCAGTAAATCAAAGAGACCTTCATACGACTTTTCAATTTTGGATAATTCGATCCATCTTTCTAATGTTAGTCGTATCTGTGACAGAAAATCACTAAAATTTCTGCCAGATTGAGGTAGTAATGTGTGAAATCTCAAACGATATTCGTTTTCTGTCATTTGGAATTTTTGCAGAAGTGCTGCTCTAAGAGCATTGTAGTCATTTTTCTCACCAATGCTGGTGGTATGATAAACTGCTAATGCATCCCCTGTAAGTAATCTGGATAAATATGTACAGTATAGCGCTTTATCCACGTTATAAGACCCACAAGTGGCCTCAAACCTATCTAGGAAGAATATTACGTCATCAGACGGGGGATTAAATTTTGGTAATTTAAGGTGAATTTCCTTAAAATTATCATGTCTGGATGAAGTTTGGCTTTCAAAAGTTCTCTGAGAATTAGATTCCTGAGTTAACCTAAGTCTCTCATATTCTGACTCTGCTAATTTCAGTTCATGCTGTCGTTTTTTTCTCATTCTCTTCCCTCTCAAGCTGAAGTCGTAATGTATTTTGTTCAGCTATTAATCTTCTTTCTTCCATTTCCTTCTGTTTATTTTGCATTTCCTTTTCTTTAACTTCCATTTCTTTTTGTTTCTGTTCTGCCTCTCGCTGAAATCGTTTCTCTTCCAATTCAGCGGCTAATCTCATTTTTTTCTCATCTTCCTCAGCTATAAATTTCCTCTTCTTTTCATTCTCCTCAGCCTCAATCCTTTTTTTTGATCTGCCTCAAATTTCATCTTCTTCTCTTGTTCCTCAGCCTCAATCCGTTTTTGATCTGCCTCAAATTTCAAATTTTCCAAACGTAACTTTTCAGCATCCAATCTTTGAGCTTCCAACCTTTGAGCCTCTTTATATTCTGACATAGCGAATTGTCTTACCTCTTCAGCAGGTATTTGCAAAGCTTTTGCTTGCTTAATGAAATAATCGAGTGAATACATTATTCTATATAAGTAGTCACAGTACTCTAGATATAAAAATGATAATTAATCAATATAAATTGGTTAACCTTGTTATTAAACAAGTGTTCTTCGTTCCTGTCCTTAGAACGGTATAATGTTATCATATAATTATTAAATATGTTATTAATCAATAAATTTATGTAATCAAATGTCATGAAATGAACAACGAGAAAGACAATAGAAACATAACCGACAAGACATGATAAACTGGACGGTAGAACACAATCGTAGAAATCAAAAAAATAGAAATGTATAACTAAAATAGAATATCGTAAAAATATACGACGATAACTACGATCAGATAATTAACAAGACAATAGACAACACAGTGTAAAAACATAGGTTTTGTAAAAAAACTGAACGACAGGAAAGGTGAGATGGACAATAATCACATACAAAATTCATCATAAAACTAAGGCACAAGTAAAAATAGCTACCAAAAACAACAAGTAAACGTGACACTACAGCTAAAACAGACAGGTGTCACAGACCACCAGACACAGTGGACCTAGAATCCTTCTACGCTCACGCGTAGGAACATTCCACTGCGGGAAGTCTGCAAAATAATGTCCTACAGAACGTCTGACGAAGAGCCCGAATTGGCTTCGAGATGGATCTCGTTCGTCAGATCAACCTCCCTACCTCCCACAAAGAATACACAACATATAACACATAACACGGAAAATATGAAAGTGGACATAATCAAATAAGGCACAGCTAATAGTAATAAAGTGTATAACGGATACAAGTTATACTTAGCTCGCGTGCAGGTAAAAATCAAAGTGCCTCGTCCCCGTGTATGTACGTCTACAGATAAAATACTTCGTTCTGCTTATCTAGATTACAGCTCGCACGCAATAATGATGAAGAGATGATCTCCAAGTAATCAGTCACTGTGAAACTTGACGTGGAGGTTGATTGAAGACCTTGAGCATTTGAGTTGATTTTGATTCATATTCCGCTAGGATCCAAATTGAGATGATGTAGCCTTGAAAGTAAACATTCTTCTTTTCAAACGATCAATTGGATGGGTACGTTCCTTTGAAATCACTTCCAGACCGCACTGGCCTACCAGTTATTGTTGGTGTCGTTTTCATAGTGATGAATTGAAACGCGAATGGTTACAACGGAATAAATGTCAACAATGTTTTTCAAACGAAAACCAACAAGTATCTTGAATTGGGTGAACTGGTCAAGTATTGGCAGCACACAAGTCGTTGGTAACTTTACATAGATTTTATTCACCAGGACACGAAGTGGACAAGACGGACATCGTCACAGGCGCAAAGATCACACGACAACATATTAATTATTGCTGCTAAAGTTCCTGAAGATTCTCTTCTAGTAAAGACCTCTGTCCATAGACTAAGGATTACAAAACTGTTACCGTATAATATCCTTCTCAGTCACGACCGTTGACCTTCTTTCAAGGACGTCTATCATGGTAACATATTCATACTCTGGGATGAAATCTTCCATATTACATTTGTTAAAATTCCCAGACGTTCATCCTACATAGCGTTGTACATCATATAATTTCACACAAAGTCATATACGATAATCCTATCAGTTAAAGGCTTTCAGTTGGCTAACCTCTCTTTACATCCATGCCACGACTTTGGCATTGAAGCATGTACGGCATTTAAAACATGTGCATAAGGTAAACAATATAACTTCTTCTACTCGTAGGAATTCTCCGTCTACGATCCAAATCTTAAAGGCAAGCGACTCTGTAGATCCATTCTAGGAATGATAAAATTCCCGCTAGATTAGTAGTAGAGCGGCCTTTTTATGCAGCATTAAAATAAGAAGTGGGCGATAACTTACGTGACATTACTGCGATTGGCTTCGACCTGAAGACCAATACAAATCACAATAATAAATGGCTTCCTTCAACATGCCATTGGATACACAATATAAAATTACAATCATGGACACAAGCCAGTTCCATGTTTCCACTTCAAAACATGACGTCACAAACTACTCAACTAGGTTACACGTGCGTCCAAAGCAACTCACACAGCATTGTGCACGTCAGTGCGTGAATCAATCGAACGCACAAATAATATAACTATCTCAAGACTGGTGCGTACATTTGGTAGGACCGACGACTACCCCCTTAGGTAATAAATGTACGTAACACTACTTCAACCTGATACAAGCATAACTTTCAAAGAGGCAAAGAGTTTTATCAGAACCAGATACAGAAACAAATGGGATGCAGAGCATCCAGGACACGCACAACAAAATGCATATTACCAGCTCAGCAGAAGAGAACAAGTAATAATCTTCAGACTCAGCACAGGCCACAACAGATTGGGATATCATCAAGCTAAAGATAGGAACTATTGATGAGTGTAAATGTGGCACTGATAAAGTGGCTGCTGAACATCTGCTTCAAAGATGTCCAATATAGGAGGAACATAGAAATCACATGTGACCGTCACCAGTACCATTTTTGGAAAAACTCTATGGAGATGCAGATAGCCTCAAGCTGACTACTGCTTTCTTTGAACATATTCAAATAGATATCTGAGAGTGAATGAAGAAGAAGAAGAATGTGGTAGCGAGACATGGACAACCTATGCTAAGCAAGAAAAAAGGATTAATACCTTCCATCTACTGTGTCTATACCACATCCTTGGTATTTCATGGAAGGACGAAGTGACAAATGTCTATGTGCTATTGCGTGCTGGCCATCAAAGCATGTATACACTGCTTAGACTTGCAGACTGTGCTAGCTAGGGCATGTCCACCACATGGAAGATGGTCACATCCCCAAAGATGTTTTCAAGACAACTGGCAGATGGCAAAAGAACAGCTGGGCAACTGAAGCTGAGGTTCAGTGATATGTGCAAGAGAGACTTGAAGGCACTGGACATAAATCCAGCAACCTGGGAGGATGAAGCTGCCGATCACATCAAGTGGTGATGATCCCTACGGAACCACCTCAGATTGGGGTGAAAAGAAGCTCTCACAACAAGCAGAAGAGAAAAGAACACGATGAAAGGAACACCAGGCAAAAAAATCAACTAAGGGCTGTCACCTCAGGGGCGCATCATTCTGGTAGTCAGTTATGAATAAAGGAGGCTACTACTGCTATCAAACATTATTATTTTGTGACCCTTAAGGAGCATGGGCCACCATGGCAGTAGGTTGCCCTGCAGGAAAACAGTCTATGGGGGCATGTAAAAAATAAGCAATATTAAAAACACACTACATTAAGTAGTATGTCCTTATTTAAGAACAAATGGATTGATCAAGACCACCCTTCAGGAACATCCCCAGATTTAAGAAAAAGAGTAGTACAAAGATGTTCTTCAGTTCACTGGGAAATATATAGTGATCCAAAGAAATCAAGGCCAACACAAAAATATCAGAATCTTCAACTCATATCTCAAGTTATTACTATTGTATGACTCAGAAACATGGAGAACAACAAAAACAACAACCAAGAAATGGGTGCTTTCATAGAATAGAGGAATTGAAATTGTGTGACCATGTTATCAATGTGAAAATGATGACAAGAACCAGACAAGTACCAAGTGGAAATAGAGATGAGAAGAAGATGCAAGCAATGGATAGGATACACACTGAGAAAACATGTGGATAACATTACAAGACAGGCCTTGTTCTGGAATCTCCAGGGTAGACTGGGCATAAACACAAAGAAGAGAACTGGAGATAGAAATGATTGAGAAAGACATGGAAAAACCTGGAACTGATGACACAGGGACAAGAGGACTTGACACAGGACAAGAAGACTTGACACAGGACAAGAAGACTTGACACAGGACAAGAAGACTTGACACAGGACAAGAGGACTTGACACAGGACAAGAAGACTTGACACAGGACAAGAAGACTTGACACAGGACAAGAAGACTTGACACAGGACAAGAAGACTTGACACAGGACAAGAGCACTTGGCACAGGACAAGAAGACTTGACACAGGACAAGAAGACTTGACACAGGATAAGAAGACTTGGTACAGGACAAGAAGACTTGACATAGGACAAGAAGACTTGACACAGGACAAGAAGACTTGACACAGGACAAGAAGACTTGGCATAAGTTTGTTGTGGGCCCAGTTCTTGGGAAGTTGAAGGGTAATGATGATGAGGAAAGATGCACCGGAGAAAGAATATTTATAAAAAGACAGGTTATGTCTTTCACAGAGATGCTAATACTGGCATAAAATAGACCAGTAATAAAGCATTCATTGGAAAGTATTAACCAAACAACTACTTAAATTATGGGACAAAGGAGAAAAAGAGGAAATGAATTTTGATTTTTTACAAATTACTTTTCATTATTTTGTATATGTTCTACTTTTTATACATACTCTGAAGAAAATTAAGATTTACTTGAACATATTATTTCTAAAATTTTAGCAAAATAACCAAACCAAACCAATTTCTAAAACTTTAATCACATGTAATAAAAAGTAATTTGTGAAGAAAAAAAAAATAGAACACTGAAATTGTTATTGTTAATGTGGTTTAGAATCGACATCACTGTCGTCCGGGCAAACCCATAGGTGCTCAGTCTTTCCTCAGCAAATGTCAAAATGTATGAATACTGATTGTTCTTGTAGTATGCTGGTTGTCCTGGTCTATTCTCTTGTATGGGTGTGAGGGCTGGACACTCACTGCAGATACGGAGCGAAGGATTCAGGCTTTCGAGCATAAATGTTATAGAAGAATTTTGCGCATTTGCTATAAAGAGCACAAAACAAATGTCTATGTTAGAGAGAAGATAAACACCTATGCAGGCCATCAAGAACCACTTTTGTCAATAGTGAAACGTCAAAAGCTTGCCTGGTTTGGGCATGTAACTCGTCATGACTCCCTTTCGAAAACGATCCTCCAGGGAACAGTCGAAGGTAAACGGAGAAGAGGAAGGCAAAGAAAATCCTGGGCTGATAACATCAAAGAATGGGCAAGACACGGCTTCTCCACACTTGTACGCATTGCTGAGAATAGAGAGCAGTGGAGGACCCTGTCTGCTGATGCTTCCACCATGGCACCCCTACGACCCATGACGGGTTATGGGTTGAGATGATGATGATACACACCTGACCCATCTTCTCATGTGTCCGTCTGTGCTAGTTTAGCGCTTGTTGCCAAATTCTAACAGTCATGTTGATTCATCTGTGTTTGCAGTGTCGTTCTTGAACAAACACTGAAAAACATTATGCTTACAAGTGTTGTATTTGTAATGTATCAAAACAGACTAGTGGTTCAGGTCATCTTTGCTGTGGCTGATGTTTACATGCGGCATTCAGTTTTTGGATCTCCATTACATTTGTCTGATGTCCATTCGTCTGTGTGGGTGCTTGGATCTGTGTGGCCTGTTGTCACCATATCACTCAATGAACTTGCCAAAAAGAGGGAAATCAAGTAAGGATGTGTATATGCATGTCTGCCTGCTTGGCTGAAAGTCATTCTTACATTCATTTATATTTTTGTAAAACAGAATTCATCATCATCATTTCACTGTTTTCACCCTATGGAGCTACCATGGCAACTGGTCCTTGTACAGGAGCACGGAGCTACCATGGCAGCTGGTCCCTGTACAGGAGCATGGAGCTACCACGGCAACTGGTCCCTGTACAGGAGCATGGAGCTACCACAGCAACTGGTCCCTGTACAGGAGCACGGAGCTACCACGGCAACTGGTCCCTGTACAGGAGCATGGAGCTACCATGGCAACTGGTCCCTGTACAGGAGCACGGAGCTACCATGGCAACTGGTCCCTGTACAGGAGCATGGAGCTACCACGGCAGCTGGTCCCTGTACAGGAGCATGGAGCTACCACGGCAGCTGGTCCCTGTACAGGAGCACGGAGCTACCACGGCAGCTGGTCCCTGTACAGGAGCATGGAGCTACCACGGCAGCTGGTCCCTGTACAGGAGCATGGAGCTACCACTGCAGCTGGTCCCTGTACATGAGCATGGAGCTACCACGGCAGCTGGTCCCTGTACAGGAGCATGGAGCTACCGCGGCAGCTGGTCCCTGTACAGGAGCATGGAGCTACCGCGGCAGCTGGTCCCTGTACAGGAGCATGGAGCTACCACGGCAGCTGGTCCCTGTACAGGAGCATGGAGCTACCACGGCAGCTGGTCCCTGTACAGGAGCATGGAGCTACCACGGCAGCTGGTCCCTGTACAGGAGCATGGAGCTACCGCGGCAGCTGGTCCTGTACAGGAGCATGGAGCTACCACGGCAGCTGGTCCCTGTACAGGAGCATGGAGCTACCACGGCAGCTGGTCCCTGTACAGGAGCATGGAGCTACCACGGCAGCTGGTCCCTGTACAGGAGCATGGAGCTACCACGGCAGCTGGTCCCTGTACAGGAGCATGGAGCTACCACGGCAGCTGGTCCCTGTACAGGAGCATGGAGCTACCACGGCAGCTGGTCCCTGTACAGGCTTATTATATTATTTTCAGTAATAACCTAAATAACGTTATTCCACAAGTTAATGAAGCTGTGTCTAAGTTCAAAGTCATCTCTTGTTGGTAAACCAAACAAGTGTTTATTATTGTTAAATATCATTACTTTTTTTAAAATGGCTCTGTGCAGGACATGATGATTCCTTTACAGAACCAGAACATATTATTTTAGCCTGCATATTTGAAGTCCTCTTAGATGTCAGGGAGTGCATTGTATGCTGCCCCAGCTTTTCCCTTGCTAGATGAAAACCAAATGTGAGGATCCCTTAAATGTTGAGCCAGGATTGGACCTGGGAAAGAAATTGGAAATCATGACGTGAACTCAACAAGTTGTGAAATGGTAGAAAATCCATAGGACAGCTGTAGATCTGTGCTATAGATAGTGTCAATGAAATAAACTTGGCATTGCTTGTGAAAGAGTGACAAGTTTAGCAGTCTTACTTAAACAACAACTCCACCATGTCACTTTTCAGTGTTGCAGAATTTGAGCATTTCATGTTTTTAGCATTTAGTAGATTAGGTAATAACAGCAAATATTAGCATTCCTTGTGAAAGACATTTCGTTGAATGATTTACTATTATGATAAATAGAAGGATTTATAACAATACAATTTCCAATTATCCTGTTGATTTTTTTTCCAGATTGGCAGTTCGACGACAAAGAAGAGCTCGCCTTGACTTTGATACAAAGTTGGGAATGAACTCTCCATTTTAGTTTGCTTTGATATGTACTGTGCTGTATGAATGGTAATTGTCCTTTGGATTGATAGTGATTAAGTTTTTAACAAAAGCTTTTTTTAAAATCAATGGCCACCTGTTACTTGTATGCATATCTGATGTGCCTGAAAGGGACAATAGTTAAACGCAAAAGCCTGCATTATTATATTGCAGCAGGAGATTGAGATGAATTAGAAAAAAAAAATGTTAGTATTGAGAATTTAAACCCAGATATGATACCACTGTTCTGGAGTTTTAAAATCACATGTCAGTGTAGAATTAATTATGACACTAATGTGTAAGATGCAGTTTCTGGGTCATAACGACATACAGGGTGGCCCAAATAAAGTGAGAACATCTCGTACACTGTAATATAATTACATCAAAATTTGTTTAACTTATCCATAATAGCTTAAATAGTTTACTGATTTACTTACTTAGTTATTTAACTACATAACATTATTACAACAATTTCCAGTCGCCATCTTTGATTTTTAATTTGCCAATCGTCAACTTCTGCGTGTTTTGAAAATATTTTAACCAGAATGACAAAAATCACAGCAAAAGACTGTATTCTGATTAAAAATTTGCGAATTGAAAAACAATGGGGTGCATTGCAAGAAAAAGTCTACCGTCGGCTAAAATTTACCACAGTTGAGCAGCTCAAGTTGGCAATAATCGAGGAATGGAGAAATCTAGGGCAGCGCTTTATTGACAGAGGCATAGACGAGTGGCGCCAACGCTTACAAAAAGTCATCAAGAAGCAGGGGGAACACATTGAACATGTTTTCTGATTAGCGTAATTACCTGGCATACAACTGTAAATGACAAAACATTATATTAATTTAATTATATTAAATAACCCTTTGTTACGAGATGTTCTCACTTTTTTTGGGCCACCCTGTATATCTTATAGAAACAGCTATGGGGGTGACTTCAGGGAAGAAAGCCAATAAGAACAACTCAAGTGGAAGACAACAACCAAATAAATCAAACAAAGAATGAATGACAAATATAAAGCATTATAAATAATGGTAGTCCCATAACAGATGCTGTAGGGGAGTGAAATGTTAGAGATTTCACTATATTAGGTCCAGCTTTATGACATTGGGTGACCAGTTCTCTTTCTTTGCTGCCTGCCTTCCTTAACTTAAGAATAGAGTAAAGTACCCATTTACAGCTGGGCAGACTATAACATGTTGCTACCAGGTTTTGAACCCAGAACCTGGAAACTTTGGTGCAAGAGGCAAGTGGTCTAATCACTCTGCCAATCAGACATTCATAACTAAGTATAAATAAACTTAATTTGACCAACATCTGTTATTGATGGTAGCTTCATGCTTTGTAAGAAATGCAATGAAAAATGATGATGACATAGCCTGCACTGTGGGAAGTGTTTTACAATTGTTGCAATAGTCAACTAACATTTGATGTAGAAGAGAGGTGGTGGTTGTTGTTGTTTTATTAGGACTGATCAGCTTTTCGCTCTTTTGCAACCAATGCCAAGTTGAAGACTCCTTGGCATTATCTACACTGTAGATCTAGGCTTTTCCTGTGGCTTTTCTGCATTTCCGAAATGTGCAGAGATGAAGTCATGAGCTCCAGTTTCTCCAGCCTGGCCTCCATTCAAAGGATCGTCACATAGGGGTCCCAAGCTAGGAGTAAGAAGTGAGTGGCATACTGAGCATTCCCCGCTATTCAAGGGGGCTCTCCAACTATGCAGAGCTAAAATACTGTGCTGTGATTTTGGGCTGTCCCAAGGAATTGTCATGTGCTCACAGAGCCACTTCTCAGCTCCCCTTGCCTACCACTGGGTCCACAATGAGATCTTCACGAATGCAGTCAACCAGGTCAAAGAATTCCGTCCAGTGCTCAAGTGACTTTTCCAAGCTTAGTGTGCAATGCTGGGTTCTCAACAAGTTTCACCACAGGGGGAATCCCTGGAAGTGTGTGGATGATTTTAAGAGTCAATGAGGGTGTAATTAGCCTCACAGACAGTGGTTTACTTCCACATTGGTGTACTATAGCAGTATGCATAGCTGGTGGTCATATATTGATGACTCCAGATATGCCTCCATGCATGTAGAAGAGAGATCAAAGGTAATGGGTCAGAACAAGCTAGTTATGTAGACTGAACTATGGTTGACTCATTCCAGTAGACCAAATGTTTTGTGTTGTTGCTGTTAATTTGTTGTTGTTGTTTTTCTTGAGTAAACTTGTTGCTGTCCAGATGTTCTGGAGTAACTTTGTTTAAAACTGATTAACATATGTAGAAAAGGCATTTTGTTCATGTCAGTAACTTGTTTTATGTAGAAAAGTACTGCACTCATATTTATTTTAAATGTTGCTGCACTTATGAATGACTCTTAGTCTCAATATGTCTGATTTAAAAAGTGTCAGGTAGGAGAAACTGCTCTGAAAAGATGATGTCTGTCATAGGAATTTGAGAGAGAGAAAATGTAATAAGTATCACTGGCAAAGAGATTTGCAGAGATTAAGAATATTAACAAAAGGTTAATGCCAGGTAGTTTTGTTTACATTCCAAGGAGACTCATCTGAGGTTGAGTACACAAGTGTAATGAAGTGGGTTTGCAAGGACAAATGAATTTTACAAAACACTAACAACTTGCATTAAGAATGTCAGTTTCTACAAGATATTCAAATGTCACACAACCACATAACCTTGAACTTCAAACGTGATATATCTTTGAGGGAATCTTTCATTAACCGCAGTTTTCCCTTACTTCTGAAGTTGATCCAAAATATAACAAGAAAAAAATCGGGGAAAAAATTTTGTATTTTCTCGGTAATATTCACTCTTTTTTGAACCATTACAAAGATTTTGAAATGTTTTAATTAATTTTTTTTTTAATTATGAAGAAAAATATCCTGTTCAACTTCTCATGGGTTATAACTAGGAAATATAGTGTCTTTTATTTCAGATATTTTTAGTTATCTATTCCTGATTGTTTTTTTGTTTACTGCCATAAAATAGAGTACAGAATTCTGGAAAATGCCACACCACTTCTGTATTCAGAATGAAATCATAGAAAAGCAACAAGACTATTTTAGTTTTGTTTTTTAATCTGTGAAAAATTCACTTTTGTTTATCTGGCAAATCATACATAGAACAAGAGAACATTTTCTATTTGCTAAGCTATAAAATGTGCAAATTTTTCTGGACAAATCATAACATGACCAAAAAAAAAAATGGTACTTTCTGCAAAACAAAATATGGTGTCTCTTTCTTTAAAATAAAACACTGTTTATAGTTCATTAATGTCAGACGTACATACTGATTATATGTCATGGCCATTCTTACACTGCTTCATTCTCTTTGTGTTCTTCAGTTGCATTAAACCACAGTAGTGTTAGTCCAGATATTGTGAAGGAAAAGTGAGTTTGGCCCCAAACTAAACTGGCCATCTCATGTCTGTTAATGGTGTCTTTAGCAAATACATTTTTGAGATGTTCAAATAAATAAATACCTTTGTTGTTATATATGAAAATGAAGGTATGTTTGTAGATTACTGGTGTACGTAATGTGTGAATGTTTGTAGATTACTGGTGTACGAAATGTGTGAATGTTTTATTTAAAAGAAATTAGTAGTTATTCAGAATAAAATGGAGGTTAAAAGAAGAAAATTATAAAATGCAAAAAAAAAAAAAAAATACAATAAAAAAACCACGTTTGTTCAAATATTCAAAGAGTAAACTCCAAAATGTCACATTCAGAAACACTTACGTACTTACTTAGTCATTCCCATTCTACCATGAGGTGTAGAGGTTTGGAAGAGAGAGCACCAGACTATCCTATCGGCTGTCTTCCTCCTGGCCTGGTTCCATTCTAGTCCTCTGTCCTTCAAAGATTGTCTAATGTTATCCTCCCAGCGAACTCTGGGTCATCCTGGGGGTCTGGATCCCTGGCTCTTTGTTTCCCATGCTTGTCGTGGTAGCCGATCTTCTCCCATTCTGCAGACATGGCCAAACCATCTTAGTTGGGACTGTTCTACTTGGGTCTGCAGGGGGTGGGATTTTAGGCCTTGACATATTGTCTGGTTGCGTACCATGTCTCTTCTTGTTACTTCAACCACCTTCCTCAGATACCTCATTTCTGAGGTTTGGATCTGGCTTTTGTGGGTTGTAGTCATTGCCCATGACTCGCATCCATATGTCAAGACTGGGACATAGGTGGAGCGGTATACAGCCATCTTCATTTTCTTACCAACCTCTCTCTTGCTGAGGAATCCTCGATTTATGGCCTGAAAAAGTCTCCCAGCTGCTGCTTTTTGAGTGGCCAACTCTTCTTTGATGCCTCCCTTTCGGTCTATAATAGCTCCAAGGTATTTAAAGTGGTCGACTTGCTCCAGGACCTGTTCTCCCAGCTTAATCTGGTGTCTTCTTTCTTCTTGTGATATCACCATGGATTTTGTTTTAGAGCTGCTTATGACCATCCCTCTCTTCTCCAGCTCTTCCTTCCAGACTTGCAGGTTGGATTGGAGATGTGCCTCTAATTTAGCAATCAGGGCAACATCATCAGCAAATGCCAGCTCTGAAATACAAACCTGTCTCATCTTCCAGTACCCCACTGAATACTTTCTTGTTCTCTCCTTACATGCGTTGATGACATCGTCCATGAGGAGTATGAAAAGATAAGGTGACAGGATATCACCTTGTCTTACACCAGTGGTGGTCCTGAACTCTTCTGACTTATGGTTTGTTGTCCTCGCTTAATTTCTGCAAGACTTGTAGAAGCTCTGTATAGCATGAATCAGAGGTGCTGGAATGTTCTTCCTTGCCAAACAGTCTCAAAATTTGCTGCAGGGGACCCTGTCAAACGCCTTTTCCAGATCTTTGAAACAAAGATGGATCTCACTCTTATACTCAAGGGCCTTTTCACTCAGCTGTCTGAGTGTGAAGATGAGGTCTTGAGTACTTCGGTTTGCTCAGATTCCACACTGGACCTCATCCAACTGTGGCTCAGCTAGGCGTCGGAGTCTCTGCTCTAGGATTCTAGAGTAGATTTTACCAGGGACACTGAGAAGGGATATGCCTCTATGGTTTCTACATTGTCGATTGTCACCCTTTTTGAAAATTGAAGTTATGATGGCAATCTCCCAATCCTTTGGTATGGTCTTGTTGCAGCACGCTGCCTGTAGGACCCTTAAGAGTAATAGGTCGCTTGATGCTCCTGTGTACTTAACCATTTCTGGTGTTATACCATCATGCCCTGCTGCTTTGCCCATCTTGATTTTCTCCAGTGCTGCCTTCAGTTCTTCCATCATTGGTTTTCTCTTCTGTGCTAGTGGTTATCATTTCTGATGCTTCACCATGCTCACCATCCAGGAGTTCTGAGAAATATTCTTTCCATTACTTCCTTCGGGGCAGTAAGCAATTTGCCTTGCTTGTCCTTTATAAATTTGAGAGGGCACTGTTTTTCCATCCTCGTGTTCTTTAGGGTCTTATAGAACAATTTCTGGTTTTCTTGCACATCTTTTTCTAGCTTTTCTCCAAATTCTTCCCAGGACTTCTGTTTTACTGCTAGCACCTTGTTCTTTGCTTCTGTTCTGAGTGTCACATATTCTCTATATTTCTCCATTTGTCCTATTGTGTTTTTAGCTCCTAAGTATTGTTTCCATGCCATTTTCTTCTCTTATTTTCTCTTTGACTTCCTCTGTCCACCAAGGTGTCCTCTTTCTCTTGTTCCCAACTCAGACTTCACCACATGCTTCTGCAGCAGCTGTCTTTATGATGTCCTTCAATTTAAGCCAGAGGGTTTCCAAGTCATCAGGTTGTTCTTCTGTGTTGTTCACTGCTGCAGCAATAAGCCCCTGATATCTGGTCTTAATTTCTGACTCTCTCAGCTTGTAGGTCTTAACGCTCATTTCTCCCGTTCATTTACTTAGTTTCTTGTGTGATGTTGGGCAGTTCCTAGGCTGAGCAACTCTTTCAGTTGTTCTTTTGATTGTAAGCAGGTAGTGATCACTTCCAATCTCTGGCCCCCTCCAGACTCTAGCATCCCAAACATATTTGAATGAGCTCCTCCTAACAATGGCATAGTCGATCACTGACTTCTCATTCTTTTTTGGTTCACATCTAGTGTATGCATGTATGCACTTATGGGGGAACTTTGTGTTTGTAATGATCAGATTCTGCTCACTGCAGAATCTAAGGAGTCGTTTTCCATTGTCATTGAGAGTATCTTCTCCATATCTTCCGATAACTCCACCCCATCTAGCATGGTCATTTCCAACTCTGGCATTGAAATCTCCGAGCATGAAAATTTCATCTAGGAAGTCATCCACTGTCCTTTGAAGCAGCTCGAAGAATTCCTTCTTGACCTCTGCTCTCTCATCCTCATTTGGCCCATACACTATGACCAGGTTGACTATGTTTTCTCCTTCTTTTAGTTTTACAACCATAATGCGCTCCGAGACAAAGTTCCATCCCTTGATACTATCTTTTTGGTTTTTGGACACAATGCAACCCATGCCCCCTTTAGCTCTTTCAGATGTGGGTACACCACTGTAGAGCAGCGTGTTGCCATCAAGATCCATGACTCCTTGTCCTTTTTTCTTTGTTTCAGTTATATCCAGGATTTCTAGTTTTGCTTTCCTCATCTCTTTCACCAGCTCCTCTTCTTTCCCATTTATACTTCTTGCGTTCCAAGTTCCATAAGTCGTAGTCTGTAGTCCGTTCCAGTTCGGTTTTCTCTCTTGTAGTTCTCATAATCAAAAGTTTAAAGCAAACAGGTGATTGGCCTGTTTCTGGTTCGCTGACTGCATTTATCACTGTTGCTGCGTCTTCAGTTCCAGTCAAGTGCACCTCTGGCTATGCTTGATTGTTCTCTTCTGAGTGTATGTCCTATTCATCCCCACCTTTTTACTTTAATTTCCTTTTGTATTGGCTGTTGCCCGCATCTTTTCCTTAGCTCTACATTTGTTATTACATCTGGCCATCCTATATGGAGGATCCGGCGGAGACATCTATTTACAAATATCTGTAGCTTGGAGGTGATACTCTTTGAGACATGCCATATCTCTGAGCCATACAGCAAGACTGACTTTACATTTGAGTTAAAGATCCTGATTTTGTTTTCTCTGGATATAGCTGGGGAGTTCCATATTGGTCAAAGAGCATTAAAAACGCACCTGGCTTTATTTATCTTAGAACAGACGTCACCATCGGTCCCCCCTCCTTTGTCAGTGTTACTCCCCAGATATGTAAATCTTCCTACTTCTTCAATAACTTGACCATTGATCTTCATAGAGTCCATCTGCTTATTATTTAGCCTCATTTCATGTTTTATTTACATTTATATGTAGTCCCATCTTTGCTGCTTCTGTCACTAATCTATTCGTTTTCTCCAGCATATCTTGCTGTCTATGTGATAGAAGGCACATCAGCGGACAGCAACAGTGATAGGATTTATGCCTTGCCTTCAGGGAAGTACCTAGGTTTTATTTTTATATTTATTTTAGTTCTTATGTGTCCTATCTAGCCTTCACTTTCTTTCCTTTCCTGACGAATGCCTTGTGGCCATAACGTAGACTATTTTCTTTGTCTTTTGTCCTCGTAAGACGAATCACCTTTTTTCGATTTTTTTTCATACCCATCCATTGTACTCCACGTCTTACCGCAGTTCCCTTCAACTTCCGTGAATTCATAACCAATATAGGGGAAAATGTCATATATTCAGGACACGAGGATGAAGACCACACACACAGAGAAGGGGTTGCTATTATGATGTCCCAGGAAGCCAGAAAAACACTAATAGAATGGGAATCAATATCACCCAGGATAATAATGGCAAGATTTCAGGGAAAAGGAAGAAAAACCACCATTATTCAATGTTATGCCCCTACAAACAATGCAGATGAAAATACGAAGCAAGATTTCTATGATGAACTCCAAGGAACACTGGACAAAACACACAGGAGAGACATTAAGATAGTAATGGGAGATTTAAATGCAAAAGTAGGAGTAGACAACAAAAACTGTGAACTAATCATGGGAAAGAATGGCATAGGAAACAGAAATGAAAATGGAGAACTCTTTGTAAACTTTGTGATTTGAATGACCTGGTCATCGGAGGGACTATCTTCCCACACAAAGACATACACAAGACCACATAGAACTCCCCAGATGGACACACGCAAAATCAATAGACTACTTCACCACAGAAAGAAAATGGAGACGCTGCCTACAAGATGTTAGAGTAAAGAGAGGAGCTGACGTAGCGTCAGACCACCACCTTCTCCTGGCATCACTGAGGATACAATTGAGGGCACACAAAGACAGAGCAGAAAGAGCAAGCCTGAAATATATTACCCAGAACCTTATGAACAAAGACACAAGAGTTCAGTTCAATCTAAAGTTGAGAAATAGATTTGAATCACTGGAGAACCTTGAAGAGTTAAGTATAGATAATCATTGGTGCTCAATTCAGGAAGCATACAGGAATACATGTAAAGAAGTTCTTGGCAAAACAACTAAACCACAATACAACAGTGAAGAGCAGAGAAGGACAAAACATTTGCAATCAACAGAAAGAAATGGCCAGATGGACTGAATATTTTAAGGAAATCCTAAACTGAAACCAACTAATACAGCTACCCATCATAGAACCAGCAGAAGAGCCACTACAGTGCAACATGAACCCACCCACTAAACAAGAGATCTCTCACGCAATAAAACAGCAAAAAAATGGGAAGGCTGCAGGATCAGATGGAATACCACCAGAAGCCCTGAAGGCAGATACACCATACACTACAGAGTTGCTACACCAGCTCTTCAAGAAAATCTTGGAAAAATAGGCCATCCCAAAGAGCTGGAAGGAAGGCCAGGTTATCAAGCTGCTAAAGAAAGGAAACTTGACTGTATGTGGCAACTGGAGGGGTATAACACTGCTAGCAGTGGCTGGAAAAACTTTGACCAGACTTTTGTTGGACCGTTTAAGAAGGCAGTGGATGACAAACCCAGAGAAGAACAGGCAGGATTTCGTGCAGGACAATCATGTACAAACCAGATGGCAACACTCAGAATCATCATAGAACAATCAAACGCATGGGAGACCCCCTTATATATAAATTTTGTGGACTTCGAAAGGGCTTTTGACAGTATAGACCGTATTGTGATGTGGAAAATCGTGAGACATAATGGAATCCCAGAGAAATTCATTAAAATCATCCAAGATTTCTACCAGGAGGTCTCATGTAAAGTAGTACACAAAGGAAAACTATCAGAGGTCATCACATTATACAGCGGGGTCAGACAATTTTCACCAACAATTTTTCTCATGGTCATAGACTGGATTATGAGGCAAACAATTAGACATTCAACAAACAGCTGGAGGATCTTGACTTTGCAGATGATTTGTGCCTTCTATCATATAGACAGCAAGATATGCTGGAGAAAACGAATAGATTAGTGACAGAAGCAGCAAAGATGGGACTACATATAAATGTAAATAAAGCAGATGAAATGAGGCTAAATAATAGGCAGATGGACTCTATGAAGATCAATGGTCAAGTTATTGAAGAAGTAGAAAGATTTACATATCTGGGGAGTAACACTGACAAAGGAGGGGGGACCGATGGTGACGTCTGTTCTAAGATAAATAAAGCCAGGTGCGTTTTTAATGCTCTTTGACCAATATGGAACTCCCCAGCTATATCCAGAGAGAACAAAATCAGGATCTTTAACTCAAATGTAAAGTCAGTCTTGCTGTATGGCTCAGAGACATGGCATGTCTCAAAGAGTATCACCTCCAAGCTACAGATATTTGTAAATAGATGTCTCCGCCGGATCCTCCATATAGGATGGCCAGATGTAATAACAAATGTAGAGCTAAGGAAAAGATGCGGGCAACAGCCAATACAAAAGGAAATTAAAGTAAGAAGGTGGGGATATATAGGACATACACTCAGAAGAGAACAATCAAGCATAGCCAGAGGTGCCCTTGACTGGAACTGAAGACGCAGCAACAGTGATAAATGCAGTCAGCGAACCAGAAACAGGCCAATCACCTGTTTGCTTTAAACTTTTGATTATGAGAACTACAAGAGAGAAAACCGAACTGGAACGGACTACGGACTACGACTTATGGAACTTGGAACGCAAGAAGTATAAATGGGAAAGAAGAGGAGCTGGTGGAAGAGATGAGGAAAGCAAAACTAGAAATCCTGGCTATAACTGAAACAAAGAAAAAAGGACAAGGAGTCATGGATCTTGATGGCAACACGCTGCGAGAGAGCAGAGGTCAAAGAGGAATTCTTCGAGCTGCTTCAAAGGACAGTGGATGACTGCCTAGATGAAATTTTCATGCTCGGAGATTTCAATGCCAGAGTTGGAAATGACCATGCTAGATGGGGTGGAGTTATCGGAAGATATGGAGAAGATACTCTCACCGTAAAATCTAACACACTTTCCTAGTTTAGTCCTTGAGATTAACATTTTTAACATTTTGCCCGATCTGCTGCATGAAACTGCAGCAAGGCTTATAATTAACCTTTTAACATTTTTGCCCGATCTGCTGCACGAAACTGTGGCAAGACTTACAATTAACATTTTAACATTTTTCCTGATCTGCGGCACGAAACTGCGGCAAGAATTAACGCAAGATTAACGCCGCCTTGCAAACACCCCTCTTTGCTTGACACGCCGTTCCATACATATCGACACGTGGTGGGACAAGCCAGAATATATAAACACACAGACAGTTTTCAATTCTCGCTGAGTAGTGTATTTCTGACGTAACCCCAAACAAGTTGGTTTATATGAATGGAAAAAAATGATAGAAAAGGAGGGGAAAAGATGGCCGACTTATGGAAAAGTTGAAATTGACTATTAACAGTGACAAAACTGAAAATCTAAACGACAAATAATATAGCCATAAAAATCATATATAAAGATAGCTTAGTGTCTCCTGAGCAATAATATGTTTTAATACACATGGTAGTCTAATTATTAGCCAAGATATTGAAATAATACTATATGTCTACGAACGCTAGGACGGACAGACTGTTGTTTTTGCTCATTTTTCCATAACGTTAGTTGGGACGCAAGTTTAAAAAAGAGGCATTGGATTGATTCAAATCCGATTGGCTGGTAGAAGAGTATAGGAAGGAGGGTATTGGTTAGGCAAAAAAGCTAAATATATTTTGAAGACTCACTCCTAGAAGTTTGGAGTTTTGTTTTTTAAATTTGAATTGAAAAGCTAGACCTTCGCTGTGATTGGGCCAGTCTAGTAATATTGGCAAAAGCTTTCAAAGGCTTGTCGCCAGTTGCTACAGAAGTGTTTGGAAGCAAGCTGCGTAGAGAACAGCAGTGCTAAGAGTGAAATAAAGAAAACCTTGGCAGTCTGGACCGGGGCTAAGCTAAACTTACCTATTAATGCTAATGCCAGTCAACGTATGTTTGTGATAATTCTTTGAATTGTGGTAAGAACGAATTTATTAATCTTGTTATTACAACAAAATTTGGTGTATGTGATACTGCTTTATTGGGGAGGTTACGACTAAGTACAGAGGTCCCCAGCAGACTTATGCAGGGCCTGTGGTGTTGCACACAAGCAGTAAAATTGACATGAGTTGTATAACTTAAAATGATTTCCACAGTTACCAGTGGGAAGGCTAACCCACATTATTCTATGGGAGAGAGTCATTGTTGCAGTGTCAGAGGCGTTGTAGCCATTAGGGAAACGAATAGGAGCACTGGTATGAGTTGTTATCTCAGATGAAAATGGTTGAAATGGGGTGGTCAGAGAGATCTGACCCTTTTCTTTTATTGAATTATGCCATGTATTGCTTGTGGAATAATATTGTAGATATGTTATAAAGAATCATAGCCTTGTTTCAGGGTTTTTTGTTCTGGTGCTACGTTAGTACCAGAACCCTGGTGAATTTACTGGAGAGAGAGAAAGTGAAATTTTGCTGGACCAAGCGGTCTACTATACTATACTACACCAGGGACTGTTTCAGTCTGGTCATTCGAGTGAACGAAAGGAGATTGTCAGCATCATAACTTCTATCTACATCAAGATAAGTGCCTTGTGTCTGCACTTAATAGTTCATCCACTGACTTTATTAAAAAGAACATAAAATATTTGATTTTCCACTAAATATTCCACAAGAGACTAATATAAAGAGAGGGGATGATGACATCACCCCACCCCCACCATTAGTTACCAGTGTTACTTAGTTTAGAGAAATACATAAATATAATTAGATTATAATAATCCTTTGTATGGACAGAAGATCCATTGTGTTATTAATCTTTTTGTAAATAAAACCATAAAATTCATTTTGTTGTTGGTCCTGACTCAGAAAATTCTGAATCAGGGCAAAATAAATTGTAATCTAGCCTATTACATAATATTCAGCCACAGACTTCTATAAGATATATAATAGAGTGTTAGTCTGTTTGTGGTTGTGGTATTGACTCAGTCCTATATATATATATATATATATATGTGTTAGAATTTAAATGTGTTTGTACTAATTTTACTTACACTACATTACACACTGTCATAACCCTAGACATTATACGTAGCTATCATACATACTAGTCAAGAATAGGTCTGACTGAGGTCATAAGGTGGTAGCAGAAAGGTACTCTGATAACTCAACCCAAAATTTGTTATAATCAGGGACCTTCACAGCTGACCTCATTCAGTACACTAGAAATACAGAATAATAACATCTATAACACCAAATCCACCACATACATACTTGTTATATTATTAGCCTTTTCAACCAGTGTAAATGTAAAACATATTCACTCTAAATGTAATGAAAGTTTCAACCTTTTCAACCAGTGTAAATGTAAACATATTCAAACTATATTGTTAACATTTTCAACTAAAGTTAAATATAAAACTATTAATTTTAAATGTAAAGATAGTTTTTCGCCCACTCAGATTAAGATCAATTCTCAGAGAGGGTAAAAAATCTGATATAGATGTGATGGTGGAATAAAAAGAGGAGGACACATAAGTATGTGTCGGGAAACTCAATACTCAGAGGGTATTCCTTTCTCTTCTTTTGTCATACTAGTTGGTGGTACCAGTTGAGGGTACTATTTCTGGAACAAGTAAGGGTATAAGTGGCGTGAAGTCGACTCTAGACGCATCATCAGACAGGTCTTAGAGACACGGGACCAGCTTTGCAGTTACTCCCTGATTCTACTTGGAACGTGCTGCAACTCTTAAATCTTGACCATGGACGCGTGCAATCTAGTCATCGATCTGCAAAGACCCAAACATCAGCGGGAGCAGAAACAACTATTGGCAGCTAGGTAAAACTTAAAAGCTGTCCATTCCATTTTCGAAAACCATAACATCACACTGTGATGACTACTTTTTTCTAAACAATTATTCATTTTTTATAAGTGTTAAGATATAATTGATTATTAAATTTGTTACTTGTATAAAAACAAATCGAAAGTTGATTTAATCATTTTGCATGTACTACAACCGTATGTCTCAGGCCATTTCTTAAATACATTCAAACAGAGCTATAATTAATAATAAGAGGAAATTCGCTGAATTAACTCAGCTGGGTGCTTGAACGAGCTAACGAATTATAAGATTACATAATCATTCACAAGAGTTGACGGCAGATACTCAAGTTAACATGCTCAGCCAATGCAGCATGTTCTCGCTTTCTGAATATCTTGTGAATACTCCCTTGAGGTAGAAGCACCATTATCCTTCTATCTACAACTCTGTTAAAAGTAATCTTGTGCAAAGGTAGACACCTTTGGAGACCCATATCAGGTAATCTTGAGTTTTGGTCACTGTTGGACCACTACTGCAGAGCTATAAGGAGGAAAACCATGACAGTGGTAGGGCGTATTAACAATAACGGATTATAATAATGAAAATAGGAATGCAAAAGGTTGTGCGCGGGGCTGGTACTGGGAAATATATAGCAATTTAGGAAAGAACTAAGTCCAAAATAAAAATGTACGACTCAAATGACAAAGGCACAACAAGAAAATCGAAAACGAGAAAAATAAAGACTGACATACATGAGGGCTTGCACAAACTAGAAGGCTTTACATTTTATGATTAAACCACCAATGTGAAATTGATGGAAAGAACCAGACAAATATCATTGTAAATAGGGGCGGCCTTAGTAACTGCGGGGCCCGATTTGGACCATTTTGGTAGGGTACAGAAATAAGATTATTTCAGATTACATATCTCAAATATACGATATTATACTGTAGCCTATTAGAAATAAAACAGTACATTTATTTTTTACCTAAATTTTGACCACCAAAAAAAAAGGGGGGGGGGGGGGGGGGGGTTACAACAAAACTATACAAAAATAGTTCTTGCTTTCTGTTCCATAGACCGTTTCAACATTTTGTCAAAGTTTAAGTTTTGTGGTTCTTCAAATTCTATGGACTAATATTGCAAGGCTGCTGAGTCTGTCTTGAAGCTTGTTTGACCTTAGATAAGGTTTGATCAACTTAAATTTGGACACCCTTTCCCTTGACGCCACTGGGGCTAGAGTAATTAAATAAAAATGAGATCCAGTAGCTCTCTCATTCAAAGCAAGGCATTTTACGGCTTTCTAAGGTATGAGGAAGGAAGAATGGGCTTCAGTGCTTCCATTTCCTCGACCAGCATATGACATTCTAAATTTGCAAACTTGACAAGTTCTTTTTCCTGAATTTTCAAACTTTAATCTCTCTCTCTCTCTCTCTCTCTCTCTCTCTCTCTCTCTCTCTCTCTCTCTCTCTCTCCCTCCTCACTCTCTTTCACTCTCTCTCACACTTACTCTCTCTCTCTCTCTCTCTCTCTCTCTCTCTCTCTCTCTCTCTCTCTCTCTCACTCCCACCCTCTCCCTCTCTCACTCCCCCCCCCTCTCCCCCCCCCCCCCCCTCCCCCTCCCCCCCCCTCCCCCCCCCCCCTCCCCCCTCCCCCCCCCCCCCCCCCCCCCCCCCCCGCCCGTGAGATTAATTAGAACAAGATTACTAGAGTAGTGAAGACTAAGAAGGACATGTAAAATTCATCAATTTTATCTTGGTCAATGATCTTGAATATTATCTTCTGTCGTAATTTTATAAGATAGGTCTGAGATATTTATGGTCCTGTCCGAGCAGAGGAGATAGTGGTAACTATGTGAGAGTAAGGTGTAAGAAATAGTTTTTTTCACGAGGGTAATAGTGTAAGAGAAAGAACAGTCTCTGGAGTGAGTAGTTTCTCTAATCCAGTCTATCTTTATGACTATATTTTAATCAGACGCACTTTCTCTCCTTATACAAAATACAAGTTACACTGCATCCAGGTACACACAATTCTGTGGCAAATACGCACAAGCGTGAAAACAAACTATTTATAACAGATATGGGTAGGGGTTGACCAACACAATAACTTAAGGTTTATTAAGTTTATTATTACTAGAAATTCACAACATCAAGCAAATACATCAACAAAGCATGGTTTACAGATAAATTAAATTAACCCAATAGGTCCTCCCCTCTGGTAAAGGAAAAGAAAAGAAGATCCCAACAGAGGTTAATTAACCCAAAAGATCAAAAGTTAACAATAAGGGTATGGAATGGTCAGTACGGGAAAAGAACAAGTTCCTAATTAAGCTATCTCGTAAATACTCAGGTTAGTGAGAAACAAAAAGAAGATTAGTATAATAGTGGTAACAAAGGAGAAATATGTTTCTTTCTTTCGGTTCATTCACTCATTCATTCTGTGGCCACACGCATACTCGCTTACCCAATAGTTGTCTCAGGTATTCCTTGGAAATAAACACTAACAAGTACTATGACCCTACAGTGATTGTTTGCCAACTCCAGCCCCAGACTATCCTTAGTGCTGACTGCTAGTTTCAAGAGAGTCGCCGAAGTTGGTGCGTTAATTGGTTTCCTGGATAATTCCTGTATCACTGCATTTCATTGGTTGGGATAAGTTGTATTCGTGATGGTCACCGTCATAGAAATAAAAATATATGGTTCCGGTGTTGTCTAGCCTCTGGTTGCTGAGACACACTCTGTTACGTTATGAAATGTTAATGATAATAATTATCGGCTGTTCTCTAAGTTGATGGTCGAGTCTGAACAGTGAGTTCTCTTGAGTATAATCCCCATGGAAAACTACTGTCATCTTTCAGATAAATAGATATATATATTTTGCCAATGCGGGCTAATGAGATTGATATCAATAAAAATATGGTAATGTTCAGTTAATATTATGTTTATTGTTTCTAGTTTGGCCTCTCTCATTAATGAAGAAAATGGGTCGCACAGGTCACAACTCGAAGACTCAACAACAAATTAATATCTCTGGATAGTTTGTAAGACCGTTAGTTCGCTTGGTTTTTGATCAGCCTAATTTTAGGAAGAAATATAAACATTTTACCATAATATAAATATCCTATCCTAACACGCATTAAGGCAAGACCTCTTTACCACTCCGTTATTAAATTATATTAGAAACCACAAGTGTCTAGCTTTTCTTATCGCTTTTCACACGTGATATGAACACTAATCGTTTATAAAAATTACACATAATGGATAGAAGTAAATTGTATTCCGTCAATTATCGATCACCTAGCGTCTTATTAGTTAATTAAATCTGGAATAAAATAGCTATGCGTTATTTAGTACACCAGTTTTAGCGCCTAGAAATCTCAATGCATTATACTGATAAACTTAACACAAGAAATCACAAAAAATGCTAATATATAAATTACCACAAAACAGAGAAATGAAATTATCTCCACGAAATCTAAGTAATCCTCTTTGTACTAAGGCTCTATGATGTCGAGCTAGATATTTCAAAAATTTCCTGAACTGATTTAATGAGATGAAGTATTTATACACGAAAAGCATTGTTTTCGCTGGGAGATGACGAAAGTCGCGCCTTGGCCGATTCAGGGGAACTCCAGCGGGTTTTTTTCCAATATAAAGAATTTCTCCGTTCGCTCTGTTGCCCGGTGGATTGACAACAAAGGTTTCTGATCTCGGCGATTGTCGAGCTCGTAGAGAACTCCAAAAGCCGTTGCCTTGCACGTGTTTTTGGGCCAGTGCGCTGTCAGTTGTCGTAATTTTGACAGCGTTGCTTGCGTCGAGCTTCAGCCAAACGTACTAGGTTCGTTCCCTTTAGAAGGATTTACAGTTATAGATCTGAGTAGCCGCTCGTCAGCGGGTGAAACAAGACAAACAGGCGTGGCTAAACTATGAGTTAGACAGATAGCGAGAAAGTCATGGATTTTGCGTAACAAACGTGCATACTAATGAGGGAAGCAATGTGGAACGCAAGGTTGAAAGGAATGAGGGGCGAAGGTGGGAAGCAAACGGACGGATCATTGTAGTCTATATACATAACCTGTCACATCTTCCAATTCAGCTTGATTCGTAGGTGTTTTTTTCAAAGATGAAAAGCATTAATTCATTCGTATCAGGTCAAGGTAAATGTAGTCCAACAACTGATACTGCCGTCGGGGACTGACTTGTTAAAGACTTCGCTATACCAGATTGTTAGAGTCGTTTTTCTTGGGTGGACACCGCTGACCAGAGGATGTCGCTGGTGTCGAAATGTCAACGATCTAACACGGGCGATTCTACTAGCTTGAAGTTAAAACGCGAATGTCTTTTCCACAGGAAGGTGAACTCCTGTAACTTCAATAACAATCGGGCACACCAACAAGTGCCAATACTGGTATGGACGAACTCGTCATGTCGACTTGCAACAACATTTTATGTGGACGAGCAAAGACAGGAAAAACAGTACTTGCATTAATGGTTTCACAGTTCAAAAACATATGGCTCATATTTATAAATTACATTACTTGCAGTATCCAAGTTCATTCAATGATCTAACGGTTTGACCTTGCGTCGCCGAACAAAACTTCTAAGGTCATCCGTACAACAAATCTTCGTATATCTACTTCCACCCTGTCCTGTAACATTTCCCTGGTACATATTGATTCTGGTACCTTCCAACATTATAGATCACTGCATACATTCTGTCTGAGAAGACAACATAAAGTTAATTACAATACTTGATTCATCTCTCTCTTGATCGCCGTGTCACGTATGACGGCGCTCCACTAATTCATATCAATTAGCCCAACTGACGGAGCATTAAAAATCCTTAGGATGGTTTCAGTGTAGCATCGGGTTGATCCATTTTAACTCCTTAACGAGAAGGGACTAGCTAGATGCCAACGCCGGATAAAGTCACTAAAAACCAATTAAATATATTCAATTATAACAACGCCTGGTTCTGACTTACGTAGGGAGTAAGCCGACAATGGCTTCTATTCAGAAGTCATGTCCCAGAAATACACTAGCCCCAAATGATGGGTACACAATATATTAAAAAATATGAGACTACCCTCATCTGTAAATGACTGTAAAGGCCTACGAAAAGGGCTCTACACAGATCCAGCCTTTTTTAAGATGGTTTCTCCCTTGCTCCGGCTTCGAATAGATATAAATAGAAGAATGATGGTGCTTCTAGTTCAGGGGCCTCACAGGAATGTGAAGAAATCAAGTATGACAACTGAGATGCTCTAAGCCGTCATGAACTTTTAATTATCTCGCCCCTTCTGTGAAGTAAATTTAGTTTGTGATATTTTAGCCCGAAGCTGAAAGTAATTTAGCAGTTATTAATTGTATAGTTCTTATTGTTTAGGGTAAATGCCACTGTACATGCAGAAGCAAATTGTACCTATAAAAAATGCAAATATAAAATGATAAAATACATAGCACAATTCACTTGGGAGAATTAACACATACTTTTTTGCATTGGTAACGTCCGAATATTGTCGGACAACTGATTTTTCAGGTGAGTTACGTGTCTAACTTTAGCACTTGAACTAGGATCCCAGAACTTAAACACATTCGGGGCTACTCTCTTCTAATCATAGAAATTATTTAGATTATATTTGGGTCCTGATATTCTGTGTTTCTGGCTGTCTATGACTTCTTCTTGAAGAAATTTGAAGTAAGTTAAGTAGGCTTGCAGGGCTCTAGATTATAACAAATATTTACGCCCATATTGTTTCGTGGGCAAGACATCTAATCAAGAGCAGCCTATATTTACATCTCAAATGCCAAACTAATGATAAATAACTTGCTAATTTTGGTAGGGGTCTATCCCCTTGTCTTGAGTTGGGCGAGAAGTAGTTTGTTAAATTATACAACTCTTAGATAAAAGCTCTGCTATTTGCGTTCTGAAAACGTTAGACAGGTGGGAGAATTCTATATTCCCTCCATTGGTTGTTTGTAGTCAGCTGCTTTATCAGTAGGCTCTAGGACTAACCTTGGAACCCGAGATACCAAGAATTTAGAAAAAACGGGTCGTATCTTTCGCCTCAATGATCTGTCTAATTCTGCTCATCTGCGGATCCTTTGACGAAGTGTATCTAATGTTTAAAACTATCAGACTTTGAAGTCTGTTACTGACGCTTGATCTTAACATCTGTCGATTCAGGCTTTGCAAGGGGGGGGGGGGGTGTATTCAAAGAATTCACGTCTTCCTGTCTTACGAAAAAAATTAGATTGATCTCTAGCATGTTGTATGTCCGTTTACTAGCGAAGCGCCGGCTTCTACGACCAGGTGTTCTTATGCAATATTGTTTTAAGCTGACGATGCCTGGCCAGCGTACAAAGCAGGAAATTTATTATGAGGAGCAGACGCGAAATCAAAAGATAGACGCGCCATCAGTTGGCGGTCTGCTGACAAAGGCGAGCGAACAAGAAAAAAGGCAGTCTGCCGTGATTAAAAATCCAAACAACTGAAAGATAGCATAGCCAGTGAGAACAGAAACATCTAATTGTAAAGGGGCTAGCTCTTAAAAATTAAAAGAGAATAGCCTGGAGAGGGTCTGGGACGGATTGGACAATTCAAATTTACTGTCAAATCGCGACACTCCGTCTACCCTCGTTTATCTAATGTTCTCTGCATGTCATCTACAAATTCAGGTGCCTGACTAATATGGCCATATAAGGATTAGCATCTTCCGTTGGTTTTTATCATGCTACAACTCACTACTTCTTAAATTTTTACTTATAATCTCTTTTAAAATTTCACTGTCTGGCAATTATTGCTTACTAAAAAATCTGGGCGGAAACGATTAAGTCGCTTTCGTGCTCCAAAAATCCCTTTCGTTGTCGTATTGTCCAATTCTTAATCTGTCACCAGATTGACATTTGCTGTGTGTTTTTAGGCACGGCATATGCAAACTTTTAACAACATCAAGCAACAACCTTAGTTTTCTTCTATCTCCCCAGACAGAAAGGTAACATTAGGCAGAGCTAGCGATAGATCCAGGTGGTATTTCCACTCCTACGCTTAATCCGTGCCTTGCTGTCTTGTCGGAAGAGTGTTACACAATCGTTCACAGACACTTCATTCTACATCACCAGGAGTCAATATGGTTTCCAACGAAAGTCAGCGATCAAAACATCTAGTAAGGGATGGTCAATTAGGCCCGAGACAACAAGGGGCAGTCCAAGAGGAATTAGATGGACAACGTTTTCTACACTGGAAGATCTGGAATATGCAGATGACCTTGCACTACTCGCACATTCACATCAACACATCTGTGACGAAATCAGAAGTGCATTTTTTTATAACTCTCATCCACTCCGGCAGTATCACTTCATTTCTTCATTTTTCTCACTCATCGTCCTAATATTTTTGCATATTATATGCATATTCATTATTCTTGCGGTGACCGCTCCCAGACTGTTTATGTTCCACTGTGAATGTAGTATTATCAGGTTAAAACGATTATCACGTAAGTCAGTCTGGCCACCTTTGAAAGAGACGTCAGTTGTTTGTGCAACGTGGTATCACACGAACACGCACAGAAAGCCAGATTGTTATCTAAGGAAGCCGCCGAGGGACGGGCGAAAATACCGATGATAATTAGATAATCGCTTAATCTGAGCCCTCTCGGTATCAATATTGCCGATAATCTGTCTGGGAAAGTATTACGCCAGGAAATGAGTTCGCAGATTTGTTTGTGAGTTGGCGGAAGCATTACGACATATTGACATAGGTCACGCGATGGAATTTTAAAACATCTTATTTTAAAACATGCGGAGGAGAATAAAATTAAACATCCCTAACCATATAGTCCAGAGCTTTCGATTGGAGTTATTTGAGAGCCGGAATACACATTGGTTTTCATTGGAAATTCGTCGGAAGCACAATCTTGGATTTGAACTGAGAAATGAGAGTTAAAATCTAGAGAAATTAGAGACACAGATCAGAGACTGCATCGCATCGTCAATTGAGCAAACTCCCAGAAGCCAGTGAGACATCTGACTTAGAACTCCATAATTATAAGTGACAGATCGAGTATTTGGGAAACTTTGGAACTTACAAGTAAACCCGCATATTTAAATACAAAAACTGTAAACTTAAGAGACAAGGACTTTAAATATTAAGACTGTAAACCTAAGGAATTGGCTCACCCGTCATAAGAGAAAATATTTCCAGATCAAGTGATTCGCAGAATACCCGTCATAAGAGGATTACTAACATTTCCCAGACCAAGTGATTCGCAGAACACCCGTCATAAGAGGAATTTTTCAGGCCAAGTGATTCGAAAGCATATAACCTAAATTGCTTGCATCCATTCTAAATTGTGCGAGAAGATTGTATAACCCAATTAGGGTAAGTGTAACATTTATTTTACAAATGTGAATTTGACCGGTTTCTTGCTAAGTGGTTATATATGAGGCTGGAAACATTGATTATTAAATGTGTTACAAGTTATTATGAAACATAACAATCTTAGTTGATTCAGTTATTATAGGTGTGAAAGTAACGTATGAGCAAGACTCTTCTAATATAACATTATATATATATATATATATATATATATATATATATATATATATATACATACTTACTTACTTAGTCGTTCCCCTTCTACCGTGAGGTGTAGAGGTTTGGAAGAGAGAGCGCCAGACTATCCTATCGGCTATCTTCCTCCTGGCCTGGTTCCATTCTAGTCCTCGGTCCTTCAAAGATTGTCTAATGTTGTCCTCCCAGCGGACTCTGGGTCGTCCTGGGGGTCTGGATCCTTGGCTCTTTGTTTCCCATGCTTGTCGTGGTAGCCGATCTTCTCCCATTCTGCAGACATGGCCAAACCATCTTAATTGGGACTGTTCTACTTGCGTCTGCAGGGGGTAGGATTTAAGGCTTTGACGCATCGTCTGGTTGCGTACCATGTCTGTTCTTGTTACTTCAACCACTTTCCTCAGATACCTCATTTCTGAGGTTTGGATCTGGCTTTTGTGGGTTGGTCATTGCCCAGGACTCGCATCCATATGTCAAGACTGGGACATAGGTGGAGCGGTATACAGCCATCTTCGTTTTCTTACCAACCTCTCTCTTGCTGAGGAATCCTCGATTTATGGCCTGAAAAAGTCTCCCAGCTGCTGCTTTTTGAGTATAGGATATCACCTTGTCTTACACCAGTGGTGGTCCTGAACTCTTCTGACTTATGGTTTGCTGTCCTCACATAATTTCTGCAAGATAGAAGCTATGTAAACATGAATCAGAGGTGCTGGATTCTTCTCACTCAAAGTTTTATACTCAAGGGCCTTTTCAGATATATGAAACAAAGATGGAAATAAATCATATAAATAAATAAATAAATATATATATATATATATATATAATATATATATATATATATATATATATATATATATATATATATATATATATATATATATATATACTTGTAAATAACAAATTAAAACTGAGAATCATAAAGTGTTATATACATTCTGCATTTCTGTATGGTGCAGAAACATAGACGATGAATAAGCATTTACAAGAAAGAATTGAGGCTCTTGAAATGTGGATATATAGAAGAATGGGGCGTATCTCATGGAAAGAGATGAAAACAAATAAGGAGGTCCTAGAAAATCTAGGTATGAAAAGAGAACTAATGAGGGAGGTCAAAGTTCGGCAGCTAAAATACTTTGGCCACATAAAAAGACATAACACCTTGCAGAAGACCATAACAGAAGGGAGAGTTGAAAGGCAAACGTGCAAGGGGAAGACAGCGCTATAAGTGGGAAGATAACATCAAGAGATGGACAGGAAAGAGTCTATCAGAGTGCACCACCAAGACAAGAGACAGAAGACGTTGGAGATGACAACTGATGATATATATATATATATATATATATATATATATATATATATATATATATATATATATATATCTTCTTTGATCCTTAGCCACCGACCGTCAAAGCAGTCAGTGGCCATTACGCCTGGTGGCGTCTTGTATATATAATATATATATACGTCTAAAGAGCTGCTTCTTGTAAAAGGGAATTTCGCTGGATTTACACCAGCTGTGGGCTTGTACAGGCTTTAACCGTTGCTTAATTCTTCATAAAAGGCGGCGGATCGATAATAAGTTAACAATTGCTCAGCAAATACAGCATTGTTCTTGACTTCGGAATTGTCATGAACACTCCCTTGAGATAGAAGCGTCTTTACCCTTCTATCTACAACTCTGACAAGAGTAATCTTATGCGAAGGTAGACACCTTTGACGACCCATTTTAGATACTCTTGAGTTTTTGCCACTGGTGGACCACTACTGTAAAGCAAAGAATTGTGATAAATCGCAATTGCGGACCTCGTCTTGATTAAAAAACCTGAAGATTAATTCCCCTAGAAAACTTACAAGAAATTGTAGATTACTGAAAGAGTATTGTTAGTTATTAGTTTAGATAGAAAGAAGAAACATGGTACGCAACCAGACGAAATGTCAAGGCCTTAAATCACACCCCCTGCAGACCCAAGTAGAACAGTCCCAACTAAGATGGTTTGGCCATGTCTGCAGAATGGGAGAAGATCGGCTACCACGACAAGCATGGGAAACAAAGAGCCAAGGATCCAGACCCCCAGGACGACCCAGAGTCCGCCGGGAGGACAACATTAGACAATCTTTGAAGGACCGAGGACTAGAATGGAATCCGGCCAGGAGGAAGACAGCCGATAGGATAGTCTGGCGCTCTCTCTTCCAAACCTCTACACCTCACGGTAGAAGAGGAACGACTAAGTAAGTAAGTAAGGAATCGAATCTTGCTCTAGCACTAATTGGTCGGGGAGTTCTCAAAGCAGTGGTGGGATAAATATATCTCACGTGGTAATTGCAAGCGCAGCCTCTTTTAAGTTAGATGTCTACACAGAGGCTTCTGGGGAAATAGACATTTATCTTGCTAGGTTTGAGTCTTTAGCTGCCACCTATGGATTGGATAAGGAGAGATATACCATGAAGGTATCTCAGAGTCTGAGAGGACCTGCTTACGATTTCTTCCTCAAACTGGCCCCGGAAGACAACAACAATTATAACTCGTTGAAGAAAGCTCTGCTTCAGCTATTTCCGCTGAATGCAAAAACTTTTCAGAAGAAATTCCGGGAAGCCAAGAGACAAAAAGACGAATCATACAAGCAGTTTGCTACACGTCTGGCTATGTATTTGGAGAAGGGGGATCACTTAGCGCCTTAGACGAATCGTATGAAGGGCTACAAGAGATGATTATCGTGGAGTAGTTTAAGGACTCACTCACCCCAGCCATGAGAAGGATCCTGGCGGAGCACGGGTGTAACGGTGTGATTGTTTTACTTGAAGTATGTATGTATATCGTAACACCATTGTGGATGGGTACCAATCTCTAGAGATGAAGGAATTGGTCCTACTGGGATGTAACATGATGTTGTAAGTATATATTGTGGGTATCCATCCTTGCGGTCCAGTAGTATTAATGTACAGAGGCAACATTGTCCACATTACGTAGTACAGAGTACATCACTGACTCACGACGAGGAAAGTCATAAAGGTATTGAACAGCTAGTGACGTTTTCTCAGTATTTATTAACGACACAACGACGACATCGAAATGGCATAGTCACTGACAACACTTGTAGACATCACAGCATGTTAATGGAGAATAATGTAACTGGCGTCAATGCATTGTAAACGTCTGTAAATGTATTCAGGTGTGGAAATCATCATCCTTTTCTATAACAGCCGATATATATATATATATATATATATATATATATATATATATATATATATATATATATATATATATATATATATATATATATATATATATAAATGTAGAAGATTAAATCCCTTCTCCTTTTCTGACCTCCAGCAAGACAGGCATGACTTCTGGAATATCAAGTAATGTCCTCTAATTTCCTTTAATAACCAAGGTATCGAACCTAAACTGACGTGGAACCGCCAGAGCAGCAAAGTCCAACAAGTAGATAGCCTTTAGGACATGCATCAACCCAATGCATAACAACATGGTGATTCGTGAGTTGGAAACTTCTCATAACGTAGACTCTTTCCCGCCCAGGGAAAGTTGATAAATAGGCACAAAATGTCAATCATGAAAGTTAGCGACAATGATAATCAAGTAGAGCAATTACCTTCTCTTCAGGAATAAATACACAACTCACTCGCCTCCAGGCGCTTTGAATCACAAAAGGGGAATATCATCTGAGATGAACAAACACTATAGAGGACTTCCATTCCCCGAACAATATGATCATGACAGACGCTGAAAAAGCGTCTAGCTCTCTCGATCAAATCTGTGACACTCCCGGGCGGAAGCTTGTTCAAAACCCACAACCAAAAACAGACATGCGCAGAAACGTTCGATTTGAATACAATTCACACAACATCGAAGCTATGGTCATATTCTAAGAACGACACTTAAAATCGAGCCTTATAAGGATATGAAATAACTATCGACGCAGGTTGCCAAACGTTTCCACGAAAAGTGGGCCTGTGCGCTCCATAAATGGACACGACCCAAGATCAGTCAAACCACAATATCGGCAACCGAAGGGCATAAGAACAGGTACCCACTTAAAGTAAAAAGTAACTTCAATTCCAAGAGTTATATACCTTGCATTAGAAAAATTGAGTACACAGATATCATAGCAAAATTCTTATGCGTAACATATTACCGCAACCTCCCGATAAAAAAAAAATGAAACATTTTTTTTAAAAAATCCACGAGCAAGCTAAAAGCGGCTCAAACGCACGAATTATGCGCGGATAAATAGACAAACTGCCTAAGATGAGGCTAAATCGACACCTAGAGTGACAGGTGAGAATATATCTCAGCAGAGAAAATCTGTCTCAAAATATATACATATATCGGGGAGGTGCCACCAACCACACATCACATTGCTGGTCACGTTAGCATGTAAACATAATATACATATCTTGTATGCAAGTGTAATAATAATCATTATAAAAATAGCGGTGTCATTATCCTAGCACCACTTCAAAAGGATGTACACATGTGATAGTAAATATTACATTACCTAAACATGTAATAATATTATAATGCAATACATAATGAAATATGTTGACGATACATGAAGATTCAGGTCAATGACAAAAGGACACATCTTCTGTCGTTCCAACGGTAAGTATACACTTCACAACTCTTCATGCTTGACAACAGTAAGGTAACTTCTCAGATCATCAAATACATGCTGAGAAAATACAATCAATATAATCCTATTTAACAACCATTAAGTTTCATGATATACAATACATTTTTATTAATAATTGTGACCGAGTGAACTTTCGGCCCTTATATTGCCTACTCAGCCTTCTTCTGTTATATTAAAGATGGTAACAGAAGAAGACGATAACAAAGCCATTAATATGAGTTCACATAAAGTGAGAGCAGATGTGATAATGTATGATTATAATATAGGAGTGTTATGGATCTGTAATATATCTGGAAATATAGGACAGAAGTATTAGTTGGAATCATGTGGGCATCTAGACAGATATTCAGCCATCACATTATCCGAACCACGGATAGCTCGTACCGTGAAGTGAAAAGGTTGAAGAGCAATGGCATATCGAGTGGATCTTGAACTCTTCAAGTTCTTAGTTTGAATAGCTGTAAAAGCTTTTTGATCAGTTTCTAGAATGAAATATGCGCCCAAGAGTAATCTTTGTAATTTGAGAATTGACCAAACCATAGCCAACAATTCCCGGTCTAGAACCGAGTAATTCCTCTCTGCCGCATTTAGTTTCCTAGAAATGTACATAACAGGATGCAGAGTTTCTGAATATTCCTGCATAAGTGCTGCTCCGATCAAAGAGGATGAAGCATCACTTCGAAGAACAAAAGTCCTATCAAGAGTAGGTATTCTTAAGATGGGAGATGAGAATATATTCTTGATCTGGTCCAAGGAAGATTGGCATTCTTGAGACCAACGAACCAGATTAGGCGATCCTTTCTTCAACAACGTTGAGAGAGGTGCCATAATTGAAGATAGATTCGGAATGAATCTCCCATAAAATTGAATTAAACCCAAGAGACTACGAACTTGTTTCTTCGTCTTAGGTACAGAGATGTTCAGTATTTTAGACGTATTGTGGTCTTCTGTCTTCAAGAGACCATGACCAACACGATGACCCAGGAAAGAGATTTCACCAAACCCAACATAGGCTTTAGAGGGTTTTGCTGTCAAATTATGCTCGCGTAGAGTCGACAGTAATTCATATAAACCCAAATAGTGATCTTCCCAGGAATCACTGAAGAGACAGATATCATCTAAGTATGCGATGACATCTGAACGATGTGAAAGAATTCGACGCATCATGCGAACGAAAGTAGCAGGGGCGTTCATAAGGCCGAAAGGCATAACATTCCATTGAAACAGACCCCTGGGTGTTGAGAAAGCAGTAAGAGGTTTGGCACGATCTGCTAAAGGCACTTGCCAATAACCTTTGGACAAGTCAAGTTTAGTGAAGAATCTAGAATTAGAAAGCCTAATAAGCAGATCTTCTAATAAAGGCATCGGTTCAGCATCGAACTTTGTGACTTGATTCAATTTGCGATAATCAACGCAAATGCGTATGTTCTTGTCTTTCTTCCGGACAATAACCATGGAAGAAGAATATGGTGAAGTTGATGGTTCAATTATGTTTAATCGAATCATTTCATCTAATTCTTTCTCGACTTGTGATTGAAAGTGTATAGGGATAGGATAAGGTCTAACCCTAATAGGATTATTGTCAGTAAGAATTATGTCATGTTCTATGACATGTGTGTGTCCAGGGATGTCAGTTAGGACATCCTGAAATGTTTGTAACATCGAAGAGATTTGTCGATGTTCTTCAGCGGAAAGATTAGGAGAAACAGTGACGTTTTTCCAAGATTCCGTGGAATGTAGTGGAACCACTGGAAGAGGAAGATTGACATCAGAAAAAGTAGTTTCCTCATCCTGTATGACTGACAGGGATGAGTAATGACCATGCGGAACATGCGAATCGTCCGTTGCCTGAAAAATAGGCAGCAAATAGTCTGGACGTTCATGAAATTCCGTCAGCATGTTGATATGGAAAGTTTTATGCTTTCCATCAATATCGACCACATAGTCAACATCGGAAATTCGTGAGACTATTGCATACGGACCTTTCCATGCAATAAGAAGTCTATTTTCCCTACTGGGAAGTAGGACGAATGCTTTGTCACCTGGACAAAGTTGTCGTAGACATCTATTCTTATTTGCAAACTGCCTTGCCTTTTCTTTAGCAATTTCTGATGAAGCAGTTGCTAGTTTGCATGCCTCGATGATCTTTTGCCTCAGAGCAATGACATACTCATATGAAGATTGAGTGTCATCGCTAATATCATCGGCAGTGATAAGATCATGTAGTAAAGATATAGGGCCGCGCGGTTTCGCGCCAAAGACAAGTTCAAAGGGAGAAAATCCTGTGTGTTCATTAGGGACCTCTCTATAAGCAAAGAGAGCCGCGGGTAAAACCCTGTCCCAATCTTGAGGATGATCTTCAGTTATCTTACCAAGCAAAGTCTTGAGTGTTCTATTCAAACGCTCAACTAACCCATTAGACATTGGGTGATAGATACTACTAAGAGATCTTTTAATATGTAGTGTAGACATTACCTGTGACATAGTGTCCGATATAAGTTGCGTGCCATGGTCTGACAGTATCTCTCCGGGGAAACCCAACCGAGAAAATATCAGCCAAAGAGCGTCTGCGATATCGGCAGTGGAAATGCTCTTAAGAGGTATAGCCTCTGGCCAACGTGTACACATATCGACACATGTAAGGATAAACTGATGTCCTCTGGCCGACTTGATCTTAAAAGGGCCAATAATATCTATAGCCATTTTCTGAAATGGCCGAATAGGGATGTCAGCAGCCTGGATAGGCGCAGCATGTCGTGGTCCTCTAGATTTGACCTCCTGACATACTTTACAAGATCGGCAGTAAATACGAATGTCCTTGTTTACAAAAGGCCAAAAGAAAGCCGCAAGGACTCTCGACTTTGTACGGGAAAAACCCATATGTCCAGCACATTGCGAGTCATGAGCATGTTGCAATATTTGCAATCTCATACTCTTTGGAACAAGAATTTGCGAATGTGCAGACGTAGTCGAGTCTTGTACCATACGTACAAGTACGCCGTTCTTCATAGCAATCCAAGATTTTGTATTTGTATCCTGATTTGGATCACTTTTTTTTGCAAGAATGAAGAATTTTTTTAGAGAAGGATCTTCTTCTTGTAATTTTATGAAAGAGTCACGAGAAATAACCAAGTGACTGTCTTGGCTATGCACTTCATTATTACTAGTCAATGAAGTTTGAGGTGTCTGTAGAGCTTGTGCTCTTGTAACCACTGCATTGGTAGCTTGCATATTATGATCTTCCCAAGCAGCAATCTGCTGTGGGGTACATTCCCTAACTCCGTGAATACGACCGATAATAAGGTCCGCAATAGGATTAGGTAAGAGACAAGCGTGCACATCTCCGGTAAAGAAAGGAGTGGCGATGTGAATTACAGCAGTAGGATATTTCTCTAAAGTGCCGCCAAATGTGACACATTTGATTACTTTTCCTGTAGCACAAGAGGGATCTACAAGAGTTTGTCTAACACCAATAGTGGTGCATCCGGAATCGAAAAGGACTGAGACCGGATTATTATTTACAAGACCCTTATGTAGGATTAGAGAACCTCTCCCGTCATGCGCAACTGCAGCAGGAAGAGCGGGAAGAGGGTGACCACAACTCAAAGTAGTTACGGTGGTCGGTTCGAACAAAGTACTGCATTGGGGGCATTTGTTTGCTCTCCCAAAGTCAAAGGCAGAACATGTGACAGCGTCAGAGTTTTTATTATTAACAACCTGATTACAGGCTTCTTGAGATTCTTGTTGTACAGAGTTAGCCTGCTGATATCTCTTTTTTTTGTATTGAGATCTACCGCGACTATTATTATTACCTCTGAAGTTATCAGAGTTATTATTATCTCTGAAGTTATTGTGTTCTCTATTGTAATTATTATCCTGGTTTGAATTCCAGTTTCCATAATTATTATCATGTCCACATTGATGAGAACATCTATTAGTTTTGTTTTGAGGTCTTCGCGAGGAATATCCTTTATTATTATATCCTCTTCTGAAATGCCTAAAATTATTAGGTTGAAAGTAACGAGGACTGTCAGCTCGTCTCCAATTCTTCGAAGAAGAATCACCATGAGATTGATTGCCATAATTCTGAGCATAATTATGGTTACTCTTCCTATCGAAATTTTGTTGAGTACCCTGGAATTTACGAACAAAGTTTGTGCCATATGGTGCTGCCGAAGCAACAGGCAAACCTTCTTTCACTTTAGAGTTACTAATGGTTATGTGAGGGTGCGCAGTTACATACTGGCAACAGAAATCTTCCATTTCTTTTATGGTTTTAGGTTTACGCTCATGAAGGAAAGCAAGAAAAGACTCATTGACAGAAGACATGACTTTGTCCCTAAGTATTAAGTCCATAAGTGCTTCATAAGTATGTTCTGTCTTTGACAGCTCAACCCAACGTGTAAAAGTAAGACGTATTTTTGCAATAAACTCAGAGAATTCTACTCCAGTTTCTGGCAACATATTTTAAAATTGTAGACGATAGCCGTCTTCGTTAAGTTGGTACTTCTTTAACAAAGCCGCCCTGACAACTTCATAATTGTTCTTGTCAGGCTCATCTACCATGCTTAACATACTTAGAGCTTCACCTTTTAGTATATTTGACAATTGATCAACATATAGTGATTTGTCTATGTTATGTGTTTTACATGATCGTTCAAATCTGTCTAGATAGAACGTTATGTCATCACTGGAAGGACTAAATGCTGGTAGCTTAATCTTAAAGGTGTTAGCATTAGCCTTATCAGTAGATAACCTCTTATTTGCATCATTAGCATTACCCATGTTCATCACTTTCAATTTCTCTAACTCTAAAGCTAAGAGTTTTTCTTCATGCTCCATTTTTGCTATTTCTTTTCTCTCATCAGCCTCTCTTTGTAACTTACTGTCTTCAGCTTCTAGTCTTTTATTTTCATCTACTCTTTTTTGTTTTTCCATCTCCAACTGGAATCTCCTTTCATCAACCTGCATCTGCAATTTTAAATTTTCAGCTTCTATTTTCTTTTGTTCAGCTTCACTTTTCATTCTTTTTTCTTCCAACTTTAATGCTTTGTCATATTGAGCAGTCGCATATTCCTCCAATTTATCACCAGTCTTTCCAAGGGATTTACCCTGCTCAATAAAGTACTCAAGTGTAGACATATTGTCTAATATTATGAGTCACAAAACTTGAAATAATTAACTATCTTATTTCAATCTTAATAGTAACAAGTCTTAAATCAAGCACTTGAATAATCACATAACATTATATTGTCCCAATCTCTGTGGGAAACAAGTCTATGTCCAAGAACTTGTATATGAACCTTTATAGAAATATCATCAGTCAATTCTTCATCATAGGTGCACTTCCCATTCAATAGTGCATGACACTATTCATCATTTATTTATCATCAGTGTATTAATAATAGTGCATCAGTATAATCCATTAATTAATTACCATAAGTGTAACTAATAACAATGTAAACAAAATCACAGTGTAAACAAAATCACAATGTAAACAATAACAATGTAAACAATAACAATGATCGGAAACAATACGAAAACATTCGCAGGAATCAACTAAATATACAGCGAAAAATAAAGAAAATATCACAAAAAATGTGATGATATCTGCGAGAAAATTAAACAAAAGACATGACACCACAGTGTATAAATATAAATGGTGTATAAAACTAAACAATAGAAAAGAGGAGACCTACAAGTACAAACAAATCAAAACAAAACTAAAGAATGCGAAAACATAACGAAAACAAAACTGCACATGTCGTCACAACTAAACGAAAATAGCAATGGATATTGCTAACAATTTCCAATTAAGGAAATTGCTCTGTTCCTAACGACACGCTCTCAATAGATAACCTCTGTTACGTGGTATCATCTAAAAGGAGACACCGCCCAACCGAAAACCCACTGAAAATGTAAACATATAAATAAACAAATAACATATAAACATATAACAATATAAGAATGAGAAGAAACAGAAGGCTCAGCAGAAGTATAAGGGCACAGTTCACAACAAAACAGGCCACTTAACTTATGGTAATCCAACGTCAGTAGAGCAAAGAACATGTGATGATCAGCATTCTATGGTCAGAAGATGCAACGTTGATCGCACATGTGAACTTGCGTCATAACTGCCATGACGATGGTAGAACTGAGCTTCTGAACAATGAAACGGTACGTAGTTACGGTACTTGGCCTTCTTATCCAATAATAGCAACTTAATAGCATACGGAACTTGTCCTTCTCAACGTAACAGCAACTTGATTCAGTACAGAACTTGGCCTTCTAGCAGGAACAAATCGATTATCCCGGTACTTGAGAACAACTCTCAATGTATGCTGCAACGCCGGGTACTGTCAATTTTCTTGAATCAGGTTCAGGTTGCAATTTCTGATATCTACCGGGTAACGCCTAGTACTTTGAAAATCATGTAGATGTAGATGGATGTCTTGAAGAATGTAGAAGAATGTAGCGGGTAAGGGACCCCGTGTCTGCTGGCACCAGACCAAACCAGCTTATGGCCACCAAATGTAACGGTGTGATTGTTTTACTTGAAGTATGTATGTATATCGTTACACCGTTGTGGATGGGTACCAATCTCTAGAGATGAAGGAATTGGTCCTTCTGGGATGTAACATGATGTTGTAAGTATATATTGTGGGTATCCATCCTTACGGTCCAGTAGTATTAATGTACAGAGGCAACATTGTCCACATTACGTGGTACAGAGTACATCACTGACTCACGACGAAGAAAGTCATAAAGGTGTTGAACAGCTAGTGACGTTTTCTCAATATTTATTAACGACACAACGACGACATCGAAATGGCATAGTCACTGACAACACTTGTAGACATCACAGCATGTTAATGGAGAATAATGTAACTGGCGTCAATGCATTGTAAACGACTGTAAATGTATTCAGGTGTGGAAATCATCATCCTTTTCTATAACAGCCGATATATATATATATATATATATATATATATATATATATATATATATATATATATATATATATATATATATATATATATATATATATATATATATATATATATATACACATAAATGTAGGAGATTAAATCCCTTCTCCTTTTCTGACCTCCAGCAAGACAGGCATGACTTCTGGAGTATCAAGTAATGTCCTCTAATTTCCTTTAATAACCAAGGTATCGAACCTAAACTGACGTGGAACCGCCAGAGCAGCAAAGTCCAACAAGTAGATAGCCTTTAAGACATGCATCAACCCGATGCATAACAACATGGTGATTCGTGAGTTGGAAACTTCTCATAACGTAGACTCTTTCCCGCCCAGGGAAAGTTGGTAAATAGGCACAAAATGTCAATCATGAAAGTTAGCGACAATGATAATCAAGTAGAGCAATTACCTTCTCTTCAGGAATAAATACACAACTCACTCGCCTCCAGGCGCTTTAAATCACAAAAGGGGAATATCATCTGAGATGAACAAACACTATAGAGGACTTCCATTCCCCGAACAATATGATCATGACAGACGCTGAAAAAGCGTCTAGCTCTCTCGATCAAATCTGTGACACTCCCGGGCGGAAGCTTGTTCAAAACCCACAACCAAAAACAGACATGCGCAGAAACGTTCGATTTGAATATAATTCACACAACATCGAAGCTATGGGCATATTCTAAGAACGACACTTAAAATCGAGCCTTATAAGGATAGGAAATAACTATCGACGCAGGTTGCCAAACGTTTCCACGAAAAGTGGGCCTGTGCGCTCCATAAATGGACACGACCCAAGATCGGTCAAACCACACTATCGGCAACCGAAGGGCATAAGAACAGGTACCCACTTAAAGTAAAAAGTAACTTCAATTCCAAGAGTTATATACCTTGCATTAGAAAAATTGAGTACATAGATATCATAGCAAAATTCTTATGCGTAACAACGGGGCCAAATCTCTTGAGCAGGTGGTACTATTTGCTGATAGGTACCAGAGCGCCCAGTCGAAACTAATCCGTCTAAAAGGCGCCAAGACAATACTTACCCCAGAAAAAAATGATCACCCAGATGATAACTCCAAAAGTACGGAAAACACAACACATAAAACAGCTAACCAATAGCAACAACAACCACAAGATCACCAGAGGCAGAAACAGAGCAATTCAGCCCAGGGAACGGGAATACGATGGTGCAAAGTGTGCACAACTGACACATCTTCTTCATCGGATTGTAAGAGGCAGAAAACAGGCTCTTTCAACGTTGCATGTTTAAACACTAGGTCGATAGGGAATCATGACTTAACATAACATAATCCCAGCCACTTCTCTATTACTGAAATCGTAACTGTAGGTAACTGATCAATACGGTGCTTAAATGACTCGGGTTTAGAATACTCAGCTTTAGTTTCTCCATTTTTGGTGAAGGCCCACCAGTGTACTGGTGAAACTGTAGAAATGCAGGGGCCCCGGAAGAGTTTAAAACCTATGCTTCTTCCGGTTGCGGAAATTGATGTCTCAACCCGATATGTCCGGGGAACAATCAATGCCGCAGTTTTAAACGATTTAGTCTATCCTCTCATTTTAGGGAGAAAATATGTCTTCCTTAGGGATCCGTCACAGAAATCCAAGTCGACAAAAAAGAGAGAGTACACAGGGAACGCCCCAGCGGCCCCTGAGCTCTCATCTCTAACCAGCCTCAACATATCGGAGCTGAAGCAGGCACAAAGGGTCGATCAAACCCCAAAGCCTTGCTTTTCAAGGTTGTATGGAAACTACTCACATACTCCCCAGGAAGCATATTATAAGGTGAAAGGTTTAGTTTACAGACGAATCGGGAACAAGAGACAGTTAGTTGTCCCATTCCCATATAGAACCCCTCTGATGCAGCTATTGCATAAACCCTATTCATAACTTCATCGAGGTACACGTAAGTTATTACTTCATGTTTCTTGGAAATACTGGTGGCCAGACATGCAACGGGATATTCGTCAATATGTACACGATTGCTCGGACTGCCATAGCCTGGAAAACCAGAATGGTGAAATGCATAATGTATCTGCAAGGAAGGTGATGGAGCAGAGCGCTCACCTTCCAACGTTGGAGAGCTCTGACTCACCATTTCTTCTGAGCTTAACAGAGCTGAAACGAGCGCAAAAGGAAGATGTATCTTTAGAGCCCTGCTCTGAACAAAGACACAGAACATAGGCCCATACTTTGGATGAAACATTTTACAACGAGGATGGAGTTCTTTTTAGAAGAACGAGACCGGGGACCCGACAAATCGTCGTACCACTCCCTTTAAGATCTCAAATTTTGAGAGCTGGACATGTATCGCTTCCACGAGCACACATGTCTGTTGGTAAAACGATGCCTAAAATAAACGCACGTCACTTTTGGCCACGGCAAAGAGTGGACATACGGCAAAACGTCCAAAATTGTATCACTGCCAGATTAATAACCCAGTAGAGACTAATGAGCGACCCGGTGGACAGTAGATTTCTTCGAGAAGTGACCGCCCCAATGATAGATATTCTACTAATCTCTTAGGAGATATGGTATGTGACAGAATGGGGCGACCCTTCTCGATCTCTGTTTCACTACGGCAGTATCAGTTATAATTTTTACTGATTTTTATTGCGTGCTTTCAATTGTCGCACTTTCTTTCTCTGCTATGTGTAGCAGATATTTGGTATTTTCCTTCTTACACCCCTCTATGGGATAAGTCGGCATGTCTGTTTGTTATCCATTTAACTCGCGGGGGGGGGGGGGGCCGACATCAGAATACAGTTTAGCCCTAAAAATCGCCAGAGTATTTGCTAATCGCTGGTAAAGGCCAGGGTGCGATAAGAGATTACTTGTCTGGGTGACACGTTTTGAACAGACACTGATGACCTAATCGCTTCCTGTCCGACTTGTTATGACAAGATTACTTTAGATAGTAATAAATTGTTACATCTGAAACACATTGTCGTATGGGTTTACATGTGTGTTGGTGAGTTCGTCTGCCATTAATCGGATGTTTTCATACCATTTAGGGGAAAGATGACCTCTACATAACGTTCAAAAATTTTCCATGTCAGGAAAATTTTGAAATCGCCCCCTCCCAAAAAAAGCATGTTTTAAAATGATTGGAGCTTTTGAGTAGCCCCATAACAAACAGATGCGGGAGGAGGACAGTGAATATAACCTGGCGCTTTTCAAGTCTAGTTCACTGTGAGATTCACGCTTGCCAAGACACAACCAGACTTGCCTGAAGTTAGAATTCAGAATTTCCATTTATCAGGCCGGACTTTGTGGAACGATCTTGAAAGACTTACATAGCCCAGGAAACCCACTTTTCATTACTGACATGTGATTAATATGTTTATTGCCATGTGAATATTAATATGTGAAAATCGCTAGTGGATGTCCAAGTCATTTGAGGCTGTTATAAATTACGGCACGAATCAATCCCTATCTGTTCTTTATCGTTGGTCAATTCATTTTACCTGTTATATCTAATGTGTTCTGACTTCCTCGTTCAAAGCATGGCCAATAAAAGAGTACTGTCTGTGTTTAACAAGCTTTCATCCTACGTTCACCACTTTCAGGACAACATTATAGGCTTTGTAACTGCCCGTTGATTTTCTAACATTCCCCTCTACAAACAAGGGGTGGATTTACAAGTATTCGCAAAATGCCAACGACCAGTGCTCGGCGCGTGGGTAGCCACGAACAGGTATAAAAACTAACAATAATAAACAAATTGGGTTATTATGCTGTGCCATTATGGATCTATAGATTACCCCGGGTAGTTTCTGGACGTACATGATGAGACAAAGAATTAATATAGCTGCTGCTCCCTCAGGCATGTCGTACAAGGCAACTAATATAAGGTTGAGCGTGAAAATGATTGATACAGGTTTCTTACAAGGGGACCAGTTACACGAGTGCCTGCATATGGACAATGATAAAGATGACATCTAAAGGTAGCATAATCACGTGATCTTTGCGTTAGATGTTGAATGTTCTAAAGACATCATTACACTGTGGGCTTTTTTTTTAAATATTAATGTGAAGATATAATACATTACTTAATGACAAAACTGTAACTAATGGTTAAGTGCTACTTTAAGTATTCTTCAGATCATGCTCACAATTCTCCTTGTACTGCCAACGTCAATCTCATCAGATGAACGCTGTGACATGAACATCGAGCACCTTGATCGATCCACTTTATGCTAATCAGCACCCCTCATTCTTTTTCAACCAAATCGCTCAACGTGGTTTCCCTCGCTTCCTAATTAAGCATGCAAGTTAAATTACGGATAAGCCAGGCCTTTCGCTAATCGGGCTTATTTCTATTTTAGCCACGCCTATTTTCTTTTTCTCTGTCTTACAGACACTAGGAATGTTCACAAACAGACCTATTAGCTAGTTCAGAGCCGTTTACTGTATTATCACGCGAACGATTTGGCAATCGCTGAAATAGTGACAGATCAGAGAATGAGTCGTGTAATGGTAAAATCAAGGGCGTTAAGTCAAAAGATGTACTTTCAGTAAATACATTGGTCAGGGAGAATTAATCTGAAGAAAGAGGAGATAATCACAGTTCCCCCCCCCCCCCCTCCGTTTGTTCAGAACTTAATTAGCTACAGTGAGAGACGCCAGATCAAAAGCAAGTCCTTTCGCTAGCGAAGAGTCTGTCGTCGGCAAAAGGTGTGTAAAAATCATTTCATTCAGAAATCGACCGCAGATTTTCCCAATAAACGAGCAGAGGCAATACATCTCGCATGTAGCTAACGATTTTTACCCATTTAATATATATACCCTCAGAATTCTGATGGCTTATGGAATTCCCAGACAGAATTGTTTCCATCATAAAAAGCCTCTTCTAACTTTACGTGCAGTGTTGGATTGGGTAATGTAACTTTCGAAGTGAAAACAGGAGTACGACAGGGATGCCCCTTATCAACAACATTATTTTTGACAGCCATAGATTGGGTGATTCGCCAGACAACAGAGGGCAGTCCAAGAGGAATTAGATGGACAACGTTTTCTACACTGGAAGACCTGGAATATGCAGATAACATTGCACTACTCGCGCATTCACATCAACACATTCAAGACAAAACCTATAGACTAAATAAGTATGGCCAGCAGGTTGGCCTGAACATCAATCTGAAGAAGACAGAGGTCATGACACTAAATGTGGGCAACCCTGAGCCAATAACAGTAAGGAACCAGAAGTTAGAACAGACAGACACATTTACTTACCTAGGAAGCATTGTAACACCTGACGGCGGAACAAGCAAGGACATTAACAACAGAATGAATAAAGCGAGAACAGCCTTTGCTGTTCTCAACAACATTTGGAAGTCTTCCCAGTACAGCACAAACGCCAAATTAAGACTATATGAGAGCTGTGTATTTTCTGTGCTTCTCTATGGTGCGGAATGTTGGAGAGTAACAGAGAAGGAACTGTCGAAACTGTCCTCCTTCCACACAATCTACCTAAGGAAAATTCCCCGAATCTTTTGACCAAACACCATCAGCAACCAAGAACTATTTATTGTGGCCCAGTAATATATCTTCCTCTTGAAGATGTTGTGGTAGAAAGGCACTGAACCACGGGGACAATCGTGATGACAAGATGGCGCTGAGAACGACAGACAAAATGGCGATGAGAAGATGGCGCTGTCACACACCCAATGGGGAAAGCAGACAGTGGCGGGACAACACCTAACTGGCTGGGGGTTGCCGAGCATGAAGCGGGCGGTAGCTGTCCAGTGAGATCATAGAACCTCTCCCACTGTCGGAAGTAGCCCCTGGCGCCATGCCCTACGCCAGGTTGGCCAAATGCTTATAACCGGTAACTGCTACTTCCCATGTTTTGCCGACCCCTATAGGGTGAAGCTGGATTATCCTCTCCAGGGCGTGAGCTTGGGCACAGTTATATGGAGATCAAGCTGTTGCCCATGCAAAGTTTCTTCTAGCCAAATACTAGCCTATTGACATGTCGTAGATTTTTGATAGGTGATTAAGATAGATTCTGGTCCCGTCTGAATAGAACTGGAAAAGGTGGTAACTCAGTGAGAGATCAGGTAAAGAAATAGATTTCACGAGTGAAATGGTGAAAAGGATGAGTCTGCCCCTGGATTTAGACAATACTCTAGTCCAGCCTATTTTACGACTGAAATTTGTTTATCAGACAGTTTACCTTCCCATATATATATATATATATATTATATATTATATATATATATATATATATATATATATATATATATATATATATATATATATATATATATATATATATATAATTATTATTCTGGCAACTCCTGCGACATGGCTGGTACCAAACTGTATCGGCTACTGCCGTTCCTTTGGATCTACCGGCTGTGTGGAGAGGGGGAACATGCTGCATGGGCAACAGCGTGATCTCCATATAACTGTGCCCGAGCTCGCGCCCTGGAGAGGACACTCCAGCTTCACCCTATAGGTGTCGGCAAAACACGGGAAGTAGCAGTTACCGGTTATAAGCATTTTGCCCAATTGGCGTAGGGCATGGCGCCAGGGGCTACTTCCGACAGTGGGAGAGGTTCTAGGATCTCACTGGACAGCTACCGCCAGGCTGTGTTCTGGCTCCGACCCTTTTCGGAATCTTCTTTGCCTTACTCTTGAAACATGCATTCAGAGATGCAACTGAAGGAATATGCCTTCACACTAGGTCAGATGGCCGTCTGTTTAATCTTTCAAGGCTGAAGGCAAAAACAAAAATCAGAAGGGTCACTATAACAGACTTGTTGTTCACTGATGATGCTGCAGTCGTCACTCAAAGCCAACAGGAGCTTCAGAGCTTGATGAATCGCTTCACTAAAGCATGCAAGGACTTTGGCCTCACAATAAGTCTAAAGAAAACGAATGTGCTGAGTCAGGATGGGGGTGCTGCACCAGTTATCACTATCGATAACTATGAATTGGCAGTGGTGCACCACTTCACATACCTAGGGTCTACCATCAATGACAAACTTTCACTGGATACAGAAATCGACAGCCGCATTGGCAAAGCTGCAGCTACCTTTGCCCGCCTCACATCGCGTGTTTGGGGAAACTCTAAACTCACAATGAAGACCAAAGCTGCGGTATATAATGCCTGCGTCACCAGCACACTCCTATATGGCAGCGAGACCTGGACGACCTATGCTAAGCAAGAAAGAAGACTCAATACCTTCCATTTGCGGTGTCTACGCCGCATCCTCGGCATCTCGTGGAAAGATAAAGTGACAAATGTCGAGGTGTTGTCACGTGCTGGCCTTCAAAGTATGTATACGCTGCTTAGACAGCGCAGACTTCGCTGGCTTGGCCATGTTCGCCGCATGGAAGATTGTCGCATCCCAAAAGATATCTTCTACGGACAATTAGCAGATGGCAAGAGAACAGTTGGGCGACCACAGCTGAGGTTCAAAGATGTGTGCAAGAGAGATATGAGGGCACTGGACATGGATCCAGCAACATGGGAGGATGAAGCTGCCGATCGCAATAAGTGGCGATGCTATTTACGGCGCCACCTCAGATTGGGCGAAGAGAGGCTCACACAAGAAGCAGAGGGGAGGAGAAAACGTCGAAAGGAGCACCAGGAAAATAAGCAGCTGAGGGCTGCCACCTCAGGGGCGCATTCTCATAGTCAGTTATGACTGAAGGGGCTATTATTATGTATTAACATATACATTATTAACCACTCACATACACACACACACACAGATACGTGACGACAATTAGACGCACAAACGTGAAACTATAGTAATTGAAGTAGGGATTTTGGGCCGAGCTCACCAACACAGGTAATTAAGTTTTATGTTGAGTTTATTTATCATAAAGGAAAAACTTCACAACATTCAGTATCAAATATCAAAATAGAAAAAAATCATACGTTACAGAAATCATAAAGAAATAAACCCCATAAGTGCAATCCCCTCTGCTGAGACAAGATCCCACAAGAAGAAGTTAAATAACCCAGAAAAGGTCAAAAGATTAGCACTATGGTATATAATTTGACTATACTGTAAAGAACAGAGTTCCTAATTGATCTATTCTGAAAATAACAGTATTAGCAAAACAAATGAAAGGCAAAACAAAGTGAGTACAATGATTATACAATAGAAGAATTATTCATTCCTTCTTTCTCTCGCTTCAGACAACCTGTGGCCACGTTAATTCGCGCTTACCTAATTGTTGATTAACAACATCTGGAACATATCTCCATGGTACAAACAGCAAATCCAGTGTTGGGTTGTTTTGGCAAAATTAGCCCCAGCTCCTCCAAGTTTGATTAATCCTGTTATTTGGAGAACGCTTACTTTGTTACTGTTAATTTGATCTGTTTATGTCACATCAATTACGAGATCTAGTGTTCACAGTGTCAGTAGCTGGTAATTCCAATAATTACAGAGAATGTCAGGTATGTAAATCTCTCGGGATAAAAATCCTCGCCACAACACAGTGGTCGGTAGTTGGGAAATGTTAATTTTGATAATTTCGCCACAGCGGGCTGAATGTACATGAAAATGGAAAAAGAAATCTGGATAGCTATAGGTTCAGTTACAATTATTCTTATAGTCTTTTGTTGGTACTCTCTCTCTCTCTCTCTCTCTCTCTCTCTCTTTCTGTGTGAAACAAGAGGGCCAAACAGGTCAACCTCGAAGACCCGATATTTATATCAGAATGTTTTTGGTACTTTTGGACTTAGACCCTTTTTCTCATATTCGCTGGTAGGTTTTGGTTTGTGACCCGTACTGGATTTATAGGAAGAAATTACAAAACATGTAATCACAATATCAGTATACATCCTAACCCGCGTAAAGGTATAATTTTATTATCCACTCGGTTATTAGATTTGATTAGAAAACACAAGTGTAAAGCTGATCTTATCGTTCTTATTAACCCGTGAAATAAATTCTAGTCATTTACAAAAATTTACACATAATGGATTAGAGATAAATATATATTTCGTCAGTACTACATTGCCTAGTGCATTTACTAGTCAATTAAAATATCTCTTTTCTGGGTGATAACGACTAATTAAATTAACGCTACAGCCGGAACAATTTAGCTATAAATTATTTTAATTCGCTAGTCAATTAACACATAACATCCTAGTGAAATATAAATGACGAACTTTAACAAGTAAATCACTCAAAAATGCTAGTATAATATTTACCGCAACACAGAAATGCACCATCTCCAATCGAAATACTAAGTAATTCCACTAGCAGAATGGTCTAGAATTGAAGCTAGATGTTCTAAAAATTCTGTGGCCACTAGATAAACTGAGTTTAAAGGATGAGGTATTTATATGAAATTGGTCTTTATTCGCTAGCGATTGCGAGATATCACGCCTTGCCCGTATTTTTGGGGAAATCTGCGGTCGATTCAAAGCTTTATTTCACGCCTATACCGACGCATAGACTTTGGCAACGAGCAAACTGTCTTTTGATCTCCGCTCGTACCGTAGCTAATTACATTCTCTGGGACTCACGGACTGTGAGTATCTCCCCTTGAGGAAATGCAACCGTCAAAGTTCCGTCTTTTGAATTATCGCCCTTGATTCTACAAATATACGACCCGTTCTCTGATATGTCACTATTTCAACGATTGCCCAATCGTTCGCGTGATAATTCAGTTAACGGCTCTGGACTAGCTAATAGGTCTGCTTGTAAACATCCCTAGTGCCTGTAAGACATAGAGAAAAAGAAAATAGGCGTGGCTAAAATATGAGTTCGACAGACATTGAAGCGCATGCCTTCTGCGTTAACAAAAACGTGAATATTAATAAGCAAGCCAAGGTGGAAAACCAGGTGGAAGCAAAAACGTGTGGATTCATGTAATATATTTACATAACTCTGTCACAGGGCATTATATTGTTGCAGGTTAAATCATACATTACTGTCAGCATGGCAGAAGACTGTTTGTATACCAGTGAAAGCCAGAGAAACTTTCAAATCACCCACAGACTATACATCAGATCAGGTCTGGAGACACTACTACATGGAATCGACAGCCACTGTCGAAACCAAATTGACAGAACGGTAAAGTCAACCCAGATAAGTCATCTATAAAAAGACTGACTCATAATATATGGACTACAACAACTACTACTACCACAAATCTTAAACTCACACGATGAGAAAACATTTGTTATAAAGTCAATACATGTGTAAATGATAGTATCATAAGTCAAAGTGACTATACTTAAGTTTGAGAACAGTGCTTCAAGAACTAATAGTGCACGTCTAGTCAACAGTGAAAGTAAAATAAAGTGACATTAGATTATAAAGTGTCATTCCTTAGAGGAAAGACATCGTATTAATTTTGTGTATAATTTAATAGTGTGTGTGTTTGTGTTTCACATTTTCTTTTGTAAATATAAATATCATTTTATTTGCCTTCATTCATGTTCATAAAAGAGAAAAGAAGAATCAATAAACATAATAAATTGATTTAATTGTACCTGAGGACTTGAGTAACTCATTACTGTTTAGTTTGAAGTTAAAATGTTCATTATTTACCCTAGATATAATACATCATAGGATAGTTGTTGAGAGGAGACGACTAAGTGTCTGGTACTTATTATTACCATCTGGGCCAGGTAGCTTTATAGTCTGACTATATCTATGACAACTATACACAGTACTTATTTCTAAGACTGGGGTATTTTTTTAAGACCATAATTTTTATCTGGCAATTGTATCCTTGTATCATCTGATACACCTATTTATCTGCTTATCATCTACACAAATTAACCTCTCGTGACAGCTCTCCACGCGCACGTACCAAAGTGCAGACTGTGATACAGATCACTCCTTGGTTTTATGCAAAATCAGAGCACAACCAACAAACTCCATCGTGTCAGACATGAAGAGAAACCACGCATCGATACTAGCAAGATGTCAGACCCTGTCATGATCGCTCAAATTACTGCGACCTTCAAGAAAGTGCTCAGTAGCCCACAGCATGGTGATACTGTTACAGAGAACTGGGAGCACTCGCGGAACACCATTTAAAATAGTGCACTTGCCACCTTTGGCAAGAAAACAGCGAAGTCAAATGACTGGTTTGATGCTTCATCAGATGTGATGACACCCGTCACTGAAGCTAATCGCAGTGCTGCGATTGAGTACAAACGTTTGCCGAGTGCTAGAACCTTACAGATCCCGAAGACTACGAGAAGCAACGTTCAACAAACTGCTCGACGTTGTGCAAATGACTACTGGCTCCAGCTCAGTGAGAGCATCCAGACCGCAGCGCAAACAGGCTATACTAGACAAATGTAAGACGGTATAAAGAAAACCCTTGGTCCTCAAGAAAGTAAGACGGCACCGCTAAAAACCATCAGCGGAGAGAAGCTAACCGATAAGGGTAAGCAGATTTAGATATGGGTCGAGCACTACTCTGAGCTTTACGCTAGAAAAAAATACCGTCACGCCTGCAGCCCTTGATGCTGTCAAATGTCTGCTAACTATGGAGGAGCTGGATCCTGAACCAACATCGGAAGAACTCAGCAAGGCAATTGATAGCTTGGCCTCTGGCAAAGCACCAGGCAGTGATGGGATTCCTCCCGATTTAATCAAATGTTATAAGAGCACGCTATTATATCCCCTGCATAGGGTGCTGTGCCAGTGCTGGGAAGAGACAACTATTCCTCAAGACATGCGAGAAGCCAAGATTGTAACACTGTATAAAAATAAAGGAGACAGAAGTGATTGCAATAACTACAGAGGCATCTCTCTTCTTAGTATTGTTGGTAAGGTTTTTGCCAGAGTCAATTAATGCGACTATCTATACAAGTTAGCTGAGCGCCTATATCCAGAGTCACAGTAGGGATTCCGAGCTGGTAGATCAACACCAGACATGATCTTTTCTCTCCAATCAAGAGAGCATACAAGGCCTTTATATATCGCCTTTATAGACTTCACAAAGGCATTTGACCTTGTTAGTAGGGTGTTGCGCACATATTCTTTTGTGACGCACAGATTACTGTTGGTAGGCATACAAATGTAAAGTATAACTATTTGTCTGATGAAAGGTATTTATTTGAGAATCAATGATTCTCAGGCTGAGGGACAGAACCATGATTGGTCGATGTTGTATTCGGTTCTATGGGTTATCTGTTCTTGTGTCTCATTCTGGCGTATGAATACTAGATTTACGTCATTTTTCGTCTGGTATGGCCAGAAACAGATTGGGCTTGCTTAAAATGTTTATGGCCCGAATTTATATTTATTCCTTGACTATTTAAGGTGATTCGGTCTTATATCTTTGTATCTTTGTATTTCTATGTCGGACTATTTTGTGAGCTGAACTCTGGGGTGAAAGGCTTTTCTGCGCATGCGTCGATTTTGTGTGTGTGGACAGAGAAGGCTGTCATGTCGTCGCTACTATGGGCTGGTCGATTAGAAAGTTTGAAGATTGATCTCTGTGATTTATTCTAGGAAGGAGATTGTTTCTCTGTATGATTGTATTATCAGAGATTCTCCTAATGTCCATTATTAACGCCTAGGAATGGCGTGCGTTATTCGCTTGTATGTGTTTTCCTAAAGCCAGGTAAAACCAACACCTTTTTGCTGAACTTTTTTGCTAAGCCTAGATGGGAGACGTATTATCGTACATTTAGGATTGTTGATTACAGATGAAGATGACGTGTTATCTAGCAGCACTAGATCACTTGATGTAACCAGCCTTATTGATAGCAGATATGTATAGAAGCCCAATGAGGACATTTACGTATGAATAACGAAGTAATTCTGCTTCATAATTTTTCATCCTGGGTGAGCGAAGCTCACGGAGGAGAGCCATTTTGGATTCCCGCCATTGTAAGCGGATCATTGTCGGAGAACAGAAAAGGTCTTATTATCTGATGATGGTACAGAGATCTACATATTATGAAAACCCACTACTGTGGTTTAACATTGTTGCTATAAACATTTGATGAATTTACGGCTTGAGAAACTTAGCCAGGAGAAGGTTCTGACAGTGAACCATTGTTGATGTTTATGTATCCACCTTAACTGACGCGATTAGTCAGTTAGAGCATGAGACGATAGACAACCAGAATATTGAGTGCTTGCCTACTATCGTTCCATTATATTTACCACTACATGAATGTACATCTGATATTGTCACCCATTGTTTCAAGTATACGAAGATTTTTGTGCCAACCTGTTCAAATGACTGTAATCGTGATGTCGAAGTGTACGTCCATGATTAAATGTATGAAACGTCATCAGTGGTCTGCCTTTATTGACTTCAAGCTATGATTGAGTGAGTGACTTGTCAACTCAACAGAACTGTACACACATTCGCGTCCTTTACATCTACATTCTCACTCGATGTCAGCACTGTGTCGAAACGAGTTGACCATTCATCTACGTGTCCAGTATGACCTTATGAAAGCAGTAACATCACACATCACAACAAAACGCCTCTTATCAATGTGGTAGGCCAGATTTCTGGGTCTAACCTGCACAGTGGACATTGCCAGAAGTCAGCTACTGATACCAGATCGTTTCTTGTGGCCGCATACGACACACATAAACACCAGCAGTACAAGTCTACAGTCGATGTCAGCTAGTCAGCAGTTTTGTTACGTGACCTGACCTGTCAAGCAGAGGCAGTAACTAGGTCAGCGCTTGTTGACATTTGCGATAGAACAGACATCAGTGCACAGCAGGGTATTAGCAAATATTAACTGTGTTAGCGAGAAGTGCTTATATTTCAACGGTGGATCTTCTGGTGTTCTGCTCTAAATTGAACTGTGTAATAGTTAAAGCCAGAATGATTATTGTTAATTATAATACTATTGTGTGATAACATCTGAGCCTTCTTTACAACACATCATATTGACATGCTATTTCTCATATATGTATTTATGTTTAAGTGTTTACATGTTGCATATTTGTGTTGTGTATATGTATGTGGGCGGTTGGGCAAGGTGACTATTATAAGAGATACCACGTCATAGTGGTCTTATAATAGCGTTCAGTAGGAGCAATTTTCTTAATTGAAAATTTGCATGCAACATTTGTTGCTATTTTTGTTAGTTGTGATGACCTGTACAATCGTGTTTTTTTGTAATATTTTTTCTGTTCTTTAGTTTTGTTTTGATTTCTTTGTACTTGTAGATCTCATCTTTCCTGTCATTTAGTTCTATACAACTTTATATTTATACACTGTGACGTTATTTGTGTTGTTTATTTTCGCGCAGTTATCATCACAGGTTCTGTGATTATTTTCTTCAGTTTTCCTATTTAACTTATTTGATTTCTGCGAATGTTTCCATGTTGTCTTTCTTGATTGTCCTTTGTTTATGTTGTTGGTTGACATATGCTATAAGGTATATTTGATCATACACTACTAGCTGTGTAGTACACTTGTAGTATAGAATAAACTTGTAGTTTATTACTATTATTATTATTATTATACAAGTGAGTATACAAGACCTTATTAAAGGCTTGTCTCCCACAGAGATTGGGGTAAAGGGAGCTGATTATTCAAGTTTATTAAAACTTGCTCTCATTTACGGTGGAATAAATTTCATTGACTTTTTCAGGTAACTAGTCACATATTGTTAAACATTATGTCGACTTTAGATTACTTTATTGAGATAGGGAAATCCCTAGGCAAGTCTGGTAAAGAATTGGAAGAATACTCGACTGCTCAATGGGCCATGGCATTGAAGTCAGAAGAAAAGAAACAAAAAGAGGAAAATAAATGGAAAGCAGAAGCTGAACAAAAGAAAATAGATGCTGAGAATTTAAGGTTGCAAATTCAAGCAGAGGAAAGAAAACTTCAAGCGGAAGAAAGAAAACTTCAGGCTGAAGAAAAAAGATTACAAAGAGAAGCTGAAGCTGAGGAGAGACAAATAAAGATGGAACATGAACATAAGGAAAAACTTTTAGCATTTGAGTTAGAAAAATTGAAATTGACAAATATGAGTAATGTTAATCAGTCATCTGGTGGTAATGGCAAACCTTTTATTTACAAGATCAAGCTACCAGCATTTAATCCATCCAGTGACGATATAACAGTTTGGCTAGATAGGTTTGAACGTTCTTGTCGAAATCATAATGTGGATAGATCACAATATGCTAATCAGTTATCAGAGATACTGAAAGGTGACACTCTGACTAGTTTAAGCTTAGTAGAAGAGGCTGACCAGGATAATTATGATGTTATCAGAGCAGCCTTGTTAAAAAAATATCAATTGACAGAGGAAGGTTACCGTATTTTGTTTAAGAGAATGGTACCTGAAACGGGTAGAATTATCAGAATTCATTGCAAGGACACGTCTTACATTTAATCGTTGGATTGAGCTGTCCAAAACAGAAAAGACATATGAAGCCCTTATGGACTTGTTGCTCAGAGACAAGATTATGTCAAGTGTAAATAAACCATTCCTTGAATTCCTACATGAGCGTAAACCCAAGACACTAAAAGAAATGGAACAATATTGTACCCAATACGTCACTGCACATCCGGACGTAGCTATTAGCAATGCTAAGGTTAAGGAAAGTATGCCAGTTGCTTCAGCAACACCATACAATCCTAATTACTCACACAAATTTCAAGGACCGCAAAACAGGTTTGATAAAAAGAGTAACTCGAATAATTATCAAAATCAAGGTAATCAATCATTTCAAGGTTCTTCTTCGAAGAACTGGAGACGAGCTGACAGCCCTCGATACAGGGGTTGCCACAATTATAGGAATTTCCGCAGAGGAAGTCATTATAGGAACTATCCAAGTCATCCGTCATGGAGACAACAAGACCATAATTACAGAGATACTCATTATAATGAACATAATGATTGTAACCATGAGAACTATGACTCAAACCCAAATAGGGGTTACAATAGAGGAAACAATAATAATTGGAGAGGCAATAATAATCGAGGTAGATCTCAATACAAGGGACATAAATCACATTATCAGGCAAACTCTGCACAGCAAGAGTCCCATGAAGCCTGTAATCAGACTAATGATAATAAAAACTCTAATAATATGGCATGTTCTGCTTTTGATTTTGGGAGAGCATCTCAATGCCCCCAATGCAAAACATTATTTGAACCAACTACGGTGTCTACTTTAAGTTGTGGTCACCCTCTTCCTGCTCTTCCTGCGTCAGTCGCGCATGATGGAAGAGGATCTCTTGTCTTACATAAAGGTCTAGTAAATGATAGCCCAGTCTCAATTCTTTTTTATTCTGGATGCACCACCATTGGTGTTAGACAGTCACTCGTAGATCCTTCCCATGCCACAGGCAAAGTAGTCAAATGTGTAACATTTGGCGGCACCTTAGAGAAGTACTCTACTGCTATCATCAATATTGCTACTCCTTTCTTTACGGGAGATGTGCATGCATGTCTTCTACCGAATCCGATCGCTGATCTCATCATTGGTCGTATTCACGGAGTCAGAGAATGCACTCCGCAACAAATTGCTGCTTCGGAAGATCAAAATATGCAAACTGCTAATACAGTAGTCACAAGAGCACAAGCTCTCAATATGCCTCAAACTTCATCTACTGAAGATACTGAAGTGCATAACCGAGATGATCCCTTGGTAATTTCTCGTGACTCATTTATAAAATAGCAAGAAGATGATCTCACTCTAAAGAAACTCTTCACTCTTGCAACAAAAGGTGATCCAAATAAAGATACAAATCGAAAATCTTGGATTACAATGAAAAATGGCGTACTTGTGCGTATGGTCCAAGACTCTACTACGTCAATGCATTCTCAGATTCTTGTTCCCAAGAATTTGAGAGTTAAAGTTTTGCAGCACGCTCATGACTCTCAGTGTGCTGGACATATGGGTTTTTCCCGTACTAAGTCAAGAGTTCTTGCGGCTTTCTTTTGGCCTTTCGTAAACAAAGACATACGGATTTATTGCCGATCTTGTAAGGTATGTCAAGAAGTCAAATCCAAAGGTCCACGCCATGCTGCACCTATTCGGGCTGCAGATATTCCTATTCGGCCGTTTCAGAAAATGGCAATAGACATTATTGGTCCGTTTAAGATCAAATTTGCCAGAGGACATCAGTTTATCTTAACGTGTGTTGACATGTGCACACGTTGGCCAGAGGCTATACCTCTAAAGAGCATTTCCACTGCCGATATTGCAGACGCTCTTTGGCTTATATTTTCTCGTCTGGGATTCCCCGGAGAAATATTATCAGATCATGGCACCCAATTGATATCGGATACCATGTCTCAAGTGATGTCTACTCTGAAGATAGATAGATCATTGAGTAGTATCTATCATCCTATGTCTAATGGGATGGTGGAACGTCTAAACAGAACACTCAAAAACTTACTAGGGAAGATAACTGAGGATCATCCTCAAAATTGGGATAGGGTTTTGCCCGCGGCCCTCTTTTCGTATAGAGAGGTCCCCAATGAACATACAGGATTTTCTCCCTTTGAACTTGTCTTCGGCGCGCGACCGCGCGGCCCTATGTCTTTGCTTCATGATCTTATAACAGCTGATAATATTGATGATGACACAAAATCTTCTTACGAATATGTCATCGCGCTTAGACACAAGATTATCGAAGCATGCAGATTAGCAACTTCTTCTTCTGAATTTGCCAAACAGAAGGCAAGGCAATTTGCCAATAAGAAAAGAACCTTACGACAACTTTGTCCTGGGGACAAAGCGTATGTTCTGCTACCTTGTAGGGAAAACAGACTTCTTATCTCATGGAAAGGTCCGTTCGATATAATCTCGAAAATTTCCGATGTTGACTACATTGTCGATATTGAGGGAAAGCCTAAAACCTTCCACATCAATATGCTTACGGAATACCATGAACGTCCTGATTATTTGCTGCCTATTTTTCAGGCAACGGACGATTCTCCAGTACCACATGGTCATTTCTCATCCTTGTCAGTAATACAGGATGAAGAAACAAGTTTCTCGGATGTAAATCTCCCTCTTCCAGTGATTCCACTTCATTCTAGTGAATCATGGAAAAACGTTACCGTTTCTCCTAATTTATCTCTAGAGGAACAGCGACAAGTTTCATCTATGTTACAAACATTTCAGGATGTCCTTACTGACATTCCTGGACACACCAATGTCATTGAACATGACATTATTCTAACTGACCATAATCCTATTAGGGTCAGACCATATCCTATACCTATACATTTTCAGACACAGGTCGAGAAAGAGTTGGATGAGATGATGGAATTGAAAATAGTCGAACCATCCAGTTCAGCATATTCTTCGCCGATGGTTATTGTTCGAAAAAAGACAATAAAATACGTCTTTGCGTTGATTATCGCAAATTGAATCAGGTTACGAAGTTCGATGCTGAACCTATGCCTTTACTAGAAGAGCTACTTACTAGGCTTTCTAAATCTCATTTCTTCACTAAACTTGATTTGTCAAAAGGATATTGGCAAGTCCCATTAAGTGAACGAGCCAAACCTCTTACTGCTTTTTCTACACCTAGGGGTTTGTTTCAATGGAATTTCATGCCTTTCGGCCTTATGAACGCCCCGGCTACATTCGTACGCATGATGCGTCGAATCCTATCTCATCGTTCAGATGTCATTGCGTACTTAGACGACATCTGTCTTTTCAGTGATACTTGGGAAGATCACTATTTGGGATTAGGTGAATTACTGTCTACCTTACGCGAGCATAAGTTGACAGCGAAACCCTCTAAAGCATGTATTGGTTTTAGCGAAATTTCTTTCCTAGGTCACCGTGTCGGTCATGGTTTCCTAAAGACAGAGGACCATAATACCAGTAAAATACTTAACATCTCTATTCCTAAGACTAAAAAGCAAGTGAGAAGTCTATTAGGTCTTATACAATTTTATGGACGATTCATTCAGAATCTATCCTCTATCATGGCACCGCTTTCTTCGTTACTAAAGAAAGGGTCTCCTAATATGGTCCACTGGTCTCAGGAATGCCAATCCTCTTTGGATAAGATTAAAAATTTGTTTTCAACTCCACCTATCTTAATGTTACCTACTACAGATAAGACATTTGTTCTTCGTAGTGACGCTTCATCCACTGGGATCGGAGCGGCACTAATGCAAGAGTACTCTGAAACTCTGCATCCTGTAATGTATATCTCACGAAAACTTAATGCGGCAGAGAGGAATTACTCGGTTTTAGACCTTGAACTTTTGGCAATGGTTTGGTCAATTCTCAAACTTCAAAGATTCCTTCTTGGTGCGCATTTCATAGTGGAAACTGACCAGAAAGCTCTTACGGCTATTCAAAGTAAAAACTTGAAGAGCTCGAGATCAACTCGATACGCCATTGCTCTTCAACCTTTTCATTTCTCGGTGCGAGCTATCCGTGGTTCAGAAAATGTGATGGCAGACATTCTGTCTAGATGCCCACATGATTCCACCTAACTGTTAAATCTTGGACTTTCTAATATGTCTAGCTTTACAACATTCATTTTCTATGTCAAAATATGTACACATTTGTAATATATGATATGGTGATTGTATAAACACCATGCGGGTCACTAATGTATATTCACCGCTACTCGTTTGATGATTTTTCTTTTGTCAATCATGAACTTATGGTACTTAATATGAAATTGTGATTGAAATTATTGTATGCATTGTATCATTGCCAGTATTGTAGTATGCGTTGGTGACACCTCCCTGGAAATATTTATACTTAGAGAAATACTTTCTCTGAGATGTTGAGATATATTCTCACCGGTCAAGCAATACTTCGACTTTGCCTTAATTTGGCGTTATTAATCGCCGATATTTCTTCATCTGCGCATTATACATGCGTAGTGAGCCTATTGTATGTAGCTCTCAGATATAAAAAAATGATTTTTATTTTTTTTCCCGGGGGGTGTGGTAGTCTGTTGCGCACATATTCTTTTGTGACGCACAGATTACTGTTGGTAGGCATACAAATGTAAAGTATAACTATTTGTCTGATGAAAGGTATTTATTTGAGAATCATTGATTCTCAGGCTGAGGGACAGAACCCTGATTGGTCGATGTTGTATTCGGTTCTATGGGTTATCTGTTCTTGTGTCTCAATCTGGCATATGAATACTAGATTTACGTCATTTTTCGTCTGGTATGGCCAGAAACAGATTGGGCTTGCTTAAAATGTTTATGGCCCGAATTTATATTTATTCCTTGACTATTTAAGGTGATTCGGTCTTATATCTTTGTATCTTTGTATTTCTATGTCGGACTATTTTGTGAGCTGAACTCTGGGGTGAAAGGCTTTTCTGCGCATGCGTCGATTTTGTGTGTGTGGACAGAGAAGGCTGTCATGTCGTCGCTACTATGGGCTGGTCGATTAGAAAGTTTGAAGATTGATCTCTGTGATTTATTCTAGGAAGGGGATTGTTTCTCTGTATGATTGTATTATCAGAGATTCTCCTAATGTCCATTATTAACGCCTAGGAATGGCGTGCGTTATTCGCTTGTATGTGTTTTCCTAAAGCCAGGTAAAACCAACACCTTTTTGCTGAACTTTTTTGCTAAGCCTAGATGGGAGACGTATTATCGTACATTTAGGATTGTTGATTACAGATGAAGATGACGTGTTATCTAGCAGCACTAGATCACTTGATGTAACCAGCCTTATTGATAGCAGATATGTATAGAAGCCCAATGAGGACATTTACGTATGAATAACGAAGTAATTCTGCTTCATAATTTTTCATCCTGGGTGAGCGAAGCTCACGGAGGAGAGCCATTTTGGATTCCCGCTATTGTAAGCGGATCATTGTCAGAGAACAGAAAGGGTCTTATTATCTGATGATGGTACAGAGATCTACATATTATGAAAACCCACTACTGTGGTTTAACATTGTTGCTATAAACATTTGATGAATTTACGGCTTGAGAAACTTAGCCAGGAGAAGGTTCTGACAGTGAACCATTGTTGATGTTTATGTATCCACCTTAACTGACGCGATTAGTCAGTTAGAGCATGAGACGATAGACAACCAGAATATTGAGTGCTTGCCTACTATCGTTCCATTATATTTACCATTACATGAATGTGCATCTGATATTGTCACCCATTGTTTCAAGTATACGATGATTTTTGTGCCAACCTGTTAAAATGACTGTAATCGTGATGTCGAAGTGTACGTCCATGATTAAATGTATGAAACGTCATCAGTGGTCTGCCTTTATTGACGTCAAGCTATGATTGAGTGAGTGACTTGTCAATTCAACAGAACTGTACACACATTCGCGTCCTTTACATCTACATTCTCACTCGATGTCAGCACTGTGTCGGAACGAGTTGACCATTCATCTACGTGTCCAGTATGACCTTATGAAAGCAGTAACATCACACATCACATCAAAAGAACGCCTTATCATAGGGATGGACTTTTCAAACTCCTCCTGAAAATAGGTAGTCCTGCTAAATTGCTGGAAATGATATTGATTCTATGAAGACATAAAGGGAACATTCCAATATGCTGGAAGCACATCATAGCCCTTTGACATATGTAGTGGCGTTAAACACGGCTTTCTGGCTCCAACCCTCTTCGTGATCTTCTTTGCCTTACTCTTGAAACATACATTCAAAGATGCAACTGAAGGAATATGCCTTCACACTAGGTCAGATGGCAGTCTGTTCAACTGAAGGAATATGCCTTCACACTAGGTCAAATGGCAGTCTGTTCAATCTCGCAAGGCTGAAGGCAAAGACAAAAATCAGAAGGGTCACTGTAAGAGACTTGTTATTCGCTGATGACGCTGCAGTCGTCACTCAAAGCCAACAGGAGCTTCAGAACTTGATGCATCTCTTCACCCAAGCATGCAAGGACTTTGGCCTCACAATAAGTCTAAAGAAAACAAATGTGCTGAGTCAGGATGTGGGTGCTTGTCGTAGATTTGCGATAGGTGAATTAAGACTTAGTTTGGTCCCTTCTGAATAGACATAGAAATAAGTGATAGCTCAGTGGGAGGTGATAAAATAGAAATAGATTTCCACGAGTGAGATGGAGGAAATATATTAGAGTCGGTCTCTGACCCTCGAGATGAGTTCTCTCAGTCAGCCTATCATCTACAACAGATTAAGATTTGTCAGACCATCTACTATAATATATATTAAGATATATATCCCTCACATACACACACACACAAGTGACTACAATACACACACAGACGTGAAACTATGAAAAATGGAAATATAGATAATTGGGAACGAACTGACCGACACACTGGAATAAGTTTATGAGAATTTTAATTATCATAATAAAATTCCATCACCACACATAAAAGTACATCAAACATATACAAATAGTCATAAAGTCAATGAATTGCTACAAGAATGATAGAATTATTAGTATGATCCTTTCCCTCGATGTTTAGCCCCCAGTCCTGTTAGCAGAAAAGTGATTAGCCCCAAAGAGTCACGGATACATCTGCTGTAGTCTAATATTTCCCTTTTAAAGGTATGAACAGACTTTGATATTAGTAGGATCTTTTCCCTTGATGTATAGCCCACAGTCCTATTAGAAGAAAAGTAATAGCCCCAAAGAGTCACGGATACATCTGCTTTAGTCTAAGAGTTCCTTTAAAGGTATGAACAGGCTTTGATACTCTGATCTATCCTAAGGAAAATATTGTTAGCAACAAAACTTGCATAAAGAAATTACAAAGTGGGTGCATATATAAAAAAAATACATCACTCAGTCTTCTCTCACTCTGTTCTTTCAGCAGGGATCCCTGTCTCACTTTCTTACCTAATGTCTGGATGGTGTTCGCTGTCTGGCGCACTTTATGACACACCCAACGTAAATCTGCCTTTCGTTTGATGAAGCGGATACCCAGCTCTGCAGATCTTGGTTTCATCCAATGGGTCCGGGGAGCGTCCTCTTCATGCGATATTTTGTTCAGATTTAGTTATTGTCACTTTACTCAGTTCAGGTAAGAATTAGTTTTAGCGGGCCCACAATGTCAGAATCACGTGGTTTCCCGTATTTGGGTCAATGACCGGTTGATAACTTCTCTCAAAAAAAAATATTATTGTTCACACCACCATTTGTCAATAATCATCGGAAAGTTAATGCTGGTAATATTTTTCGCCATAGAGGCTGCATGTATTTGATGTTTTTATCAGGAAGAATTTAATCTGGCTCGGTAGGCGCAGTTATTAAATTTGTCTTAAAGTTTGTGAAAATGGGTACTCTGTCGTTCTGGATGCAAACACAATGCCAGACAGGTTTTACTTTGTACACCCACACGTCTTTAATTAAAAGAATGTTTAGTTCTTCACAGATATTTCCCATCAGTACTTAAACGCTGGTAGAGTTGGGCTACCCCAGTTTTCACTGAATAAAGAAAACAAACATATAAAATACTTATACATACTATTCCTTCGGTTACAACTTACATTATAAACTGCAAGCGTAGAGCTTGTTTTATCATTTAAAATTCCCGTGAAATAAGTTATATTCATAAAATCAATCATCATGAATTAGAAATACCTACGTATTTCGTCAATACTCAATGATGAATCAGTGCAGTTATAAGTTAGTTAAAATATTCTCGACTAATTACTAGCAATTTAATAAAATTTATTTATAGCTGCGTGAGTTTAAGCTAGAAATGATAGTTTATTTTGCTATCCACTGAAACACGTCGACTAGAGAATATAACAGACTTATAAATTAATTTCTTCTGCACATAAATCTAACTAGTAAAATGAAATAAGCGGTTATCATTGAATCACTCAATTCTACTCTATATATATATTTCGCAAACCCCCGTCTCCCCCTCTCCTCTTAACACTTCACATACTAGACGCTGGTAATAACTGCCAAAGCGCGTCTTTGACACCTCCGTCTAACTATTCTCATTCCTGAGAAATGAATGAGGGCGCCGTTCACACATCACGCGGAGAACTCAGCCGAAGAAACGCTGTGTCAGGTGAAAATGTAGACGATATCTCTGCCATCATGTCTGACGAAACGAATTTCTCACACCATTCGCTCACATCCCGGGACTTACATATGATGCAATAAAATGTGTATCTAAATGAGAATAGAAACAGGTGAAAGTTTGAATGGGAAAGTAATATTTTGTCGCAAACGAACGAATGTGAAAAAAAACAGGAAAAGGATAAAAGAGCGATAATAAAGTAGAGGACACGGGTAGAAAAAGAAAATAATATAGAAAATGTATTGATCATAAACCTCTATGCGACAGTGCTGCACCAGTTATCACTATCGATAACTATGAGTTGGCAGTGGTGCAGCACTTCACATACCTGGGGGTCTACCATCAATGGCAAACTGTCTCTGGACACAGACATTGACAGCCGCATTGGCAAAGCTGCAGCTACCTTTGCTTGCATCACATCGGGTCGTTTGGGGAAACTCCACACTCACAATGAAAACCAAAGCTGCGGTATAAACGCCTGCGTCACCAGCACACTTCTGAATGGCAGCGAGACGTGGACAACCTATGCTAAGCAAGAAAGAAGGCTCAATACCTTCCATCTACGGTGTCTACGCCACATCCTCGGCATTTCGTGGAAAGAAGAAGTGACAAATGTCGAGGTGTTGTCACGTGCTTGTCTTCAAAGCATGTATACACTGCTTAGACAGCGCAGACTACTCTGGCTTGGCCATGTCCGCCGCATGGAATATGGTCGCATCCCGAAAGATATCTTTCTACGGACAACTGGCAGATGGCAAAAAAACAGTTGGGCGACCGTAGCTGAGATTCAAAGATGTGTGTAAGAGAGACATGAGGGCACTGGACATAAATCCAGAAACTTGGAGGATGAAGCTGCCGATCGCACCAAGTGGCGATGCTATCTGCGGCGCCACCTCAGATTGGGCTAAAAGAAACTCACATAACAAGCAGAAGAGAGGAGAAAACATCGAAAGGAACACATTGGAGAATAAGCAGCTGAGGGCTGTCACCTCAGGGTTGGATTTCCATAGTCATTTATGACTGAAGGGGCTATTATTATTATTATTACACAAAGTATTTAGTCTGCATATTGTTTTTTTTTAAGTGTGCATTACATTATTTAAAAAAAAGAAACATGTAATTAAAAACTATTTAAACCAGTTGAAGGTTGTAACAACTATCCAATATTTCACCTTAGATTTTAATATTGGTCATGTCCTCAGAAGAGACCCCGATGCCATCACAAGAACAGCTATGCTTTGGACCCCTGAAGGAAAACGAAAGAGAGGCCGACCAAAAACAACCTGGCGGAGGACTGTGGAGGCTGAGATGCAAAGAATGAACCAGAGTTGGGGCACTGTACGAAGGATGGCCACCGACCGAGCAAAGTGGAATCAATTTGTTGTTGCCTTACAAGACGCCACTAGACGTGATGGCCACTGACTGCTTTGACGGTCGGCGGCTAAGGATCAAAGAAGAAGAAGATTTTAATGTTAAAATAAGTCATCGATGGGGAGTGTTAAGTCATATTTCTTATTAAGGGGAGTTAAGTGTTAAAGACTTGAATGTACGGGTCGGATTTTTGTAAACGCTGGTAAACACGCTCTGCGTGATGAGAGAATTTCTTAGTTGGGAGCTGTATGCTCAGTAATTGTTGAACACAGCTCAGCTGACTAGTTGTTAGTTTGTTTAAAAAATATGATATAGAAAACTGCTGGTAGGTCCCTAGTGAGATTTTTGGGTAGGGACGGTGTAAGCTGAGCGATGGTCTTACGCGGTGAGTCCGCGCATGTAGTTTTTGTTACTGAGCTGTACTGAGTAGCTGTTATTTTCGTGACAGTGTGTTTCTGGCAGAGGTCCGAAATGGACGTCGATTTTCGTCAGTGTGTTCCAGGATATATGTTTGTGAAAAGGAATATTTGATAATTGGAGAATGCACGTAATTGTAGATTGAGAGAGAATATATTGATATTGATTCTAAGCCATGGATATTACGGCTTACTTATTATGTACTGTGCATTCAACTGAAGATAGTGAGTATATATATTCATATTGATTCTAAGCCAGGGATATTACGGCTTACTTACTTATGTACTATAGATGCTGGTGAAGCTTGAGAGATTTTTGTACCTGTTATTTAACTCTTTCCGTCCACAGTGGCGCGCCTTGCGCCAGATAGGACTTCCGTTCGACCAATGACGCAAGGCGCGCCAGTGCGATATATGTCGAGTTTGAACGAAAAGTTATAAATACCTAGCAACTAGCTGGTTTTTAAATCATTTCATTGTATCCAGCACATGTTTATGGACGTTTGTGAGCGAAAAACAAATTTGTGAAGCTAAAATTGTGTGTTTTATATCCATTTCTATTCCTTTGTTTACATACAAAATGGATCGAGAATCTTCTTCTAAACATCTGCTTTCAGCTGAGCAAGCACGACGCTAATTTCTCAGTGGACAGAAGATAACTCGAGCGACACTGATTTTAGAAGTTAGGTTTAGTAATTCCAATGAAGACATTGTAAAGACTTTGTGTCAGAATATTCATGAAAGTGATCATTCTGAGGGCGATGTCGATCAGCTGATTGAACATGCATCAGATAGGGCTGGTATAAAAAGAGCAAAACTTTCAGTCACTAAAGGAGAAGGATAAAGACTACTGGTCTACATCTGCAGAATTTTATACTCCTTGGTTTCTTCAGATGTTTTCAAGAAGTAGATTTGAAGCATTATATCATACAATGCTTCATGCCTCTGATGAAAATTCACAAGGAAAAGAAAAGATTGAACCTTTTATAAACATGTTGTTGCAAAAATTTCAGAGTGCCTTTTACCCATTCCAAAATCTCAGTTTGAATGAAATGGTAATAGGGTATAAAGGCAGATGGCAATATAAGCAGTATAATCCAAGGTTTTCCTTGTATCTTCTCGGGCCAAAGTGGAAGCACATTGTCAAACCAAAAATGATAGATAAATACAACAATTCAATGAATGGGTGTGATCTCCTGGATCAAAAAGTTGGTTATTATGTCAGCGCTCTCATTATTATTGCACTGGATGTCCAGACCAGCTACATCTACACCCACAATGTTTTTATGACTACCATAAAAGCATGTGAATAGTGGCAAATTCTTCTGGAAAATGTAAAATAGAATATAGTTGGTGTAAATAATATTAGTCATAGTTGTTTGGTATTTACAGAAATTTGTGGTGTAGGAAAAAAATCATATAAATTATATATTTGAAGTGATTGTGGTAAAATGTGTTGTGTTTCAAAATGGATGTGCACTGATATTCTGAGATTTTTCTGCTTTGGATTAAACTGGAGCTGACATATGTGAGTACAGTTTATTTATCTTTTTTTCCAGTTATTTTTGATTAGGTCTACACTTCACATAACATGACAGACTCTTTTCCTACATCAAATAATTATCTACAGCATTTCACAAGATTCTTCATCCAATTTCCCACATGTTGATGTATAACACCAACACCTAGTTAAATAAAATGTGTATCTACTGCCTGTTTTTGTATAATATGAAGAGAAAAAAAACAACCATACCTTCCACCAAAAAAACCCCCCCCCCAACAACATACCCCACCAATCCCCCCCACCCCCCCCCACACAATACACCAACACAACCCCCCACACACCCACATATTAAACACAACAACCAATAACCAAAAACACCCTCCAAAAAAACCAACATCACCAAACCAAAAAACCCCCAACAAAACCCCAATACAATTTTAAACCCTCCCAAAAAAACCCACCCCCCAAACACAACCCCAACAAACACAACCAAAACCCCCAACAACCCCCCAACCCCCCCAAAAACCCACCCAAAAAACATCCCCACAACTAACCACACCCACACAACCAAACCAACCCCCCACCACAAACCCACAACAACCCCAAACCACAAACCACCACACCCCCCCCACACCAACACAACCCAAAAACACCCCTAAACCAAAACCACCCACAAACCACCCCCCACACCCACACCAAACACCCCCCCACCCCCCCCAAAAAACCACCCACCCACACCCCCCACCCAACCCCCCACACCCACCCACCCCCCAACCCACCCCCCAACACCCACCACACCCACAACACAACCCCACCCACCAACCCACCCCCCCCCCCCCACCAAACAAACAAACCAACACCCAACCCCCCCCAAACACAAAAAAACCCCCCAAACCCACCCCAACACCCCCAAACAAACAAAAACAATACCCAAAAACAAAACACCTTCAAAAAAACCCCAAAACCCCCCCCCCCACCCATAAAACAAACCCACCCTAAAAACCCACAACCCAATAAAACCCCCCCAAACAACCCCCCAACTCCCAAACCAACCCCCAAAAAAACAATCAAAATACACCCAACACCCAACCCACCCACCCACCCCCACCCCACAAAAACTCAACCCACCACCACCAAAAAAATAAAACCCCACCCCCCCTAACACACACCCACAAACCCCCCAAAACACCACAAAAAACCCCCCCCCAAAAAACCAAAACCCCCTCCACCCCACCCCCCCAAACCCAACTAATAACCATCCCCCACTTCCCAACCCCCACCACCCACTTCCCCCCACCAACCCAAAATATCAACCACATTACCACCCCTCACCCAAACACAATCACTGTTGTCACCCCACCACCAAAAACCCCCCATAAACCCTTCACATTACCCACCCACCCACTTTTACCCCACCACCCAATTCACACACCACCCCCCCACAAACCACCCACCCCAACCAACCACAGCAACCCCCCCCCCCCACACAACCCACCCCCCCCCCCAAACCCCACAAACCCAACCCTCACCCCCAACACCATTTTCCTAATAAAACCCCCAACCCCCCCCACCCCCCAACAAACCCCCATTACCCCACCCACAACCACCCACCTAATTCTCCCCACCCACCCCCACACCACATAACACCCCCCCCCCCCACACCACCCCACCTGTCACCAAAACCCCCCACCCCCCAAAACCCCACAACCCCCAAACCCCCCCAACATTCCCCCAACCGGTAACCACAAAACAACCCCACCCACCACACCCATGTAAAACCCCCAAACCACTCCCAAACCCACCCCACCCATACAACACCCCCCCTTACCTCACACCTCAACCCAAAAAACCAACCCCCAACAACTTATCACCCCCACCAAACAAACCCACCCAACCCCACCCCCCCCCCCCAAACCCCAAAATCAACCCCCCCACACCACAACCAACCCACCCCACCCCCAACACCCCCCCATTAAACACCACCCCCCCCCCCCAAATAACAACACCCAAAACCCTACCCCACCACCCCCCCTATAACCCCCCACCCACAACAACCCCCCCCCCAACCAACACCCCACGTAACAAACCACACCTAACATATCCACCACCCCCCATAACCCCCCCCAACACACCACAACACAAAAACCCCCCCCCCCCCCTACCACCCCCCCCACACAAAAACCCCCCCCAAACAACTCCCCCCCCCCCCCCACCCAACACCATCCCCCCCAAACATAAACAACACCACCCTACCCCCACACAACCACCCCCCATCCCCCCCCAACAAACACCCCACCCCCCCACACCCCCAATTCTAAATTCATAACAACTCCCAAACACCCCCCCCCCCACCATCAAACTACCAAACCAACACCCCACCACAACATTTACCATAAAACCCTACCCCCCCCCCCTATAAACCAATAACACCAACAACCACAAACCCCCTACCCCCCCCCCCACCACATCTAACCCCACCCCCCCCACCCCAAACACCCCAAATACCCCCCAAATAACCCCAACCATTAACCACCCCAACTATAAAACGCCACAACCCCCCACAACCCCCCCCCTTAAAAAATCCCCACATCCCCAATCCAACCACCCCCCCCCCTACCCTCACCCCACCCAACACAGAAATATCCCACTTTACCCCCACAAACCCCAACCCCCCCCAAACCCCCCCCCCCCAAACCACATATATTACCACATCCCCCCAAACCCACCCCCAACCCCACACCAAACCACCATCCCCCCCCCCCAAGCCAAACCAAACAAATAACCCACACACCCCCCCCAACCACCCCCCCACCCCCACACCCAATCACCACCAACCTACACCCCCCACCATTACCCCAAACCCCCCCCCCCAACTAATACCCCCAAAAAACATACCACCCCCCCCCCCTGGAACCCACCCCCCCCCCCCCCAACCCCACACTCCAACCCCCCCCCACCCCACACCACAAACTTAACCACCCATATACCCCCCCCCCCAAACAACCCCCCCAACCCACCCACCCCCCCCCCCCCCCCCCCATACCCCACCCAACCCCCAACCCACATAAACCACCCACAAATGTTAAACCCAACACCCACACCACCCCCCATTTTGACCCCCCCTACAACCCCCACCCCCCCCAAACCCCCCCCAAACCCACACCCACTATCCAAACCACCCCCCCCAAACCCACATAACCCCCCCCCCCACCAACCAACCCCCCCCAACCCCCACCAACCCCCCCCAACCAAACCAACACCACCCCCCAAACCTACACAAACCCCCCCCCCCAAAAACCCCCCCCCCCCCCCGCTAACCCCCAACCCCCCCACCCCAACCCCCCCCCACCCCCCCCCCACCCCCCCCACCACACCACCCAAACCCTACCAACCCCCACACAACCCACCCCCCCCCCCCCCAACAAACCCCCAAACACTAACATCCACCCCCACCACCACACCCCCCCCAAACCCAACTGGGAACAATGCCCATTAAGTACTTACACTATCTAGTCAGTATAGATATCACTTAAGTAAAACAAGAACACCTCAAGCTTGACTTTTCAATACCCAACACCTATCCCATTCTGATCGAAACTACGTAAAATTTTATTCGACTCCATGCCTCATAAAGTTCACCTGATACCTCCCTCTTAGAAAATGATGCTTAAATTTAACTTTCATGATAGCCATCAGTAATCCAGGGTAATTGTCTTAGATGTTTACTAAAGTCAACCTAAAAACTTTTGAAATTAGATCCTATCAGAATGTTGTACTGCAATACATGCGCCCACACAAGCGAGATGGATTAAAAAGGTCAATAGAATTTCTCTCTCCGTCACGTCTCTATATCCTAATCTGTACTAATAGCAGGCGACGCTGGTCTTTTCTACTTCGTATCGAACTACATCACAGACTCACCTCCTGGCACCCAGTTACCCACCTGTCACTCAAGTACTGGTCACACGACCCCCCCACCTCCCCGTCTTTTTAGGGGGGGGGTTAGAACAAGAATTTGATAGCTTTAATTGTATTCAGGACAGTCAACCACTATGGGATATCAAGTACCTAAACTATCTACTCACGGGGCTACACCATACTCACGTTCTACAAACGTCAGATGTTTATAAACATTGTTTATTTATCATTATTAAACTTACGACACAACATATAAATTTTTCATCAAAAAGAAAACATATACAAATAGTCATAAAAATCAAGAAAATGCTACAAGGATGATAGCCCCGTTATGCCCTTAACTCTAGGTTTAGCCCACAGCCCCGTTAGGATGACAGATGATGGCCCAAAGAATTAGAGATGCATATGGTTAGGGTCTAATGTTGTCCCCTTTCTAGAAGGTAAGAACTGACTTATGACAGCAGTATCTATTCTAAAGGAACAATTACATTATGCAGCAAATCTTTCTTCAGGAAAAATTACAAAAAAAAAAGAATGAATGCATTAAACCAACGAACATCCTTCCGTCACTTTCACTCGGTTCTTTCACCCTTACCTAAAACTTGATGTTGTTCACCGTCTGGCGCAACCTTAGGACACTTCTCTACAGTGAATCTGGATTCTTTGGATAAAGCGAATCCCAGCTCTACAAATACAGGTTTTCTTCCACTGTTTTCGGGGAGCGTTCGCTTCACCAGTTAAACTTTAGATTTACTTTTAATGTCACTTTGATCAGGTTTGATAAGCAAGTTTAAACGGGCACACAGAGTTCCGAAAAAAAAGAACACGAGGATTCCCTTAATTTGGAAAGGATGACCAGTGGACAACTGCTCTCAACAGATAGTCTTGGTTCACTATCCACTCTTTCAATAGTGTTGGAAATGTAAATGTTAGTTCTTGCAATTATTCTCGCCGCCAGGCAGCATATACATTTAAATTTGTGGAGCAATATGAACTGGCTCAAAAGCCCAATATATATTTCTAGTCTTTAGGAACCGTTTGTGGGATTTGTATTACTGTCTATCTCTGATGGCATATGCACTGTCAGACGAGTGTTACTTGAAAAAAAAACCCCACGTGGTTAAAGATAGGAAATGTCTATGCTTCTCACAAGTATGTCCTTTTTACTAAACGCCAGCAAGTTTGGGTTCACCCCCAGAAATGACTGAATGAAGAAAAAACAACATACAATATACTATACAGAATATGTACTCGTTAAGATCTTACATATTAAACGGCAAGCCTACAGCTTGACTTATTATTATTAAAACTTCCCGTGAGATAAGTTATATTTTAAAAAAATCATAAATCCTCATGAATTTAGGAACACGTGCGTATTCCGTCAACATCTCATGAGGCTTCTAGCATTTATAAGTTAGTTTAGAAAAATATGATCTCGTCTGATTATTTAGCAGTAAAATTAACTTCATTATAGCTACATTATTGTTTAATGCTAGAAATTATAATATTTCTGCTTTCCACTGAAACGCGTCACTAGAAAATAATACAGACTATATAAATTAAGCACTCTTTTCAAAAGAAACTAGTTAAAATGAAATAAGCGACTTAACACTTTATCACTTCACAAAATACTAGATATCTATTATATTTATCTCACCCCAGCACTACGGTAACACCACGACTAGGATAATTCACTAGATAGGTAGTTAGAAGCTCGTCACAAATCTGACGAGAACTATGAAATTCGCTATAAAGCTTCATTCACTAGCACGCGTGTTCCATCTACTGAGATGTTGGAGACTGAAATGAAATCAGATTTCAGCTCTAGGGTGGATATTTGAAAACAAGGGCAAACAATCCCACATTTTCTCAAACTCCGAAATCATCTCCCCTTTACGTGTACAACACCTTACATTTAACATTACCATTACTAGACGTCTTACATAGCTGACACTTCTGCGTTTCCCCACCTCGCGCTGACCAGGCCAACAGTGGGTGCCGTTTGTCGCTGCTATTCCCAGACAGATGTCTCGAACTGCGACTAAAAGGTGTAAATTATCGCTCCTACCTGAGCGTTCGGCCGAGGCGCTTTCGTTGTGACCGGTGAAAGATGCAGACAATATGACACCTCTAGGTCTCGCGAAACGAATATTCACAGCTTATATCGTCCAGTACGGGGAATGCTGCAGACTTAAGTCTGCTCTATCGTGAGATAAGCGAAAGTCCCAGTTTCGTTTTCACTGACATCTACGCAATAGAATTACGTATCCCAGTATGAGAAAGAACAAGGTAAAGTTTAAAAATACTGAAGAAAATATTTTTCGCAACCGAGTGATGCGAAAAATACAGGAAAAACAAGTATGGAAAGAATGTAAATGAAAGGATTAGGGTGAGAGAATAGGAAGAAGATGTAGGTAATTTAATGACATAAAGACCTACGTGACAAGCTGGAAGATGTAGAGAATACAGAAGACTATTGGCAGCAGGTCAAAACAGTATGGAAGGAGACATGTGAAGAAATACTGGGGAAAAGGGAAAGACAACAAAAAGCATGGATAACAACAGAAACCATCAATAAGATAAAAGACAGAAAAAACAAGAAAGCAGAGTTAAACACAAGCAAAACTAGAAGCTCCAAAGCCAAGGCTCAAGAAGTGTACACAGAAGCAAACAAAGAAGTAAAAAGAAGTATCAAAAGAGACAAGAGGAAGTATATTGAGGAGTTGGCAAGAGAGGCAGAAGATGCTGCAGCCAAAGGAAATATGAGAGAACTGTATAGCAGCACAAAGAAGCTAACAGGGAAATACAAGCAAACAAGTTGCCTCATAAAAGACAAGAATGGGAAACTGCTCAGCAATATACAAGAGCAAATGAAGAGGTGGACAGAATATTTTGGGGACCTTCTCAATAGACCAGCTCCACAAAACCCGCCGGACATCCAGCCAGCAGAAGAAGAGCTACAAATTAACGGTGAAAGACCAACGAAGGAAGAAATAAAGAAAGCCATAAAGCTTCTAAGAGAGGGAAAAGCGTCTGGACCTGATGGCATTCCAGCAGAGGCCATCAAAGCAGATATCGACACGGCTACAGAGATGTTATATAAATTACTTGGTAAAGTCTGGGAAAAGGAAGAGATACCAGCAGAATGGAAGGAAGGATATCTGGTTAAGTTGCCTAAGAAGGGAAATTTACAAGAGTGCACAAATTATAGAGGAATAATGTTACTATCAGTGCCAGGAAAAGTATTAAACAGGATTAGCCTTGAGAGATTAAAAGAGTCCATAGACAAGAAACTGAGAGATGAACAAGCAGGTTTTCGACAAAACAGATCATGTACAGACCAGATAGCCACTTTGAGAATAATAGTTGAACAAAGTCTGGAATGGAATTCACCACTATACATCGGATTTGTGGACTACGAAAAGGCATTTGACAGTGTAGACAGAGAATTACTTTGGAAATTTATGAGGCATTATGGAGTTCCCCTGAAGATCATTAATTTAATAAAGAAAACATATGAAGACATGACATGCAGAGTTCTTCATGAAGGACAGCTTACAGAACCGTTTGGGATAAGAACAGGAGTGCGACAGGGATGCCTCTTGTCTCCATTTCTTTTCTTGCTGGCAATAGATTGGGTTATGAGATCAACGACAACACACAACAGAAATGGAATCCAGTGGACTCTGACTAAGCAGTTGGATGATCTGGATTTTGCTGATGACTTGGCTCTTCTGTCCCATAACCGTAATCAGATGCAGGACAAATTGAAAACACTCGATGAGAGGTCACAGCAATTGGGTCTGAAAATACACAGGGAAAAGACAAAAATAATGAGAATAAATGCAGGTAATGATAACAGGGTTGAACTTGAAGAAACACCAATTCAAGATGTAGAATCATACACATATCTTGGCAGTAATATAGACAAAGTTGGAGGGACAGACAGCGATATCAAAATAAGAATACAAAAGGCAAGAGGAGCTTTCATTGCATTGGGAAATATATGGAGATCAAGAGAAATCGGATCCAACACGAAAATAAGAATCTTCAACTCAAATGTGAAGTCAGTCCTATTGTATGGCTCGGAGACATGGAGAACAACAAAGACAACAACCAAAAAGCTACAGACTTTCATAAATGGGTGCTTGCGTAGAATAGAGGGATTAAAATGGTATAACAAGGTTACCAACGTGGAACTGATGACAAGAACTAGACAAGTGCCAGTGGAACAAGAGATGAGAAGAAGACGATGGCGATGGATAGGACACACACTGAGGAAACCTGCTGATAGCATTACAAGGCAGTCCTTGTTCTGGAACCCCCAGGGCAAGAGAGGCAGAGGAAGACCAAGAAGTACATGGAGAAGAGAGTTGGAAACAGAGGTGAAAATGATGAGGAGAACATGGAAAGAACTTGAGATGATGGCACGGGACAGGGGGACTTGGCATGTGTTTGTTGAAGGCCTATGCTCCTTTGGGAGTGGAGGGTTATGAATGAATGAAGTGGTAGTGATAAAAGTTTCTAGATATGTTTCAAACTAAATGTGGAGCCGACCCAGCTCTCATGGGTACCTCCGAAATCGGCGAGTATTTGCCTGAATGGCGAGGGACACCTGTCTCTGTACAAGAAAAAGGGATACTCACGTAAAATCAATGTCAGGTTAGACATTAATAATAACCTGAGATTTCGCCTCGAGTATTAGCGGGCGTACGAAAAAAAAAAAAAAAAAAAAAAAAAAAACTAAATGTGCACTGATATTCTTAATATTTTATTGCCATACATTAATTGGGAGCTGAAATATTTAAGTTTAAGTATACAATTTTATTTTATTTTTTAAACATTTTTAAAATCAAGTCTACACTTCACAAGACATAACACACACCTATTCATATCAATTAATTATATGAATCAATTCATAAGATTCTCCAGTCAATTTCACACATTTAAATGTATAACATAAACACCTAGTTAAATAAAATGTGTATCTACAACCTGTTTTTTAAAATATAACCTGAAGAGAAAAATTGCACACATTTTGACTGGTTGTTTTTACAAACATTTGTGGTTTTGAGAAAAAAATCATAAAAATTACAATTATGAAGTGATAGTGATAAAAGTTTCTAGATATGTTTCAAACTAAATGTGCACTGACATTCTAAACATTTTATTGCTATACATTAATTGGGAGCTGAAATATTTAAGTTTAAGTATACAATTTAAAAAAAAAAATTTAACACTTTTTTAAATCAAGTCTGCACTTCACAAGACATAACACACACCTTTTCATATTAATTAATTATATGAAGCAATTCATAAGATTTTCCAGTCAATTTCACACATTTAGATGTATAACACAAGTACCTACCGAACTTATGTATTTGTCCACTGTCTATTTTTAAAACCTCACCTGTCTGAAAAAATTGCATCCATTTTCGGGCCTGGGTAAAACCCAAAAACAGCCTGGGGGGGAATGAGTTAAAGCCTTGGATAACGACTTACTATATACGGTTTATGCTGTATACGTATCTGTCGAACTGTTGATGTGAAATGTCGTCCCATGATGTCTGCGTGAGTCTATCGTTAATAAACGCTGAAAATGGTAATCTCGTTCCACCACTTCCTGACTCCTGCGTGTTGCTGTAGTGCATGAGTGCAGTAGATGTGTAGCCAAGTACATATGACATTCGCGTATATTGACATATGCATAAGTACACAACTGTCGGCCATCCGTAAGCCCGACCATAAGCTGATCGCATCTATCAGCGAAAGATATTAACATTTGTTTTCTCCCACCACTCACTTACCTTGTTACGTTACGGTAACAGTGGTGGTTTCCAGTGATTCGGGGTATCATATCAACTGCAGCAGGAGTTTACTATACAAGTTCAACATGTCAAGTCAAGGTTTGCAGAGTTTCCAGTTCTTGTTCCATGTACAAGTTTCCAGTAGATGCCATACAGTATCAAGAACCTGAGAGTGAGAAGTGACGAGTTCAAGTACCTTTCAACGGTGGATTTTCCTTTCTTCGGACTGTGTGATTCCCATCGTTTTGGCGGAAAGGACGGGATTATTTTCTATATGCAAGATAAGTGGTTTTTGTTGTGTAAACTGTGTCACTTTGTGTATGTCAACAGGCCTTCCTATATTATGCATTACTTATTCTATTGAGTGTTCTATGTTCTATGTTCCATGTCTATGCGGGCGGTAGGGAGGTCGATCTGACAAACGAGGTTCATCTCGAAGCTAATTCGGGCTCTTGTCAGATGTTCTGTAGGGATTAGTTTGCAAGTTTCAATTGAGCGATAATTCCAGAATACACCCTACATACCCTAGAGTTATCCTAAACCATCATACCCATCACATTGAAAATCCTAGCTACACCACCACTTTCTTCAAATAATAAAACACTGTCCTCCAACCACAATAAACAGATCTTTCTACTCTAAAATCCTAAACTAGAAGGCACCTCAAAGCTAACACCAACAATTCTTCAATATAACCACAACTAAGGTACCTACAGCAAGAACAAGCCTGTAATTTCCATACCACATCCTTAATCGACATAAACTGGCCCTAGCAGGTAAACCCCTATTCAAGCAACCCAGCAACACCTTCTAAACATCATCCCCCACTTCCCGTCCAGGTCCCTCTCCTAACAGCAATAATACTGCTCATTTTTATAAACATTCTCGTACTTCATTACTCGTCCATTTCATAATTATTCCAAAGATTCCATAATACCACCTTACTCTCTATCCTGAGCGTAATATCACGCCGTAAACTTCACGTGTCTAAATCATACAACAATCAGGTATATCACTTCCAAGCTAACCTCTACGCTTTAAATCTTCACTCCTATCCACAACAAGTCGCCGCATACTATACAAGCTTTAGTCACATCACACTTACTACAGGTAAAATTCAGCTATTACTTTCCCCATGTCATATAAAAACAAAACTTAACCAGGTACCTCAGTCAATCACATATTATATGCCCTTTCTTTACACACCAGGTTCACTGAGTACAACAACTTTCTCCCTCCATACTAACCAATATACTGAGTAACACCCCTTTACACAACACATATACCCACACCAACTGACACTAGCTACACACAACCAACCGTCCATATACCGAACAGTAAATCTCACCCCATCACCGCCATTTCTGTCTATTCCTCACAACAACCTACCGTCCCGCACAATTTCTGAACTCCTAACTCCCAGGTACCCCTCCGCTCCACACCCAACCCCTACCCCCTCAACCCCCGGCCTAACTTCTCGCTAACCACACCCACCCATCACGTCAGCACAACCCCAGGAACACACATCACCACCCCAACACCAACACATTCCTAATCCCCAACCACCACACACAACGCCTAAAGCTATTAACCGCACACCAAATCTTGACACCCAACACAGGTACCTAACAGCACCACCCCGCTTACCAACCCTCACCACACAAACCCCACACCACCCCCCCCCCACCACAAACCCCCAATTCATTACCCACACCCCCTAACATCAACCATACGCCTCCACCCAAT